>PITA01000183.1:0-98361 GCA_004023965.1 Spilogale gracilis
GCCAGGCCCAGCAGAAGCTTGTCTCTAGAAGAGCAGATAGATTGGAGTTAGGGGTAGTAGGACAGCAACAGATGTGTCCCAAAAAACATCTTCCCAGAAACTCCCCTTCATTAATTTTATAATTTTATTCCCACTCAACTACCTGCCAGGCCCAGCAGAAGCTTGTCTCTAGAAGAGCAGATAGATTGGAGTTAGGGGTGGTGGGACAGCAACAGATGTGTCCTGAAAAACATCTTCCCAGAAACTCCCCTTCATTAATTTTATAATAGTTTTTCTAATACAACTGATGTATAATAAATCTACATTCTGTGGTCCACAGTACTTACAGAGTTATTGCAAACCAATCTCAGGTCATAAATCACAATCATTCACAGAGCTCTTGAAACAGATTTTCTGATACTATCCAATAGATGACCTTAAAGCAGTTATTCTAAAGCAATTTAAAATTCCTAAATAAAAAATATAAACAATTGAAGTAGGAGTTTTCTTTAGTACAAAGGATGGTTTTATTAGGGCATTTATTTCCAAGTAAAACCATTCCTAAAGGGATGTGGGTCATAGAGAAAATTTTGTTTAAAAAATCACCTTGTTTAACCCTTACAGATGATTGGGCAGGTGCAGGCAAGCTCAGAGTACAGAATACCATACCTTGACCTTTAACAATACTTCTAGCATGTTTGTGCGAGCAGCAGGCCAAGACACATCCTCAAAGACCACAAGCAGAGGCAGCTGAAGCAAGAATTCAACTAGAGGGAAAAAGAGGTCTATTTGTAAAGATCTCTGGTGTTATCAAGAGAAACATTCCTTCCTGCTTTTAATTTGCAAGACAATTGAATTCAGTATTCACTTCAGAGCACTAAGGAGGGTCCAGATTTAAATTTTTCATGACAAAGGAGAAATGGTAATTAAGACCCTTGAAAATTTTGGAGTTAGAGAAAGAAATCTTGGCTGCCACTAAAGTCAATTGCTAAACTGCACAAGAAAACAAGGAATGCTGTTCCCTCAGCGCTGAAGATTTATGAGTATTTTCCATAAATGGATATTTTCACCAGATACAGTAAATGAAGAGTGCCAAGTTTTTCTCAACTCAACCTCGGTTCTGTGTGGATTTTAGACAATCATCATAAACAACCACGCACCCTGGTGAGACTAAACACAAGAATACATTCTGTATCTGCACTTCTTCACTGAGAGTTCATATAACACTTCTAGCACGTTTGGTAACCCTTCTGGAAACAGAACACAATTACATGCTTGCTCCAACTGCTCTTCAGAGCAGGACTGGTTTGTTTTCTAAGCTTAGTAGGGGTAAGGACAGTGCTGTGATAATCTTGTACCTGCCATCAAATCTGTGACTCTTTAAAAATAAGGCTCAAAGAGATTTGGAGTTAAACGTAAGTTCTGAGTTCCTGAAGGAAGTGCACTTGGTTAAGTTAGAGACAGCCCAGACTGCATTCTGACTATAGATGAAATGAGACCCTGATTAATGGGTTTAAGCCTATTATGGGATGAATTGTACTCTCTTACCCCAAGTTCATATATTGAAGTCCTAACCCCCAGTACCTCGGACTGTGACTGCACAGGATCTTTACAGAGGTGATTAAGTTAAAAGAAGATGGAATGAATCCAATACTGACTGTTGTCTTTATAAGAAGAGTAAATTTGGATACAAACAGGTAAAGACAGGAGATAGAGTAAAAACACAAAGAGAAAAAGCACCGTCTACAAGCCAAACAGAGAGGCCTATAACAAATGCTTATCTCAGGGTCCTTAGAAAGAACCAATTCTACCAGTATCTTGAACTTGGACTTCTAGTCTCTAGATCTGTGGGGAAAAAAAAATTCTGTTGTTTAAGCCACCCAGTCTGCAGTACATTTTTTTACCAGGGCATTAGCAACCTGATATACTTGACCTAGTTTCCTTTTAGCGGAAAACAACTATACAAAGTTCTGCGCAAAGTGTATCTGGTCTCTTGTGCCTTTCCTTTTTAACTGACCACTAAGAAGCAGAGATTTATTTTCCCTCTCAGCAGATTCAGCTTCCTTCAAGAGAGATATTTCATGGACCCCAATGGAAAGTAGATTAGGGAAAACCTCTCTTTCTCTAATGTCCAGATGTGTTTTCCCAGCAATATTAGTCCCAATTTAGTTTTCCACCTCTTGATCCATTTTTTAATTTCCTTAATTATTTCAGAAGTTAGGTGGGGAAGACAGGAACTATTATTTATTGGCCTCCTCAAGGGCTCCAAGAAACAAGTTAATTATGGATTGGATTGATGGTAAAGGAACTGGTAACTGACTTGATGATAATGAAAGTTTATATGATGATCACAAGTTATTTTCATTTTATTTTTTCAAACTGCCCGAACCAATTCTTTCTCTGCCTTGCACATTACCTTATTCTAGTTGAGGAGGCCTTTATAAACATCAGATTTAGAGATATCACCCTGATTAACCATGCCCTAGAGTTATTATTGCTTCCAAGACTTTCTTTTGATGTGCATTGTACCCAGAACAGATGAACAAACCACAGTTGGAGTTGTTAAACTATTTCTCAAAATATTTTTCAAATTTTTAAAAACCAAAATGCATTCTCATAAACACTCTTCCCATTAAAGTAGTGTGTGTTCTAAGAATAAGTCTTTCCATATGGTTCTGATTCATTTACACTTAACTCATCAAAAAGTTGTTTGGGGAAAAAAAATACTTGATTGCCCAGTAAATTGTTTTGATCTTTTCATTTTAAAAACAGGATATAGTATCCAAAGTAAACAAAATCCAAAGTGGACAGTTGTCTGAATTCTTTTCTGGTTGTTCTAGGCTTCAGTGTTCTATACTCAGGCATTTATGTTTGACATTTATAAGCTAAACAATAAATATTTATAAATTGCATTACTCTCTAGAAAAATGTGAACATGTTATTCTGTGTGATTCTGATATAATAACTCCATGCTAAAAATTTAGCTCAATTAAAAGGCAACATTATGAAGATGAAGAGTCCTCGGATCAGATAAATCCATTGATAAGACATATGTTTTGATGAATACTGGAATAAAAACCTTGGTGCTACCAGATCCTATAGAGATTTAGAGATGAAAACAGTCATTTAGTCCAAATTTGCACTTATTTTATACCTGAGACTGAACTCAGGTTGACTAGTGAATAGAATAGCCCATGAGGACTTTATTTAACATCCCTGAACAGCTCATTAACTAGGAAATGTAAATGTTAATGAATTAGAAACACATTTTACAAACAAACTTTGGAAGATAACCAAAACTGTGATATTAAAATATTATCCAGAATTAATGAGGATTTTAATATATTTCTTAAGTTTGATGTTCTCTAACCAAATAGGTCTCCTTATAACTTTGCTACCTTGTGAGTTAGTACAAAGAGATGTACCTTACCATCACTATAATATTTCATGGAAGGCTCAAATTACAATGACTTGTAAGCTTTAATATTTAATAATAATTAAGTATGAGTATATAACTATAAACTTTTAGGTATAATTGATATATGAGTTGATTCAATTTATAAGGTGAAAAAAATTGTAATATCCAAATGATTACCATGGTACAGGTACATTACTAGTGGGCTATTAATTTTTTTAATATTCAGGTCATTAAACATTATATTCCTCCAGATTATTTTTATCTATGAAGAACACTCAAAAAAATGAAACAGAAGTTGATAAATCAAAATTATTTCCTGAGCTAACTACAGATCAGTAATTTTCCATAAAACAGGTCTATAAAAATTTGCCTTCTAATAGATTTTTACTACAAAGTAATTTAAGAACAATTGTAATGATAACTATAAATTACTAAATCACTATACATATTTTTTTCAATTCTCACAAGTATCTTACATTTTAGAAACACTGTCTTCATATTTTAGATAACAAAACAGAGGATCAGAGAAGTAGCATAACTTTCAAAAGCAAAGTAAGAAACCAGGTTCACATTTAAATGAGTGGTTTGAGGGTGCCTTGTTGGCTCAGTCAGAAGAGCATGCAAATCTTTTTTTTAAAACCCTTAAAAAAAACATTTATTTTATTATTTTAGAGAAAGAAAGGGAGGGGGAGGGACAGAGAGAATCTCAAGCAGACTCCATGCTGCACAGAGGCCGACATAGGGGCTCAATCTCACAGCCTGAGCTGAAACCAAGAGTCAAGAGTTGAATGCTTAACTGACTAAACCCCCCAAGTGCCCTGAACAATCAACTGTTGATCTCGGGGTTGTAGGTTCAAGCCCCACATTGGATGTAGAGATTACTTAAAAGTAAATAAATAAATAAACTGAGTGGCTTCCTCTAATAACTGAGTTCCTTTCACTGTAATATTCTTTTTCTTAAATCTCTTAAAAAGAATCTGTAATAATGTTTTCCCTTGCAGAAGCTGTCTATTTTTAAAAGTTACTCATAGTTAAAATTCAGTAACACATATATCTTTACAAATATTGAATGAAAATTTTGATTTTTTTCAGATTACTTATTACTACTATATAATAAAATTTGACAAACTACACTCAAATCCAACCTTCTGTTTGTTTTTGTACAGGCTGTGAGCTAAGAATGGTTTTCATATTTTAAGATGACTGAAAAATCAAAAAGAGTACTTCATGACATATGAAAATTATGTGAAATTTAAATTTCAATGTCCATAAATAATGTTTGACTGGAACACAGCCATATTCATTTGTTCACTGTCAAGGGCAGTTTCTGTGCTACAATGAGTTTAGTAATTGCAACAGAGACTATAGACCATGCAAAAATCTAAAATATTTTCTATCTAGCCTTTACAGAAAGGTTTGCTGACTTCTAATATAAAATAATAAAATAATAGCTAAGAATGACAGTTTAAATAACATGAACTAACATATTTTCCTTTTTCATTAGTAAGAATAAAGTTACAAAGAATGTATTAATTGGAAGAAAATGGTAATTAAGTCAAAAAATAACTCTGTAGGTCTTTAAGGCAACATGTTATATGTTAGAATTATTATATTCTGCTTTACAATTTTATAATATTTCATAATTAAATGTTGTAATGTGACACCACTGATACAGTGGAAAGTTTCACAAAGAAAACCACTAATTTGAAGATCCAAATAAAAAAATGGAAGTACTTTAGATTTTCTATAGTATGCCTTGTACCCACATAAAAAGTTCTAAGAAAATAAAGTTGTTCTTAAAAAGCTTTAAAGTCTGTGATATGATTAGTTTTGTAAATAAAGTTATATATATTTGTAGGAAAATAACTAAAAATCAAGTATGTAAAATTAATGGGAAAAACGTAAAAGAACTACATTAGTTAGCAAATATTTCAGTTAGAAAATAAATACTATCACCTTATGTTGCTCTTTAGTGTAAAATATGAGTTATGGCAGTAGTTCATCTTGCAAAAATAAAAATAATTTATTTTAATAGAAAATTTCTTTGGTCAAAACCGTATGCACAGCTCCTTTTGATTACAGTGATATACTACCGTACAAATAATGGATACCATATAAACTTGGCATGAAACTGTCAACTTTCATCCTCTAACTTTTATTTGGAAACCACAAACATTTAGAGGCAAAAATGTATGAACTGATAGAAAATCTGCTGCTATGATTTATCTCAAAGTCTGGAATAAGGCAAACTTACAAAGCTAATGGTATCAATGGAGCATCTTAACTGTATTTCCTAGGGCTACCTGGGTGTCTAACACAGAAATCTGCAGAGAGGGGAATCATGTGTTCATTGTCACCCTCACCTTAATCTGATTCCAATGTTTGTCAGTCATCTGCTTCAATAGGAGGCTGATGATTCTTTTCTTCCTCTTTTTTAAAAAGGTTATGAGCATTTAAATCAACTAAAATTAGGAAAAATAGGACTGGGATTATACTGGATAAAAAAAATGCTCAAGATATATTACTGTAGCACATCTATAAAACAGAACTATGCAGACAGAAATCTAAAACTGTTACAATAAATTAAAATAAATAAAAATACATTATTGGTACCAGTGAATGTATTCCATAATTTGTCATATTTGCCTACATGTAGAACATTTAACCCTATGTGTGAATCCCATTTTTTAACTAATTTGGTCTGGGGGAAGATTATTTCATCACCCAATTACTGAAAGCAATTTTGAGGGTTTTGTTTTTTTTTTTTAATGTGAAACATTTTTATCTTGTGTTAATGAATTATATGCTATACTTCTAATGCAAGAAAAATTTCTAGATATATGATATTATCCAATAATCCTAAGCAAACTATAACATTACATGCATAAAAGTAAAATGCTGTTAATGCATATAATAAATACCAAAAAAAAAAGCATGCTTACAACTGAATTCTCCTCAGATCTGTAGTATTATAAACAATTATTGGCATTTCCTACAGTAAATACAGGCAGCAAACGAAACAAATTATGAAGCAAATAAATATTAAAACTAAAGTGGTGCAGGAGCATAATTTTATCAATAAAAGTGGTCAAAGGCAACAAAGTAAGTTAAATTTGAATGGACTTCTTTATAGAACATAAATAACATATGTAGACAAATACATTGGTAAAACAAGCACAAACCACACGAAATAATAAATTTGAACACTTTCAAATAACATGGTCATGTATGAAATAAAAACAAGTATCTCAATAAATGCCCACAGCAAAAAATGATAAAAAGTTAATTATAGGAGAAACTAATTTAAGCCTAAGCTTAGTGCTACCATTATTTCACACAGTGGATTTATAATTACAGTAAATTTAAATCTAAATCGTCAAGTAAATAGCACAGAATCTACCACTCATCAGCTGTATGGCTCTTGGCTTGGTATTTTGTTAAACCCAACTGCAACATCATATATATATAATTTTTTTTTAAACATCTTCATCCTAAAAACACTCATATGCTCACTCTGCTCATATAAGACACAATCTGGTACTTTTAAAACCTGGTATTCATTCTTAATATGGGTACACCATATGTATGACAATTTATGAAATAGTCTGAGGACACCAGAGGAATACATAGAGAGGAAAAATGTGTTTAATATGGCAGCAAATAAAAGAACAGATATAGGCACAGAATTTAGTACTCTATATAAAGAGTGTAATATCACATCTAAATAACATTCCATGGCATAGATATACAGTTGACCCTTGAGCAAATGTGAGTTAGGGATCCCAACCCTTACACAGTCAAAAATTCGTATGTAATTTTTGACTCTCCAATATGTAACTACGTACTAAAAGCCTACTGTTGACCGAAAGCCAACAGTTTCAGTCATAAACAGTCAATTAACATATATTTTATGTGACATGTATTATGTACTATATTCTTAAAATAAGCTAGAGGAAAGAAAATGTTAATAAGAAACTCATAAGAGAAAATACACTTATAGTATTGTACTGTATTTAAAAAAATCAAATAAGTAGATCAAGAGAATTAGTACAAAGTTCAAACTTCTATTGTTCAAGGGCCAACTGAATATTTTTTGTTTCAATTTTTTTATTTAAATTCCAGCTAGTTAATATACAGTGTAATATTAATTTCAGGTGGAGAATTTAGTGATTTATCACTTACATATGCTATCCAGGGCTTATCACAATCAGTCCCTCCTTAATCCCTATCGCCCATCTAGCCCATCCTGCCAATCCCCCTCACCAACCCTCAGTTTGTTCTCTATAGCTAAGAGTCTTTTTTGTGGTTACTGCTCTCTCTCTCTTTCCCTATGTTCATTTGTTTTTGAACACTATTGAAGGACTTCTTAGTTACTTCCAGTTTTTTTGGTGATGATGAACGTTTCCATAAACACTCATGTACCAGTTATTGGTGGATGCAAGTTTTCAAACCATTTGGGTAATTACCAAGGAACGCAATTGCTGTATTAGATAGCAAAAGTAGGGTTAGCTGTTAAGAAATTGTCACACTGTCTTTCCAAGTGACTGTGTCATTTTGCATTTCCACTAGCAATGAGAATTCCTACTGCTCTGCATCTTCTCTAGCATTTGTGTTGTTAGATTTTTGGATTCTAGTCAAGGATGAGAAGTGTGGAGTGCTACTCGCTATTCTCTTGGTTGTTTTGATAGGAAGTTGGTTTTCTCTGAAATTAACGTTAACTACTCCAGCTTCCTTTTGACTAGTGCTAACATGGTATATCTTTCTTCACCCTTTTATTTTTAATTTATCAGGGACTTCATTTAAAGTGGATTTCTTACAGAAAATAAATAGTTGGAACATGTTTGATTTTTTAAAAACTGACAATTTTGTCAATGAACTGATGTATTAACCGTTCACATATTAAGTATTAATTCAGTTGAACTGCTATTTGTCATGTTTGCAACTATTTGCTATTCATTTCTATCTTTTTATTTATTTTTATTTTTTGTTTGCTTTTTTCTGTTTTTACTTTAATTGGTCAATTTATGTAATTCCATTTTACCTCTCGGCATAACAATTGTACTTCTTTTTTTAAAAAATTCAGTGCTTTCCTTAGAAAAGGTAATCAATTATTTTTAGCTAATCTAAGTCCTCTTTCAATTATTACCTACTCAAAGTGTAGTACATGTACCTTAACAAAGTATTAATTTCTTCCTCTTCTCCTTTATTATCCTTGCTTATCCATAATCTGTAATACTTTAATGTATGTTATATTACTTTGAAGTGTTGCCTTTTAATTAATAATAAAAATATTTTACCTTCATGTATTACTTCTTTGAGATTGTTTCTTTCATGATGTAGATCTGATGTATAACATCTTCTTTTTCCTTGAAGTATTCCTTTTCATGTTTGCTTCATGCTCTGGAGAAATTCCCTCAGTTTTTCTTTGAGAATATCTTCTCCTTTACTTGTTAAAATGATACTATTGTTGGGTATAGATTTCTGGGTTGGTGGGCATTTTTTCCTTGAACACTGACTTAAAGGGGAAATACTTCACTCCAGTCTTTTCTTACTTGCATGGTTTCTGAAAAAAGAGCTCATTGTAATTCTTATTCTTTTTATACTATAGGTAAGGTGTGTTATTCCTCAGACTTTAAGATTTTCTCTTTAGTTTTGGTTTTCTGCAGTTTGGATATGATATATCTAGGTGTAAATTTCTTTTGCTACTTATCCGGCTTCATGCTCTCTTGGATTCCAGGATCCAGAGTCGGATATCTGTCATTAAGTTTAGAAATTTTCTGCTCTTATTTTTTAAAATCTTTCTTCTGCTTCATTTCTTTTGCTGACATTCCAATTATCTGTGTTATACGCTTAGAAATTGTCCCATAGTTCTCTGATTTCTGTTCTGCTTTTGTATTTCATTCTTTTTTTCTCTTTGCATATCATTTTGGAAAATTCCTGTTGACCTAACTTCAAATTCAGTGATTCAAGTAATCAGAACCTGGTTAAGTCTCCTCTGCTCCTCTGTTCATCTGTCTTTTCAGATACAAGGGAGGCAGTTTGTCCTGTAAATTTAGTTCTCTGACAGGTCCAGGAAAAATCATTCATATTCAATTTGTTTACCTTTTTTTTTTTCTAGGAATGAAAGTGATACTTTTTTTTTTTTTTTTTTTTTTTTTTTTTTAAGATTTGAGAGAGAGCAAGAGAGAATAAGCAGGAGAGGGCAGTGGGAGAGGGAGAAGCAGACTCCCTGCTGAGCAGGGAGCATGATGTAGGGCTTGATCCCAGGACCCCAAGATTATGACCTGAGCTGAAGGCAGATGCTTAACCAACTGAGCCACCCAGGCACCTGAAAGTGATGCTTTCAAACTTTTTACATTATGGAACTGAAACCAGAACTGATTTATCTTTAATGACAGGTAAATTGATGAAGTTGTCCATAATTAACCCAATTTACTGAGTCTTTTCATAATTGTGAAATTCTTTTGTTCTCCCAAATCTAGGCATTTCTAAGAATATAAAAAACAAAAAGAATAATGATGTTTTGGAACTGCCACTAACTCAATTTTAAGAGTTGCAAAACAGAAGTCTCATCTCGTCTTTTCAAATACATAAAACAATCTTGACAAATGATTATGGAATCTGGATAAATGACCTATAGCCTTTGCAAGTAGAAAGAACTACAAATGTTACCTGATTGATAAAGTGAATCTAAAGTGAAAAAGTCTCTGCATTTATTTCACTCTGGCAGTCAAGAGAAAATTAAGAGTATTTTTTTTAAGTATTTTAAATTTCAACTAGAGTCTATTGATGAATATCATTAAGAGATACAAGTAACAGCTTACAGCTAAAAAGTCCATATAATTGAAAGAGCTGCAATGGGGTCATGTGGGGTGGCAATTATATACCTTCAAGTTGGAAGGGTGTTAGGAATAGTGTAAGCCTCTAAGGAATTTTGGAAACAAGGTTTCCAGGACCTTGAGGGGGCTAGCTATTGCTGGGAAAAAGTCATTTATTATTGTCTAATAAAACCTTAGTCATGACACCTTTCAGATGTATATCAGTGGGTCATATGCCTGGGGGATGAGTACCAACATGTATCTTGGGGGGTTTAGAGATAGAGGAAATTTCCAAAGGAACTTACAAGATTCTGGTGGGGTGGAGGGGGTGGGAGGAGGTTCAGGCTAAGATTTCCTTTTGCCCTTAGCAAAGTGTCAACATCCAGGCAGCTGAGTTCCTAGAGGAATGTCACTGCCTGTTTTGAGGACTTGTCAATGGACTATAAGTAGTAAGGAAAATTAATTTTTCTTTTGCCTTTGTTTCCCACATAACTCATCCCTTTTTCATCTTATAACTGAAAATATGTGTATCCTTTACCATCCTCTCCCTACTTTTCACACTCCCAGTCTCTGGCAACAACCATTCTACTATTTCTGTGTTTAATTTTTCTTTCTAGATCTCACATAAGTGATACCACAAAGTACTGTCTTGTTTATTCCCAGTCTCTGGCAACAACCATTCTACTATTTCTGTGTTTAATTTTTCTTTCTAGATCTCACATAAGTGATACCACAAAGTACTGTCTTGTTTATTTCACTTAGCATAACACCTCCAGGTTCATCCATGCCATCACAAATGGGATTTTCTTCTTTTTTAAGGTTTAATAATTCCCAGGTGTGACATGGTGTGTTTCACTGACATTTTGATTTGCATTTCCTAATGGCTAGTGACACTGAACACTTTTTCACAGTATCTGCCATTTGCAGGTCTTCGTTCGGGGAAAAAAGCATTTATTCAGGTCCTTTGCACATTTTTCAATTAAATTCTTTACTAGTTTTTGCTACTGAGTTGCACAAGTACCCTGTATATTCTGAATATTTTCATCTCACTGAACCTGTGATTGCAAATATTTTCCCTCATTCTATAGGCTGACTCTCCATTATGTTGATGGTTTCCTTTGCTATACAGAAGTAAACTTCTGACTCATGAAAACTTTAACTATGTCAATTATCAAACATCTAAGTTCTGTTCATTCATTTTTAAAGTGGGCATTATGTAGAAACCAGAAAAATATTTTACAAATATAAAATTATAATAAGTAACATAGGCATGATAATGAAAAAGGAAAATGATGGGCACAAAGTTCACTTTTTTGGGTGCCTGGGTAGCTGAGTGGGTTAAAAGCCTCTGCCTCAGCTCAGGTCATGGTCTCGGGATCCTGGGATCAAGGCCCACGTTGGGCTCTCTGCTTACTCTTACTATGCTTATTTACACAAAATGTATAAATGAATAAACCTAAGGTAGTGATGCATTGAGAACAAGTCCAACGAATCACCTGCCACTACCCTCATTCAAAATGTAGCCCTAAATCCTGACCTACGCTTGCTAAATAATTATCTTAGGGCTGAAGCCCACTAAATCTCATTTTAACAAGTTTTTCTTTATTTTACACTCACTATAACTTGAAAGTCACTGCTTTAGGCAATGAAGTTCATAGATTTAGAGATAGTATATATGTATTTTTTTCTTTCTAATTAAATACATGAGTGATAGTGACAATATTAACTGCATGAATGCTTAAGCCAATTTTTAAGACTTAGGTAAGATTTTTTTAAATTGTATTTTTAAGAAGTCCACAGATGTACTAACGTATTTTAAAAGTGAAAAGTGAGTTTTAAAAAAGTGGTAAATATACATTAACTTGCAACTCAGCTTATCAACTCAGCCTTCTTTTTAACTCTAAAATATTTTTGTACAGGCTACACTTTAGCTACCAATCACACACACACAAATGCACACAACACATGAACATACAAACTTATTTTTACCTTTAGCTGTATGCCATTATATCAATTTACATAGAGAGAGACCAATAGCTTTATAATAGCTCCCTTGCCCATATGAAATCAGTGAATTAAGCAAAGGTTTTTAATTGTAAAAAACTATTAAACCTCTTAAATCACAACTTAATAGCCATTTCCCCTAAAAAGTATTAATTACCTCCTAGATTAATGAAAATTAATTGCTATTCTGCCTTGACGATTACACTGTGATTGATCAAGTTTAAAGAACCTACAAGGATCATTTGCTGTAATTCTACTGCAATTCATTAAACCTGCAACACATGATAACTTTTAACCTATTCACATATTAGGGAATTCTAATGGCAGCTCTGGATGTCACTGTTTATACAAAAAATAATATATCACATTGCCTCCTTTTCTTAGCTCAATTGAATTGCTTTGTCTTTACTGATATCTTTTCAATGCTACTACAGCCTCTTCATAACTAAAACATTTGCATTACATTTTTATGCAGATAAGCAACAGTGATTAAGGAAAAACAATGCAGGTGTGCTGTCAAGCAGTAGCAAATAAAAATTAATAGTTTAATGAGATAACGTTTTTTATAGTAAACATTATGTATCCCTTCAAAAATTTTTACTTCAAACATGGAGATACAAATTTATATCCATTAGAAAAACAAAATTAAAAATGTGGATAATACAACTGTTAGAGTGAGGAAACAGGGGGACTATAGTGAACCATGGGTAGGATTTTAAACCTTAGGGCCAATCTGGAAAGTACTCTATTTTCAGAAGCTCTAGGTGAAACTGAATATAGGGTAATGACCTATGACTCAGTGATCTTACATTTGAATACATATTCCAGAAAATTTGTACAAGATTCATATAGTAGTAGGTACAAAAATGGTTACTGAGCTACTGTTTGCATCAGCAGGATATTTGGGGTCAACATCAGTGCTCATCACTAGAAGAATGGATAAGTCAAGAATTAAAGAAAAAGAATAAAGTATGAAACTTTAGACTATGAAGTGCAGACTTTATTCACAGTACTATATAGTCATAATAGTGTACCTAGCAATTGATTTATTATTACAAAATATATTACAAATTTTGTCTGTCTTTAGGTTTGGGTAAATGCAGTTTCCCAACAAACTGAGAAAAACTGTTCAATGAGTAATTTTCCCATTGTATTTTGTTTCAGTCACTTTGAGACTTACCATATCACAAAAATAACCTCTCCTTTTTCATCTGAAAGAATTTGCTGATTTTTTCCTTTCAATTGGTATATGTTCTTTTTCTGTTCTCTGAATAAGCAAATTTATCGATCCAGTAAGGTCAAGGGCAAGCACAATCTCCCCCATGATTTCCCTGACTCTACATTTCTTTTCCTTAAACTTGCATGATACTAATACACTAAATACCACCTAATTTAATCTTAATACAATTTTCTTTTTATCATAGTCTTGTCTGTTCTCTATAAGATCTCTGATGAGTAGGACCAGATCTTTTGTTCCCTGCCCCCCTTACATTTACTAACACTGGACTGAATACTTTATAAAAAATTAAAAATGGCTTTTTACTCACCAGTAATATGTTTGAAACAGTGTTGTTCTAAATACTATGGATATTTCAGTTAATAAAACTTAATTCCTATAATCTTGAACATCTAGAGGCAACAAGAAAGAATAGGTTCCAGTAATGTATTCTATTAAAAATTACTTAATAGATCTATAGAGCAACATATGATAAGTACAATCTATTCCTGCCAGGGAAGTGATGGAGCAGATAAAGTCAAGTCACTAAAAGGAAGATTTAACTTTGAAGCTGCGCTAAGAACAGAAAATGAAGAAGGAGCTTGAACTTCCCTTTTCCCCTAGCAGCTCCAGAAAACTTGCTCCGGGAAAACTAAGAAGAACATAGCTTAATAAGCCCTGTACACTTCTCATTTCCTTATGGATGTCTAGAATTCCTTTATCATGGAGAGTAAATCTTTTATTTTGCAGAGGTAAAATATTAAAAAGAAAAACTTGGTTGATGTTTTCACTAAAATGAATTCACATTAACTATAAAGGAACAACCATTCAATTATCAAGTATAAAAAATCAGGACAGACTTTAATATTTCTTTTAAAGAGGACACTTTGGGGCAAACAAGGATACTAATAATCATGGCAAATCAAATGCATAAACCAAGATTCTTCCAGGCCGATTCAGATAAAATATTACCTAAAATAACTGTTATTGTTCTGCTTTGTTAGCTGTAGGGGGAAAAATCCCCAATAACGATATCTACACATTTAAGACAGTTCTTCAACTGTTAGGAAACAGAGAAGCTATATACTAAGTAATACACTAAGATTTTATACATGCAGCTTGATTTCACATGATTTTTATAAAATGACTTTCATCCTCAAAGATTTGTTATTCAGCATGTCATTGAGTGATTAATTATAATAAGAAAATCTCTTAATAGGTATGTAACAAACTTCATGATTTGAGGCAAACTATTTCTTTTCTGAGAAAGTCTAGGTTCCTAGTACTTCTTAACTACTCTTAAAAATATCTTTAATTTTGTTATTACAGTTTAAGATTTGAAAAATGATTGATGGTAAATATGTATTTCAGCACTCTGAATTAGAATTGATCTTGATCCTTATACTTTGCCATGGCACTTTGCACATATGAAATATTTACTTCAGCCATATCACATTTACTATCTGCTGGCCAATATCTCCTTTAAAAAAGGGACCACTCCTCTAGGGTAATGGATAAGGTTTCTGTTTAATTAACCCCTGCCTTCTCAACATTTGACTTAAAGAAAAATACAAACTAAAAGAAAAGGAGATCACAGAAATACTGTAAATTATTTAAAAGCCAGAATTAAAAAAATAATAATGATAAGCTTGGTTGTACTCTATCAGTATAAGTAGACTTAACCCTTTCATGGAAAACAATAATAAAGCAAAAGCAGGGACAAAATTCTAATTAGATAAAGCATAATTCACACCCAAAAGCATTAAATATAACCCCAAATTTTCAAATGCTGAAGATTAGGATTGAGAATGTGGGGATCTATCTTTCAAATAAGACATCCAACACTTCTGCAGAGCAAAAACTATAGGAAATACATGAAGAAATAGAAGCACACAAAAAATAGATATATAATACATCATTTTTAGTCCAATTCAGGACATGTGGTTAACAGGTGATTAAGTACACAGAAGTCCTAAATGGCACAACAAATAAAAAAAAAAACATAAATTTTAACCTGCAATAAGAAAAAACTTTATTCTCTATTTCACATGAAATTTTAAAAAAAATTAATCATATGTTAGAAAACTGAATATCCTGTAAGGTAAAACTAATAAAAACAAAGATAATATGATCATGATTCAGTAAAAAAAAAAAAACAAAAAACCCCCCCAATATTCAAATATAAAAAATAGAAGAAGCCCTGTATACCTGAAAAAGTTACAAGTATGTTATATATATACCTTTTGGGTAAAACCAATTTTGTAACAGAGTATCAGTAAAATGAATCTAGTAATCTATATATCTTGATCAAGTAGCATAATCCCAAACTATAAACTGGTTTAACATATGAAAATCAATCCAGGTAATTCTACAAATTGATAGAATAAAGAAAATGAATACAAAATAAATACATAATTACCTTCATAGGTGTAAAAAAATTGACTTCATTAAATACCTTTAAAAAACAAGGATAGAAGGGAGCTTTCCTAACCTGATAAAAAGCATTTTTTTATGAAAGACCTATATCTACTGTAATTCAAAGTAAACAACTGAATACTTTTTGCCTGAGATCTGAAACAAGTAAGGAGTCCACTCTCATCAGAAATATTCAACACTTTGCTGGATTTCTAGTAGCTACAAAAAGGTCTAGTAGGTACAAAAAGCAAAAGCAAAATGGCACAAAGATTAGGAAAAAACAATTGCAACTATTTTTTTAATTTTTTTTTTTTTAATTTGAGAGAGAGTGAGTGAAAGAGAGCATAAGAGGGGAGAAGGTCAGAGGGAGAAGCAGACTCCCCTGCGGAGCCCAATGCGGGACTCCGGGATCATGACCTGAACTGAAGGCAGTGGCTTAACCAACTGAGCCACCCAGGTGCCCTACAGCTATATTTTTAAGATAAGATTATTTACATAGTAAAATCTAAGTGATCAACAAAAAGCTACTAAAGATAAATGAATTTAACTTGTTTTCAAGATAGTATGAGAAAGAATGATTAGAAAATGAAATTAAAAAAATAATATCTATAGTACTATTCAAATCATGAAAAACAACAAGAAATACAACAAAGTATGTCTAAGATCTATGCTATGAAAACTACAAAACACGTCAGGAAAAATTAAAGTTGACTTAGGTATATAAAGATATGCATCATTGTTCAAGCATTGGTAGACCAAATACTATTGGGTATGAATTCTTTCTAAATTGACTTAATATATTCTGCACGATTCCAAACAATCTCCATAAATGTGTTTAAAGAAATTGACAAATCTAAAATTTATATGGAAAAATAAAGATACAGAATAACCAATACAACTTGGAAAAAGAATAGAGGACTATCAGTATTTTGTCTGAAGATTTGCTCTAAAACTAGAGTAAGTAGGACAAGAAATCTAGAAATGAACCCACACATATGTGGCCAATTTGTTTCTGACAAAAGTGTAAAGGTAATTCAATTGGGTGAACAACTTTTTTCTCCAACCAATGGTATCAAAACAAGTAGATATCCATATGAAAGAATTAATGTGTTCCTTTCCTAATGCCACCACAGACATTAACTTAAGGTATATATAGACCTAAATATGAGCACATGAGTGTATGTATGTATATATGTGTGTGTAATGAGATAAAGAAAAGGTGTCAAAATGTTTAAATTAGTGAATCCGGGGGGAAGGCATAAGGGCTAGTGAGTGCATACTTTTTTCAACTTCTCTGGAGCTTTAAAATTTTCAAAATAAAAATCTTGAGAAAACTTTCTGAGGCAAATATGAAAAATACTGATTTTGCTCATTTTAGTTGCTTGGTCTATCAATTAATCTATTTAACATTTATGTGAAAGATTTCAACATTAAAAGTAAAATAATTAATAGAAATATTTAATAAGAAAGTATGAAGTAGTTTTGACAATTAAATGCTGCATTCAAGAAGAGACTGATTATTTTATCAGTGCTTAGTATCTGAATTGTTGCTTAAATTAATTTGGTTTTTTTGCTATGAGGATATATAACTTGTTTATATACAACATTAAAAGTAGGTCACATTCCATAAACCTCAAATAGGCCTAAGTGGTTATAACTACTTATCTTATAACTTATGAATGTGCTAAGAAAACTTCAATAGGTTTGAAATTAAGACAGTCCTTGATCCCTATTCAGATTCTGAGATTATTGTATCAAACTCAATCCCATGACATTCTAAAACATTTTATTGTAGTCTTGCCAGAGATAACGCCATTCATTACAGAGTAAAAATTTATCTGTTTTCATTTGAATCACAAAGCAATACCTTTCTTCTTTACTGTTATTATCTTTCATCTCAGAAACTTAAAATGTTTTAAGAAAAACACGGTAGTACTATCCATCATGAAGAAAAGAGAAAGGAGGTAGAGATGAGTTTACTCTAGTTCAGAGTGTCTCCCTCAAGGACTGATGCAGAGTTGTTAAAGAACTCCACAATCTCAACTTCTCAGAAGTGGTGCAAAGTTACATATACTCAAATGCAAGGCCCATTGTGGGTCAGGATTCAGGTTTCAGTAAAGTTTCTCTTAAGTTTATTTTTCTTAAAGCCAAATACAAATCAGCCTTTAATAAAGGCATTATGTTTTTCAAATGTGGACTTTTAAACAGTGATGTGAGAACTGTGGTAATAATGGTAAGTTACACATTAAAGGAAAAAATGTGTGGGAAAACTACATGGGAAAAAAAAATAGGTAATGGTGTGCCCACTTATCTCCAAATCAAAGTCGTCCACTGAGAAATGATCATTAGGTTTCATAAAATGACAGAAACTCTGAAGTGGATGTAAATTATATGCTGAGCCACTTGAAACTTTTTGAAAATTTGCAATTGTGAAGGTTTGTTTTTAAAATTTCTTTGTAAATCATTTATTTAGAACTCAGAAGGAATTTCCTCACAGAAGCTATACTATTGATGAAGTCTTGGTGGTTGGGTTTTTTTTGTTGTTGTTGTTGTTTTTAAAGATTTTATTTATTTGACAGAGAGAAACACAGCCAGAGAGGGAACACAAGCAGGGGTAGTGAGAGAGGGAGAAGCAGGCTTCCTGCTGAGCAGGGAGCCTGATGTGGGACTCGATCCCAGGTCTCTGGGATCACAACCTGAGCTGAAGGCAGTGGCTTACCCAACTGAGCCACCCAGGCACCCCAGGTGGTTGGGTTTTAGAACAAGACACAAAAAACAGCTATGTCCCAAATGGACCTAAAATGTGGTACAACCTTCAACTTTCTCTTTTGCCGCTAGAGCAAACACACAATGCTCTGAGGCTTCTTAGCACCATTACTGCAGGAGACGGTGGAAACCCTCATGTGAAAAAAGCATACCATACCACAAAAACTGGTTGCCAGTGTCAAAATGGGACTACATGTCAGAAATATCTATTATAAAGGTCAATGGCCCATTGGGAAGGTCACCATCTCACGTCCCACACAGGCCTGTTTTCTGGTTAATGTTTCCCACCCAAAACGCAAGAAAGTTTTAAACTCAGGAAAGTCCCAACATGTGTGCCTGGAAAAAGCCACCCACATGATAATGGTATCTGCATTCCCTCCCTCTTCCAAACCTTTAAAATACTGTATGACTCACTGGAGTTCTTTTTTCTTTGTGCCTTTATCTTTGATAATATATTAATTATTATTTTATTATGTTCAATTAGCCAACATATAGTACATTATTTTTATACAGTATTAACTATTAATTATACTTTAAAATTGCCTATAATATATCAATGATTGGCATCAATGATTAATATTCTTAATTATTATTTTAATTATTAATAGTGTACAAACTTTTATTAACCATCTAGCTGTATTTTGTTAGGCACCTATACATCCCAAACACTTAACTCACCTTACTTCTCATCCTCACAACTCTGAAAAAGGCAAATTTATTATCCCCACAGTACAGAAGAGGAAACTGATGTTCATAGAGACTAAAACTATAACCTTAGTCTTTTAGCTCTAAACTGGTGAGCTAGCATTTCAGTTTAACTCCTCTGCACTTAACCACTATACTTTCATTAATTAGCCAATTCATCTATTTATTCAACCATTGTTTGTTGAATACCTACTATGTGGCATGCAGGGTTCTGAGAGAGTTTTAACTTTAAGAGGCAAATGTGCTTTGAGGAATTTAATCTAGACAGAAGTAAAGGAGAATGGATCAGGGGAGAGACAGAATCACAAAGAAATAAAAGCATATAGGATGGAGGAAGAATAGGATAAAGGTCAAAAGATTTACATTGTGATTTAGGAGGATCAAACTATAAGGACAATTTTAATTTTATATATTAGGTACATGAAGCAGCTATATAATATATATCATATAGTTAAATATTATTATAATATAGTCTATTATATTATTATGTAGTTAATTTTTATTATTATTATAGTTTATTTATTATAATTATTATATATAGCTGGAGAGAGACACACTTTCATTTTCTGATGACAAATCCCATAGCAAATAACAGATTTTTACAACTGAGCTCCACTTGTTTTGAATAATAAAACCCACTTCTTGGATAGGTATCAACCACAAAGGTATTGATATTGTGCTTACCCTATTTCATGTTTTCTGAAGAGTAGGCTGCTAGTCATGTAAATACAGAGTGCAATAAAAGTAATATATTAATGTGAGATAAAAAGTTGAATTTCTAAACTAAAAATTTAGGGATATAAAAGATATAAAGGAAAATATTCTACCTGGGATTTATTTTTAAGACTTTAATGTGATAGTGGTATGCAAAGAGAAGTTGCATGAGGAAAAATATTTCTGCCAATATAGGCCCAAGTTTAGGAAAATCTGTGGCTGAGAAATATGCATCACTTTGGAAAAGACAGAAAAATAGGCTCCTATTATATTGTATGATAGTGCATGGTGTGATGGTACTCAGGAAACAAAACCAGAAGAGTAGCCATGGAACTAGGAATAGAAATACTTTATATCTACTTGACAGTTATTAAGAAGAATCTGGTGAATATTTATAGATAATTAGGGGTTATTCAATCCAGGATGTTCAATCACTATATGAATATCACATCACTAGTATTTGCTGGCACCGTGATATTTCTGTTTCTCTTGTTTTAAGAGTTGTTAAGTATACAACACTGGTCTTTGCAATAGCAAGTTTTTCCAGATATGCTAATATGAGCTCTGGCCAGATGAATGGTAATTACCTGCTTGCATGTCTTCCACCCCCATTCCCCCCATCCCAGCATTTTGTGTCCTAACATTTCCAACAGCAAATTTATATATGTATAAGTCTGTCTGTTATGGCTTGAGCGAGTATTTCACAACATCCACTTCTCCCTGCCTAGGTTTTGAAACAAGTAAGATAGAGGAATAGAAAGAAAGAAATAAAAATACTCACTCTGTTACTAGTGAAGCAGATACAGATATTGATACATGTGCAGCATCTCAATGCTTAGCTGTTGGTCTCCACATCTGCCCCCTGGTATTAGAGACTCATCCATACAGTCATAGGCAGGTCTGGACAACTACAGATCCTTCCCTGTAGGCTTTTACTTCCAAACTTACCAATGACCATTAGCAGACCTGAGCAACTGCTTTGCACCAAGAGATGGATCCCAAAATGTGGTAAGATGGGGCTGGCAAAGCAAGTCCAGTTCCTACTCTCCAATTCACCAGTGAGGCACAAGTGAGGGTAGGAAAAAGTCAGGAAGGTTATCCTACTGTATATTCCTCCAAACGGAAGAAAACCCCAGGACTAGGAATTAGTAACTCCTCAAATAAAAGCAACATGAGTAGCACTCAATCACAAACACAGTGATGGATCAAGGCAGGAACAATGTTAATCTATCTCCTTATTCAGAAACCACTTACTGAATACGTACTTTCTGACAGGCACTAAGCTAGCATCTGAAATGCAAATCATAAAAAACACAGCTTCTAATCTCCAGTAGTTCTCATTCTGTAACCCTACAATATATATGAAAGATAATTTTAAAAATATTTTGCAATATTCACAAATTAGATATTTACATTAGGTTACTAGAATCTTTTAATTTTATTTAAACTATAAAATCATCAAGATAACCTCTATATCCTTTTACAGATAAAATATAGTCTTGAGAAACAACAGACTACTTTAACTTCAATCAACTTCAATAATTCAATTCTTATCAGATGTGTTACATTCTCAATTTTTTTAAGACCAAAACTTCCAAATTTTTGTCTTTATAATATTCTGGATTTTTTTTTTTTTGCCTCCTAAATATGTGATGCCTCTCTATCAATGTCTATACTCCATTTATTTAACATAAATACTTTAGGAGTTATATAAAAGGAAGAAGAATCCTATTTTGTTCCATTATTCTCTCCAAGATGGACTTCATTAGAACATGATTCTTTGGGTCTTTGCCAAGCAACTGAGATATAGACAAAGTATAACAAGAACCTTCTGGTTCTTTTAGTTGCAAGCACCAATCAATAGGATTATGCTAAATTTCATGCTGTAGCAGGTCATATTTTATCAAGGTCTTATGCATTTACCAAGAACAATAGCCGACTATATAGATCTTTTCATTAGATCTCATAGTAGTGCTGTAAGCCTGGAAACTTCCCATAACACTTTTACTGTAAATGCTGAAAATATTAACTTATTAGAAAACCAAACTAAGATTATTTTCATATAATTTCTAAAACAGAAGTTTTAGTTCATGTTTATAAATAAATTTATTATTTATATCTAATAAATAAATATATTATTTTTTAAATGTTTACTGTTTTACAAATGAATATTTGTACATATAATAGGAAGAAAAATGGCTACTATTGGTTCAGAGTTGCTTAAGAACCACTGAGTTTAGGGCCTTACATATATTATCTCATATGCTTCATGACAGACCTGAAAAATAGATACTATCAACCCTGTCTCATACTTGAAGAAATTAATGTAAAGGAAATAAAATTTAGCCAAAACTGAAGTGCTTAAGTGATTGCTCAAATCACAGTTATTAAGTATGAGCAACTCTGCATGAACAAGGGTCTAGAGAACTCCAGGCCCACACTCTTAAACTATCCTGCCTCTAAAAATCCAACTGAATGAGCGTACATATCCATATAAGGTTTCTCAGATCCTGTTCACGGCCAATAAAAATAAATATAATATGTAATATGTATGTTGATACATTATATTATCTATTCACATATAAAAATAAGCATATATAAATGATAGACACACTTACCTTATTTATAGACATGCTTAAAGATGTATTTGAAACTGCATTTCTCTATAAATTCTCAGATTATACTAGATGCCTACTTATTGCATATAAATCAAAGCACCTGCTGCTACAAAATAAAAGCCTAATACTTCATATATTTACACTAGCAAACCCAAAGCAGACTTCAAAGAAATTATACTATAATACACGCATACAAACACATATATACAAATATACACAAATACATATGTTCCCTATATGGCTCCTATATTAACATGACTGATGAATTAAATAAATTGATCAAACCTTACCATGAAGTTGAGTCTGAAGGAAATGGCATGTGCTGTGAAGACATAAATTATATATTCCCTTAAAACATGAATTATGAGGGGCACCTGGGTGGCTTAATTGGGTAAGCAACTGCCTTTGGCTCAGGTCATGATCCTGGAGACCGGGATCGAGCCCCACATCAGGCTCCCTGCTCGGCGGGAAGCCTGCTTCTCCCTCTCTCACTCCCCCTGCTTGTGTTCCCTCTCTCTCTGTGTTTCTCTCAGTTAAATAAATAAATAAAATATTTTTTAAAAAATGAATTATGAAATGAATATGCTGTATAGTTTGTTTTTGTTTCACTTTTAATTCCCAACCGAAAAGCTGGCATACTTTTCATGTCTAACCAGTTTCCAGGTGATGCTCATGGTGCTTGCTCAGGGACCACAGTTTGTGAAATACTCTTTAGAAACTCAAATATATGATATCAAACCTTGGCCTCTGCCCTTAACCATCATTGGACAGATCAAAGCTCTAGTTATCCACTGTTCTGCAAGGATATGAACAGGTGAGGGCTGTCCTCAGCAGCAAGTAGTTTAAGCAAAGTTGTTCTCAAGAATCCTAATACTTTACCGAAGGAGCTTCTAAAAATCCCAGGGGCTACTCGGGCCCCATCCAATACGAATTAAATTGAAATCTCTGGGTGTGGAACTCAGGCACTAGTAATTCTAAAGGACCCCAGGTGATTCCAGTGTGCAGTCAAGTTTGAAAATAATCGACAGTGAGAAAAATCCAGCAATGTCCATGCCAAGTGGTGGCAACAGCTGCCTGTATTCTGCAGAGTTTAAGGACATGAAGACTATCAATCTTAGGTCACTTCCCATATATTGTTTTTCTATGAAATGTATAAAATTTTATAGTTATTTGTAACTGTATAATCCACACAAGTGTTTTAACTTTTATAAATGTAAAGATATTTATAATATAATTATGGTTTCTCTCTTAATCTCTCTCTCTCTCTCTCTCTCTCAACTTTTGCACATTTTTTAGATCCCCAAATATAGCCTACAACTACAGATCGTGTTCTATATGCCAGGAGGATATCATGAGTAAGCTGGAAAATGGTGCATAATTATTTGAACATAGAATCTACTGTCTACTGTTAGGGGTTCAAATTTGAATTTAGACTTACTACTTGTATGAGCTTGAATAAAGTCTTCCAATTTTGAGTCTGTAGAAAGAGCTTGATAATAGCACTTGCTTCCTACAATTACTGTGTAAATTAAATGAAATAATGTCAGAAGGTAATAAAGGTATAGGAAGGACTTAAATAAAAGTTGTTTTATCATATTTTGTCTCTTCAAGTTTGTGTATCATTTATTTTAGTTAAAAGAAATCACCTCTTTAAAAAAAAAAGAGGGGCACCTGAGTGGCTCAGTGGAGTCAGTTAAGCATCTGCCTTCAGGTCATGATCTCAGAGTCCTGGGGTCTAGACGCTTGCCTGGGGTCTAGACGCACTTCCAAGCTCTCTGCTCAGCAAGGAGTCTGCTTCTCTCTCCCTCTACCCCTGCCACTGTTCCTGTTTTCTCTTAACTCTCAAATAAATAAAGTCTTTAAGAAAAAAAAAATCACCTTTTCAACAGTTTTATCTAAAATCTATGAGTAGATTATTTCTGATCATTGCATCTGTGTTGAGTGTTAATAATTATAGACAAAAGTGGGGGCGCCTGGGTGGCTCAGTTGGTTAAGCAACTGCTTTCAGCTCAGGTCATGATCCTGGAGACGCGGGATCGAGCCCCGCATCGGGCTGCCTGCTTGGTGGGAGGCCTGCTTCTCCCTCTCTCACTCCCCCTGCTTGTGTTCCCTCTCTAGCTAGGTTTCTCTCTGTCAAATAAATAAAATAAATAAATAAATAAATTATAGACAAAAGTGCATGCTGCTGCCTTTAATAGGAATTAAATAAATATGGTAATTAAAATGGGGATGACTTTGCCTAAGAGACGCTGGAGTCAGTTTATAAGTTAAATTTAGTTATAGAGACATGAAGTGGGAAATTTCCTAAAGAGTATGTAAGGAATTTTGTAAAATTAAGTTCTCAAACTTCTCCTGACCCTTATTCATAAATATCTTTCAATATAGTAATGTGTTGTATCTTATGCTTCTCTTCTTTAAAGATTTTATTTTATTTATTTTAGAGACAGAGAGTGTGGGAGCAGGGGGAAGGGCAGAGGGAGTGGGAAGACTGACTCCTCACTGAGCACAGAGCCCCATACAAGCAAGATACCACTACCCCCCCAAGATCACAACCCCCTTATCATGATCCCCAAATCAAGATCAGAGTAAAACCAAGAGCTGATGGCTCAATTGACTGAGCCACCTAGGCATCCCATTATGTTTCTATTCTTTATGATAGAAATCATTAAATTAAAACACGCAACTTTTGATACACTCTGCATTCTGTAATTTTTTTAAAAAACTTATATTGTTTATATTTGCAGCTTTTTAATTACGTGAATTTCTTCCACATAAAAACTGTATTAGGTTTGTCATAATAAAGTAACTTGCTCACACTGAAAAGCTTCTATATCATTAAATAATTTATTCACAAAACCTTCTTAGTATTATTCAATTGGTCCCTCAGAGTTAAGAATGTATTTTTAAAATGTTCAAGTATCATCTGTTAAAAATAATTTTCTTAAGTGGGATAATATTAAGGATAATTTCTTTATTTTTAATCAAGCAATTCATATATGTATTATATATAATAGGCATCATTTATTTTTATTTACTATACTAAATATTTAATAATTATTAATTGCATATTTACAGTAATTTTTTGTTAGAATCTAAAAGTTAACAAAATCCCAAAATGAATAGCATCATATTTAATATAATTGTTGAACTGTTACTATGAACAAGAAACTATAAAAGTAATGAATAACTTTGGTGAGATAACCTAAAAAGAGGTTATCAGAATTTTACTGTAAAGGGAAAGATACTAAATATTTTAGGCTTTGTAAGCCACTTATAGTCTCTGTCATATCATTTTCCCCCTTCCTCAACAAACATTTATAAACATTAAAAACCTTTCTTGGCTTGGAAGCTATATCAAAACAGGTTGTGCTAGATTTGGCTCATGGCTGGTAGTTGGCTGACCTTTGACCTAAAATGCTTTTAGAGTATATTACCATTAATACCACTGTGAGTGTTTGAACCAAGATTTGAGTAATACCATCTGCAAATTTTCAACCACATTCAGAAAACATTCATGAAAGTGACTAAAAACTGAAAGTGGTTACAAGTCTGCATAATTAGCCCAGAACTGTGGAAACCCAACAATTCACTAACAGTGTAACAATGAGTTACACAATAGTGACACTGCCAAAATAAGCATATAGAACACCTGAAATTGAGACAGCTGTGCATGATTTACTTTAGTTTTAGCCATAAAAATTCAATATTATGTGCTAGGAATCTGAATTATGAAGCAAGGAATAAAAAGGCACAGACTGGGGCGCCTGGGTGGCTCAGTTGGTTAAGCGACTGCCTTCGGCTCAGGACATGATCCCAGAGACCCGGGATCGAGTCCCACATCGGGCTCCCTGCTTGGCGGGAGGCCTGCTTCTCCCTCTCTCACTCCCCCTGCTTGTGTTCCCTCTCTCGCTGTGTTTCTCTCTGTCAAATAAATAAATAAAATCTTAAAAAAAAAAATTACCTTTAAAAAAAAAAAAAAAAAAAAGGCACAGACTTCTAATAATGAAGTGTCAGCCAAAAAAGAGAAAAATAAGTGCAAATATTACATATACTTGAATAAAGACAATATTCAGTAATATAGGATGCAATTATTTGTTCATGAATCCATATCCAAAAATATGCATGGTTTTATTTACTTTTTTATTTTTTTAAAAGATCTTATTTATTTATTTGACAGAGAGAAACATAGCTAGAGAGGGAACATAAGCAGGGGGAGTAAGAGAGGGAGAAGCAGGCTTCCTGTTGAGCAGGGAACCTGATGCAGGGCTTGATCCCGGGACTCCGGGATCATTACCTGAGTCGAAGGCAGACACTTAAGGACTAAGCCATCCAGGCACTCTGCACAGTTTTATTTTTAAAAACCATGCATAATGACTCCTATTTTTATGTTGGAAACATTCCTCATACCCTCAAAATATGTATCTCTAAAACGTAAGTTTCCATTATCTGGGACAGATTAAATTACACTATCATGATACAGTATAAACAAAGTATATGTGGTGGATAATATTCCATTAATAATGCTCTGGCCAAACCAGTTAAAAATTGCTTAACTCTCTCTTTTTTTAAGGTTGCTTTGTGTTATTATTCTTTGGAAGATTTCTGAGAAAGTGATCAGATGATATATACATATGTGTATGTATGTGTATGAGTACATATATATATGGTATCCATTTATGTATTTTAAGAATCACTGAGCTTGAAATAGGATATTTGTTCCTAAAAGACTGTCCTTACTTTTGCCTGGGAGCTTTAGTAGTCGTTATCAATCTTCTATCCTAGGGAGGAGGAAGAAAAGAACTGTACTAGAACCATTTCAAGACCAATTGACTTTATTGCCTACATACCGATTCTGCAGAATTGTTTGGGAAATGAAGCAGAAGGAAGCTGCTGAGAAAGCACAGTAGGAATCCATCTAGGAAAAAAAAAATTAATATGAACCAAATCACATCATCCTGATACATTATAAAACGCCATGAAGAAAGATGAAAGGGTGACTATGTCTTAATTGAAAAAAAAAAACAAAAACAAAAACTAGGAGGTACATGTCTGCAATTATGAGAGCCAATTTTTATAATACACAAATTAGTATGTGATACGTTATATGTCACATTTATTACAGTAAATCATATTAAGTACTCTGATGTATACATATATAAATGCAAAATGTATATTAAAATATTAACATACATAAAGTTTTATATTTGTTGCCTTTGAGACATTTTCTATTCATTTAGCTCTGTCTTCAGTTCTGTTAATTGGAGACATTTATCTTATTGTTTGTTAAAAATGACCAGTTAACCACAGGTTAGGGTTTGAAATTCACTGGTTTAGTGCTCCACTGACACTCCAGGGGGTAGCTGCTGTGGACCAGTTGGAGCATTACTAAAAGAAAGAGGAAATCATCTGAGAGAAGGACTTCTATGCCCACAAAATATTCTGCAATTAGAAGCACTTCTTTAACAGAGGACTACAGAGGCACTAGAGAACTGCTATTGAAAAAGAAGAAAAAATTGCCATTGTGCATTTAAGCAGTGAATACACATTCCCTAACTCCTGCTATGCAAGATGCACCAGTTTATGCTCCCCATAGGTTTAGTTACACAAAACATCAGTCTAAATGGGAAAATAAACACATTTTACATTTTAACATGAACAGTTCTCTTTGTTACTGTCAAATTATGTATTATCGAACAGCTTCATTAAGAAGATACTAAGTTGCTTTTCAGGCTTCCACATCAGCAGATTCATAGAATTTCAGCATGGCCCTTGTTTGGTGAAGAAGCTGCCTTGACTAATCATTTCCGTTTACTTATGCTGTCATTTAATTATCTGAACAATACCTGCTATTTTGTTTGCTAGGATCTGCAAAGAAATATTTAAATATTTTCTTACTCTCAAGGCCTGGGCAGAAAGACATATAAAGCACACGAATGAGGCTTGCTGAAACAGAAGTATAAGAGAAAGACATTGTAGGCATAAGGAATGTATTGGTAAATTTACCTATACAGAGAATACAAACTTTAGAGAGAAAACAATGCTTTAGAATAATCTTTTAAAATCAGGAGATATTTTCCAGACATAAAAAAAGGAGGAAGAAAGAAAGAGTGAAGTTTAGAAATATCATAGGATTAATATATTTGACTATTAAAAAACCTTATATGGAGATTTTTTTAACCTGTTCTGATGTTTTGCTTTTCTAGTAATGAAACAGCAGAAGTATTTTCCAGTAAATATAATTAGTATTAAGAAAAGAGCACAGATATTTAAACACTAAAAAGCTGTTGCTAAAGTTTACTTATCATGGAACAATAGAGACATTAAATGAGATATTTCTTTTTTTTTTTTTTAAGATTTTATTGATTTGACAGAGAGAAACACAGTCAGAGAGGGAACACAAGCAAGGGGAGCGAGAGAGGGAGAAGCAGGCTTCCCGCAGAGCAGGGAGCCCGATGTGGGGCTCGATCCCGGGTCTCCGGGATCATGACCTGAGCCAAAGGCAGTCGCATAACCAACTGAGCCACCCAGGCACCCCTAAATGAGATATTTCTAATTCCAATCTGCTAGAACAAAATTTTGAACGAAGGGAGCTGAAGAGAATTAGTCCTCCAACACTGAAATGTAGCAAAACTCAAGAAGTTGCCTGCCTAATGTTTTTGCACACTAAAATATTTCAATACATAAATTGTTTCATGAAATAATGGGAAAATAATTTTTCCATTTTAGAGTAAGTGAAATATAAATTAATTATGTAAAAAAAGTTATGCAGCTCTCAAGGCAAACCCTCTTAACTCACAAAAATTGTTGATGGTAAATCACATATCTAATAAAAAACTTGTATTTTCTGATACAAGTTGTTTTTTTTTCACTGCTTAATATCCACTCTATAGTGAGTGAGTGGTAAAACTTACTCAGCTGGCAGCAGGAAACAGGAAGGAAGTCTAACACCTTTTTTTTGGTGTCTGCATCTTGAAAAAAAATAAAGAATTTTTATTATGAAAATGGATTTCTCACTCAATCTTTACTTGCAATAAAAAAGTGGAAAACTTGGCTTTATGCATATGGACTATTCCGCATAGCACATAAACACCAATGAATAGACTGTTCTAAGTATGACCTCTCTTGAACTTGTGCTCCCAAATACTAAACTCTTAAATTTTGCTTTATTTAAAACAAAACAAAACTGCATTCTCAGACTTAACTAAAATGGTAGACTTCCACAAGCACTGTATTGTATCGCCATTAGTTCGCACAGAGATACAGGGATAGCAGTGATTAACAAGAGTGGTGATTGATAATATGACATGTATCAAGAATTATATCAGACACAATGATTGATATTGGCTTAATCTTTAATTTTTCTCTTTAATTTGCTGAAAATCCAAGACCTAGTTATATGCATTTCATCAAAGTATTTTTCTCCTTAACTGAAAAGCATTGCCCAGAATCTTCACAAAAATGCAACAAACCCTTTAGTTAAATGCAAAAGTGGTAAGTTTTGTAAGACAGAGACACAATTAAGAAACATCACTACATATTATGAATAGTATTTATAGTTCATGTCCTATGCTAAGGTTTACTTTTCAAATTTAGAAGGCATTATTAAAAATTATGCCTTTAATGCACAAGCTCTGATATGAAGATATTTCTCTTTTGTATCAATAGAATCTCTTTTGTTTTTATAAAATCAATTTTAAACCTGGTATTGAAATACTATGATTTTATTTCTGAGTTTGTTCCTATCAAAGTGTCCATTTCTGTTAGATTGAAGAACTACTATATGCAAATGGAAACAATATGTTTGAAATGAGATGACTCATTTCACTGTATCCTCCATGTATTTTTGGAATGTGGGCAGTGATGTGATAAACTACTTTTTATGTTAATTCTCAGAATTCATATCCTCTTATATTTTCCACTGAGATGTCATCATTCTGTGATTTCTGTATAAAGTATGCAATCAATTTTTTCTCTGAGAAATAAAAAAATACTAAGCTAAGTAACAAAGGTCACCTTCTTAGTGATGCATCACAAAGTCAACACCTTATGAAAAGCATTTGGTATTTTGGCCTTCTCTTCTAAACCATAAATTATAACTTCATGAAACTTATTTATAATCATCACCATAAATACAAGGGTTTTTCTAAAACCCTCAAACTCAATGATTACTATATAAAAAGTATAAATGAGATAATTTAAACTACTACATATCTTACTGATTTGTGAAAAGTAATAGTTTTATATTTGGAAATGTAAAAAAATAAATAAACTGAAAACACTTAAAAGTACTTGATGAGTAATATTGGTGAAATAAACCCTAGAATAAAAGCCCTTCAAAATTTTAAGTACTTTTCTGTGCAAAATTATACAATCATCAGGCTTTGTTTTTAGTTGCTTTTTCTATATTTTCAATATAGAGGCATCAATATGAAAACACTGATCTCAGTGTCTCTCCTCCAAATACAATATTTGCTCTAAAGAAATCTTATAGAGATTATTTAAGCCAAATGCTCCCCAAAGTATGTCATTTTAAGTTTTATCTTAGATATATAATTGAAGATTGTCCCTTGGGGCGGCTGGGTGGCACAGTCAGTTAAGTGTCCCACTCTTGGGTTCAGCTCAGGTTGTGAATTTAGGACCAGGCTCCACTCAGCATGGAGTCTGCTTGAGATTCTCTCTCCCTCTCCTGCTGGTGCTCTCATGCGCTCTCTCTCTCTCTCTCTCTCTCTCTTCTTTTTTTTTTAAAAAAAAAAAGGTTTGAGAAAAATTAGCTCTGCAGGCTAAATTTATTGCTATTGCCATAATTCTGTATAACAAACCCATGAAAACACATGATGACTCATCAATCATTTATTCTGCCAGGTCTGAGAGTCTATCAACTGAGGTCTACCCAATCCTCAGCAGAGAATCTCTGTTTCAGGCTATAGTGTTGATGCTGTTCTTGTCACTGTGTATATTGGAGTAAGTTCTACTCCTTATTCTCTTATTCTCTTCCTCATGCCAGCTGGCTGGCCAGAGTATATTCTCCTCAAGGAAATAGCAGAATTACAGGAGAGAACATGCCCTACTGTACAAGGGATTTTAAAGCCCCTACTCATATCCTGACTATTCATATTCCACTGACTAAGCCTAAAGTCAAGAAGCAGAAAAATACACTCTGCTTTTAGAAGGGGACTAGTATGCTATAATATGGCAAAGAGCATGTATATACAATAATGCAGTTCACCAACATAGTATTGAAGGACAGTGCCTCAACCTATATTTAAATTCAGCTATAATTTTAAAGACATCACTTCTTGATCATAAAAATATAGACACTATGAAAAAATTTATCAAAATATACAGGTACTCTCTATTAAAAATATTCCCTGGAATTGTAAAGTCATTATAAAAGATGAAAGATTTGAGCATAATTGGTATTCTAGAGTATTATGAAATAAAAATAATAAAGATGGATGTCTCATTTAATCATCTTTCACACAGAGTTTTCAGGATCTATCTTAGAAATTATTACTTTAATAAAGACTAAACATTTATTATTTGACTAGGTAAAAATTCTAATTTTTGGTATCTTAGCCCCTCTTTTATTAAAATAAGACTAACTCATATTTCTTTTATCCTTTCTCAGTTCTGAAACAGTGATGTCTTGTTCTCAATTTTTCTTTTTTCCTGGATTTAGTATCCCATAGTTTTTATCTAAATCACTTCTGAAACCCTTTTATATATTAACACTTATCTAAGGAGCTCCTATAAAACAAAAGAAAACAAAATACAAAACACTCACATCCATGACACAATCCCAGAAATTCTGATTTAAACTCACTGAGAAGGACTTGAACATCATTATTGTTTAAAAATCTCATACCTGATTTTAATTAACTGTGAGGATTGAGAGCCAGTGAATGCAGTGTGTACAATCTAGTGTGTACAATCCAGTGTGTATAATTTATAATTTTGGTTGCAAATATACAATGACACGAAGAAAGGGAATGTGATATCTTATGCATATAAATAGTCCAGGGGTGGTTTGTGTTCTCAAATTGAACAATGACTCAAAAGATGTGCCCAAGCCTTGCCTCTCTAATCTCTTAGCTCTGTGTGGGTACCATTCTCAGGGTAACCTCATGATCACAAAATGACTACAAGCAACTCTACGGGTGGACCTGTATTCCTCTTCATTCATATTTGATAAAAAGAGGGCATATTTAAAAAAAAAAAAAAAGAGGGTATATTTTACCTCTCAAGTATTGAAGAAAATACAATTTCACTTAAGTCATATTCCCTTTCCTAAGTCAATCACTACGGTCAAAACCAGAAACTTTATGCTGCTTGCCTCAGTCCTAAATTCCATATTTTACCCAAGAGCTAGGAATAAAAATAAAACACCTTCCCTGCCCCCAAATGCAGGTGAACAAAACTTGACATTCTGGTTCCATGAAACCAGACTGCACAGCCTTTATACAGTATTCACATTTGTAATTAATAGCGGTTAACATTTATCTGTTATATGTTGTGAAAATACATTTATATTATCAGGTATATCATTCTAAATAAGGAAATAATAATATTAGAACATCAAGAATTGTATATTATTGTAATATCAAAGTATTAACACTAAATACTCAATAACATGAAAGGAAATCCAATAAAATTAATTTGCCTCTTTGGTTATCAGTAAAATAGATCCAGAAAATTCATAAAAAGGAAAAAAAGCCCTGTGGAACTATTTTATGATCCTTTCCAAATACTAATTATAGCTGGTACCATATGCAGTTTAAAATAGACCCCAAATGACTGCTGACTGTCTGTTATAATGGAATTCCCAAAGTAGAAATAATCAGAAAAATAAAAAATCAGAGTTTGGCATGCATGCTGTTTAACAATGTGCATAATTGGCAGCTTTCGAATTGTTTTACTACATGAATCTAAGTAAGAAAATTATATGTAATTTTGACAGTTATAAATTCCACAAACATGATTTAGAGAAAATGCAAATGTATGAATAATCAGGATACAAATGTCCACTAAACTGACAGATTTCATTGTTCCCAACATAAAGACATCATACAATTACTTCAACTGATTTAATCTAAGCTCGTCACACAGGTCTAGAAAAATTATAGTTATCATTTTTATGTAAGTTTAATTACATATTATATAGGGAGATCTTCCTATATCAATATACCTAGGTATATATTTCCAGTGATCATCTTAGGTTAAAATAATCTTTTCAGTAAGGGAATGAATACTATGTTTTTTTTAAGTTTTAAAAATTGGCTCTGGCAATTGATAGGTGATATAAGAATCTAATACACTTATGAATATTCTAAAATTTTGAATTATTCTTATTATATAATCTTTAAAACTTCAAGTATAATTCACCTACTTTGAACTTAATGAGAACACAAATATATTCATAAATTATATTACCAAATATTTAGTTAAAATGGATTTCTAGCCTATTTTCTTAATAAAAGATTTAAAATGTTAACAAGTGTTAAGATGAGGGGCGCTTGAGTGGTTCAGTCAGTTAAGCAGCTGCCCTCAGGGCTCGGGTTATGGGATCAAGCCCCACCTCTGGCTCCCTGCTCAGCTGAGACCCTGTTTCTCCCTCTCCTTCTGCCTGCGGCTCTGCCTACCTGTGCTCTCTATCTCTGTCAAATGAATAAAATCTTTTTTAGGAAAGTATTAAGATGACTAAATAGTTCATGAGCACTCTATAAGACAGTAGAAAATGGTAATTAAATAAAATAAGAAAAATTAGATGTATTACAAGATGGAAATGAAACTATAAAGTGATAAAGTGAAAAAAATGAGAGAGAGAAAACTAGTCAAAGCCACAGGTATGGTAGAAATAAGTAGGTTCTCATATATTTTAAGTTTCACAGGGAGAGTTTTCAGCAATTGTTTATAATTTTAAAATCCAAATTCAACTAGGACACATGGGTGGCTCAGTTGGTTAAGTGTCCAATTCTTGTTTTCAACCCAGGTCATGTTCTCAGGGCACTGGGATTAAAACCTTATGTGGGGCTCCATGCTAGGCATGGAGCATGCTTAAGAGTCTCTCTCTTGGGGCAGTTGGTTAAATTTCCTACTGTTGACTTTTTGGCTTTGGCTCAGGTCATGATCCCAGGGTCATGGGATGGGGCTCCCCTCAATGGGGAGCTTGCTTATCTCTCTCTCTTTCTACCTCTCCCCACTGCCCTCCCTACACTCTCTCTCAAATAAATAAATCTTTTAAAAAGAAGGGGGAAAAAAGATTTCTTTCCCTCTTCCTCTGCCCCTTCCCTCCCCTTTCTCTCTCCTCTAAAAACAAACAAACAAACAAACAAACAAAAAAACAGACTCATTGTGAACAATTACCTCCTCAGATTAAAAAAAAAAATCTAAATTCAACTACTTTCAACTTCATGTTATTCTTCCAAAATGTGATAATTAGGCTGATTAAGTGATGAATCTGGAAATAAAATTATTAATGGTGTTCATTTATTTAACACATTTTTATTGAGTGCCCAATATGTGCCAGAAGCTCTTCTAAGAAGTAAGGATGGTGTTGAAAAAAGGTAAAAACACTTTAAAAATATCTTACCACCTGGAGCTTATGTTACAGTGAAGGAGTCAGACAAAACAAAAGAAAAATAAGTCAATTCTATGGTTTATAAGATGTGAGAAGTATTTAAAAAAAAAAAAACCCTTAAGCACAGGAAAGAAATATAAAGCACGGGGAGAGGGGTGGGTATTGAAAATTGATATGGAAAGGCTTGAAAAGTTGACAATTAACTCAAAACCTAAAAGTGAAGAAATAAATTAAATGGATATTATTGTGGACTGAAATTTTGTGACCCCACAAATTTATATGTTGAAGTCCTAAACCCCAAAGTAATGGTATTTAGAAAAGAGACCTTTAAGAGGAAATTAGATGGAGTTATGAGTTGAGGCTGTGGTCCCATGAAATCAGTGCCGATATAAGAAGAGGTCTCAGAAAGCTTACTTGCTCTCTCTGCAATGGAGGACAAAATGAGTGATCATCTGAAAGCCAGGAAGAGAGCTCTCACCAGGAACCAAGTCAGCTGGCACCTTGATTATGGACTTCCCTGCCTCCAAACAGTGAGAAATAAATTTGTTTCTTAAGCCTCCCCACCTGTGATATTTTGTTATGATAGCCTTAGCTGACCAATATAGAGGTACTAACCAAAACTTGCAGTGTAGTCCATCATTCTTGTGGTGAGAATAGGTCTGGTGCGCTTGTGTTTGTGGAACAAGGAAACCTGTTTGATCAGATGTGTGCTCAGATGTGCAGGAACAAGAAGTGGAGTGGAGAGAGGGTGAGCTCACAGAAATAATTAGGGGCTTTATCATGTGCCCTCTGGTAGTCATGGAAAGAATTTGGCTTTCATTCTGACTGAAATGGGACATCAAGGAGGGTTTTGAGCAGAGTGATATATTTTTTAAATATTAAGTAGAATTCTGTCATGAAACTACCTGGGCTTGAAGACTTATTTTTGGGGTGATTTTTACATGTAAATTAAATTTTCTTAATAATTATAGGGCTATTCAAACCACCCATTTCATATTAGATAAGCTGTGGTAGTTTATACTTTTTGCAGAATTGGTTAAGTTCATCTAAGTTACTCAATTTATGTGTATAGAGTTGTTCAGAGTATTCACTTATCCTTTGTTATCCGAAGTGTGTCTGTAATGATACCCCCTATTTCATTCCTGAGGTAAGTAATGACTTCTCTCTTTTTCCTCTGCTCATCATGGTAGTGCTTCATCAATTGTAGCTATCTTTTCAATGAACCAGGGTTTGACTCATTTTCTATTATTTTGGGGGGAGAAGGATCAATTTCATTAATTTCTGTTCTTCATTATTTCCTTCCTTCTGCTTGCATTGGGTTTATTTTGCTCTTTTCTAGTTTCTAGTTTCTTGGGTGGTAAAATTATTGTCTGGGACTTTTTTTCTTCTTCTATTCTTGCTAGCATTTAATGCTATAAATTTCCCTTTGAGCACTATTTTAGCTGTATCCCACAGATTTTTATTTTTATTCTCTTCAATATATTCTTTAAAGACTTTGTGGAGTGTGCAGTTTTGGGTTTACAACAAAATTGAAAGGAAGGTACAGAGATTTCCTACATATCTTATGCTCACAAACTTGCATAGCCTGCACCACTAGAATGGTGCTAATTTTATCATGGATAAACCTACACTGACACATTACAGTCACCTGAAGTACGTAATTTACCTTAAGGTTCACTCTTGGTGTTGTACATTAGATGAGTTTGGACAAATTCATGTTAAATATATGAAATTTTCCTTGAGACTTCCTTTTCTTAAAGATTTTATTTATTTATTTGAGAGTGAGAGCACATAAATGGACACATGACTGGGGAGAGGGGCAAGGAGAAGGGAGGGGGAGAGAATCTCAAGTAGATCCTGCACTGAGTGTGAGTCCAACACAGACCTGGATCTTATGACCCTGAGATCATGAACTGAATGAAACCAAGAGTTTGACACTTAACCCACTGAGCTACCCAGGCACCCCAAGACTTTCTTTTTGATCCTAAATTAACTAGAAATGTTTAGTTTCAAGTATTCGGAAAATTTCCTCATCTTTTGTTATCAATTTTTAGACTGATTACATGGTGGTCAGATAACATACTCTGCATGATTTATTTTAAGGTTTATTTTATGACTTCTTTTTGAAGTTTGTTTCATGGCCCAGAATATAGTATATCTTAGTATATACTCCATGGACTTTGAAAACAATGTATGTGTTGTACTGTTCTTGGTTGGAATACTCCATAAATACTGATTATATCATGCTGGTTAATGGTTATGTTAGGGTCTTCTATATTCTTCCCAAGTCCAATTATAATTGTGAATTTGTGTGTTTGTTTTCAGTTCTATCAGTTTGGCTTCACATTATTTTCCAACCCAGGTGTTTGGTGTATACACTTTCGGGTTTGTTATATCCTTTTGGTGAATTGATCCTTTTATCATTATGTAATGTTCCTTTCTATTCCTGGTGATATTGTTTGGTCTAGTAGCACCTTTATATGACATTAATACAGCTACTCTTGCTTCCTTTTGATTAAGGTTTTCATGGTTTACCTTTTTCAGATTTTTACTTTCAAACTATGTATATAACTATGTATTTCTTAGAGACAGCATATAGTTACATCAGGATTTTTTAATCCATTCTACCAATCTTTCACTTGGTATATTTAGACTATTTAAATTCAAAGTAATGCTGCTATGTGTAAACTTAATCCTGTCATTTTTTGGTTTTGGTTTTGTTTTTATTCTGGTTTTTTTTTTTCCCTTTTTTTACTGTAGGCCACATGAACACATTTTAGAAGTCCATGGCATTGTGTATATACTGTTTTGGGGTGTATCTCTTCATAAGTTTTTTAAATAGTTGCTCTAATTATTACAGTGTTTATACATATATAACTTACCAAAGTCTATTAGTAACACATTTTACTAGTTCAAGTCTGGAATCCTTGCCTCCCTGTATATAGCTCTCTGTTTGTCACAAATATTTTCTCTGTATACATTCAGAACCACATTAGATGGTTGTAATTATTGCTTCAGCCATCAAACATAAATTGGAAAGCTTATTTATTACTTTTAGCTATATTTTTCCTCAATATGTATTTTTCCTTCCTTCCTTCCTTCCTGATCTTCCCAGATTTCTTCTTTTATCGCTGTAATTCTATCTGGAGAACTTCCTTTAGTTATTCTTCTAGAATAGCTTTGCTAGAAATAAATTCTCTTTGTTTTCTTTTATATGATAATGTCTTGATATCCCCTTCATTTCTGAGAAATATTTTCACTGGATACATAATTGAAAATTTTCTTTCAGTCGGTAAAAAATATAGTACCACTGCTTTCTGTCTTCTGTGATTTCTGAGGAGATATCTACTGTCATTTCAATTGTTTTTCCACAATACATGAGCTTTCACTTCTCTCTGCCTGCTTTCAAGACTTGTATGTTCTTGATTAGTCTTCAGATATTTAGTATAATGTTTCTTGACATGCATTCCATCTGGCTTATCCTATGTGAGATTTGCAAAGCTTCCTGAATCTGTAGTTTTAAGATTTTTGCAAAATTTTGGAAATTTCAGTTGTTATTTCTTTAAATACTCTATCATCCTGATATATTGTATCCTTTATTTCTGTGATAAAAGTGACAGATGTTAGATATTTAATCATAATCCCACATGTCCCTGAGCTTCTGTTCATTTTTTCTCTATTGTTCAAATCAAGATATTTCTATTGTTCTACTTTCAAGTTCACTGATACCTTTCTCTTTTCTATCCATTCTGTTTTTGAATTCATCCACTAAGATCTGTTTTTTATTGGTCATTGCATTTTTTTTCAGTTCTAAAATTTATATTTGGCACATCTTTATATCCTTTATTTTTTTCTTTCTGCTGGAAATTTCTGATTTTATTTTCATTTAATTCAAGCCTGCTAGCAATTGTTCCTTTAACCATTTTTATGATGAGCGTTTTTAACATCCTTGTTAGAGGATTCTAATATGTATCCTATCTCAGTGACATCTATATCTTTTTTCATTCAGTTTTAGATCTTCCTGGTTCATAATATAACAAGCGATTTTCTATTAGAACCTAGATACTTTAGATATTGTAAGACTCTCAACTTAGAAGACTTAAATCTTGTGTTTTAGGACTCTCTGAAGCCAGTCTGGTGTATGAAGGGGGCTGCTGCTTCATTACTGCTAGATGGAGTGAAAGTTCAGGTTCCAAATTCAGCCTCCACTGACACTTAAGGTGGCGGAGAGTAGTCTCATTACTGCTGGGTAGGAGTTGAAGCGTTCTTCAAGTGTTCTCCACTGACACTGTTTTTGTGTGTGTACTGGGCGGAAGGGGGTAATAATTTTGTTACTTCTGAATGGTGGTGAATGTCCTGATTCTCCATTAGGCCTCTTCTGACAGCATTCCAGTGAGAAGTGGGGAGGATGCTTCATTACCACTGGGTGGTGGTAAAAGTCCATAACCCCCATATAGCCCACACTAATAACATGGAATAAGTGGGGGGGAGGGGTGAGGGTAGAGAGTTCATTACTTAATAGCAGCAGTAAAATCCATAACTTTCAAGCACTTAGCCTTCTGATACCACTCTTGCTTTCTCTGGTAACACCTTGGTATCCCTCTGTGCCCTTGGCTGGCATGGGTGTGGTTGAGTCCATAGATCTTTTTTCTTTTGATGTTTGATGGCATAGATAATAGATAATAGTGATATTATCTGCCCCTTTCCTGGTCTTTTGGCCATAGAAAGCAGGCTTTACTTGGGCTGGTTGGTTTTTATGTTCCAGTTGGGTGTTTCTGGGTTTCCTGTTGCCCAAGGATGCAGTCTGGAATATACAGAGCAATAAGAAAACCCCAAGGACCTTCTCACTATACTGTTTCTTGGGTCCTGAAAAGATCTCTAGCTGGTTTGCCTTCTCCCCACTTTTAAGAGTCTTAAATTTGTCCTAATTCAGGAATTTTAGTCGTACTTAGTGGGAGAAATAGAAAAAAATAAGTCTATTCCACTTTCCCAAGAGGAGAAATCCTCGCTTAGGTTAAGCATGGCTCTGACAGCTATGTAGCAAATAAGAAGCAAGTATAGAATCAAAGAGAGTAAGAGGCTATTACTTAAATAAGCATAGTAACTTTAAAGATGATGAGAGGTGGTTAGATTCTAGATACACTGTTAAAATAAAAGAACCAATACTTGCTGAGGATTTAGATACAGAATAAAAGAGAAATCAAGCAATGAAGTGCAATTCTAAAAATTTTAGTCCAAGCCACGGAGTTACCTTCAGCTGGATGGGCTCAATATCAAGGGAATAGGAGGTCATGAGTATGGTTTTCATAAACCATTGAGTGATAATTATTAAACATCCAACTGGAAATATTACATAGTCACTGGAGATGTGATTCAGAGTTCTGTGGAGAGGCCTGAACTGGACATATAAATTTGGAAGTCATACTATTTAAAACCATGACAATAAAAAAGATCATAAGAAAAGGACACAGCCAGAGATATGGACAAAAGACAGCCCCATGGTTCTCACATGTTAAAAGGGCTAGGAAAAGAGGAATCTAAAAGAAGAATTAGAAGAACTAGCCAGAAGGATGAAGAAAAATCACAGTATGGCATCTTGAAACCAAGTGAAGAAATTGTACCAAGAAGAAGGGTGAAGTTATCAATATGAAATATTTCTGATACGTCAACTGACATGAGGTCTGAGATTTGTGAATGGATTTGTTATATGTAATAAAAGGTTTATTAGTTTCTGTAGCAAATTGTCACAAACTAAGTGGCTTTAAAAACACACTTATTCTCTCACACTTCTAGTAGCCAGAAGTCTCAAAGTAGGGATGCCCTTCTTCTGGCGACTCCAGAGGAGAACCCATTCCTTACCTCTCCTAGTGAGGAGTTGGAAGGTATATGTGTTAACCATCTTTGGCCTGTGGCCTTATAACTCTAATATTTGCCTCCATTTTAACATGACTTCTCTCAAGTGTGTTATCTCCCTCTTCCTCTCTCTTGCAAAGATACTGTGATGGCATTTAGGTCCCAACTAGAAAATACAAAATATTTTTCTCATGTCAATAGCCTTAAATTAGTCATATCTATATAAATTTTACCATGCAAGGTAAAATTGACAGGTTTCAGGGTTTAGGATATTGGGCTTAATCTTGCAAGCTATTATGAGCCTACCACAACAGATAAAACACATAGATAAAATATTTTAAATGGTTATTAATTTATCAAGATGTTAAATGAGACAATAACTATTTTCTCAGAATCAAGACCAAAGGGTGGTGCTGAGTACAATGGAGACAAGTACCAACTGCCAGGCTTGAAACGAGAAAATAAAACCAGCCTTATAATGTCTACTGCACATCTCACTGCTAGCCTGCATAAAAGGTTCTTAGAGGCACTGTGGAGAATGTTTAGAGATTATTTGGAGGAAAACCTCTTTGAGGTATTTCTACTCTCATGGCTAGATGAAGTGAGTAAAAGGAAAACACTCAAAGAAGTGAGAAGGGTAACCACCAGAAAGGAAAACTCACCTCAGCTGAACGTATACAGAACTACAAAAATCAAAAGGCCCAGAGCTGCTGAGAGAATACAGCAGAGAGTGGCAAAGAACAACATGTCCCTTGAGCTTGGATATCCTTTCCTAGAAAAGACTGAAGCCTGTCAGTGTGACAAGGTGAAAAAGAAGATAGGCAAAAATGTACATTTCTTGAGGCCATTTGGGAAAGACTGACTATGGCCTGGTAGAAACCATCCTGAATGAATACAATCTGAGAGCAATGGCTGCCTCTTGAATTATGTGGGTCCCAACAGAATGTGATTAGAGACACCAAGGCAGGAAAAAGGAGGAAGCTAGAAGAGGCCAGACAGGGAGTGTAATACATGCCAGAGAGAGGCAACCAACAGTGAGAATCCAAGAACATAAATAAAGCTGTCTTTTCCTCTGATCCTTAGAGCCCTGCCCATCTCTGCATCACCGGGAAAACAAAAGTAACAAAATGAGTTGTGTGAAATGAGGAGGTGGATAAAGAAGAGCAAAGGTACATTCAAGGTGTGTGTCCCTTATTGTTGAAATGGGAAGGAGTTAGCATGAGCTACTCCAGATATGATATGACAGAAGTTTTTGTTTAGATGATACTAGAATTTTTCATAAATAAAACTTCTGTAACACTATGAAAAACTGTAAATATATGAAAGTATCTGAAAACCTGTGAGATCTAATAGATGGAGAAAAAATTCTAGGGTTTTTTTCCTGTGGAAAGACACTGAAAGGAAAAGAACAAAAACAGTTTCCTAACTGTAGCCTCTCAAGTTCAGATCTCTTTATAAGGGATGTATTAGTATATGGGTCATGTTATATGTGAATCAATAAATATACTGTTTCCCCAATAAATCAATGAATTGATTTAGACCATCATGCTCTGTATAAACTACCTTAGCAATTTTGGATCACCTCCTGTAATGACCATGCTCTCTCTCCATCCTGTCCTGCCCCATGCTGATCCTAAAAAGGCAACTATCTCATCTCAAAGAAGAAAGTTCATCAATGGAGGATCTTCCTCCATAGCAAAGAAAGCACACCTTTCCCTATGCCCCAAACTGCTCCCAATTCAAAGTACACAATTTCAGTCTATGTTGAGATATGTGCTAAAATGCCAAAACTACTTTAGAGAGAACTATGAATACAACTAAAAAAGGAAGAAATAGAGGATTTTTCTCCCCTTCACAATGTAGCAACAAATATGAGAGTAATTTTTTCCAGGGTTGGAAAAGGCTTGAATATTTGCAGTGGAAACAGGGAACCCATAGCCCAAACATTTTGCTGGGTGAAGCAGTGCATGGAAAGAATCTACTGCAACAAAGCGAAAAACAGATTTTAAAAAGTATCTTGATGTAACAGAAGTTAGCAATCAAAATAAGCTTCACTGGTGATTTGTGTGATTTGGGGACTGCAGCTGCCCATCCTGCCAACTAACCCAGGATAGGTAGACCAGCTGTTTCCAGTGAAGAACTGCCAACAATGGGAATTCTGTTCTCTGGGAGACAGGAGGATTAGCTGCCAATGATCCCAGTTGTGTGTAGGACCACACACAACTCAATTCAAACAAAAACCCAAAGTACAGCATTTGTGTGCCATGATATTTGTAAAGTTCTGAGCTAATCCCCTAAAGGAATATACCATTCACAAAATAATTATAAATAGAGCAGTACCACTAAGTAGTCATTTTGAAAAAATAACTTAAAAAATGTTCACTGGTCTCGAAGTTGTTTAAATAGCTGCTCATTTTATTATCTAAATTACTTATAAAATATTTTGACTCCCCCCCCCGATGATATGTTTAGAAGTAAAAAGGACAAGAACAATGAATGCTTCATTTGATGGCAGCCCATGGGTGTGCCCAACTCATTCTTCATTATATGGTTAGCCTTCCCTTTGAACATTCATTTTTCCTTCCCCATTACTACTTAGGAAAATAAAATTTGGCTCTATTTTAATTAATAAAATATCTTTTTTAAGGATACTTGTTTCTATTTGGAAAGAATTTCATTACTCAATATAAAAATGGAAAATGAACAATGCCAAAAAGGGAAGGTCTGATTTTTGGTTTGTTATATACTTGCTTAAAGTGCTTCCATGGTTTTCCATGACTCATAGGAGAAAGCAAAAACGTTTTCAGGGCCTGAAGGTCCTCCTTCCGGTATCTCATCCTCAGTCCTATCTCTAGCTGTTCATTGCTTTTCCCTCTATAATTTGAAAAAGTAACTTTTCAGCTTTCCATAATTGTCATTTTTTTTTATTCCTCTGTGGTTTGTCAGATGTAATGTTCTCTACTAGTAATAAATGTCTTTCTGCAAACTTCAAACCACCTACCAATCATTTGCTCATTTTTTTAAAGATCCAACTCAAATTTCACTCTAAGTAGACTTTCCTGAGCAATTTCATGCAGAAACCCTGTACCATCCCTTATGCTTTTACGTACTTTTATAATAGTCCTATCATACTGTATTACAATGGGTTGAGTATGAGAGTATCTCTCTCCAGTGAATTGCAAGTTCCTTGAAGAAAAGGGTTTGTGAAATTAAAGTCTATTTTCCTAGGACCTTATGTTAATTGCTTTCTATACAGTAGACATTAAGAAAATATTTCTTATATTTATGAAAAACAATGTGCCAATGACTAAATTTTTTATGCATTGGTACTACCGACCACAGGGTGCTGTCTCTCAGCCTACAGCCTGCCCCAGCCTGCCACTGTGATCAGTACTTGAAACAGAAGATGGTCATGCCTTTCAGTTGACAAGCCCTAACCAAAAGTGGAAAGCTAAGCTAAGATCTGCTTTAAAGCATGTCCTTGTTCCACTGCCCACATCCCCTTTTTAGTCTCCTAAAAACAATAACAAATAACCAAACAAACAAAGGGGGAAACTATTACTAAAAACCCACAATGAAAGAGAAAAAGAGAGGTTTTTTGTTTTTTGGTTTTTGTAGATACTATTAGGGTGTGGGTAAATAATGCCAGAGTGCAACTGCACTAGTGTGTATTTACCCCAAAGATAAAGATGTAGTGAAAAGAAGGGCCATGTGTACACCAATGTTCATAGCAGCAATGGCCACAATCGCCAAACTATGGAAAGAGCCAAGATCCCCTTCAACAGATGAATGAATAAAGAATATATGGACCATATATCCAATGGAATATAATGTCTCCGTCAGAAAGGATGAATACTCAACTTTTGTAGCAGCATGGATGGGACTGGAAGAGATTATGCTGAGTGAAATAAGTCAAGCAGAGAAGTCAGCTATCATATGGTTTCACTTACTTGTGGAACATAAGGAGTAACATGGAGGGCATTAAGAGAAAGAAAGGAAATGTGAATTGGGGTAAATCAGAAAGGGAGATGAAGCAGGAAAGACTTTGGACTCTGAGAAACAAACTGAGGGTTTTGGAAGGGAGGAGGGTGGGGAGATGGGTGAGCTTGGTGGTGGGTATTGAGGCCATGAATTGCATGTAGCACTGGATGTGATGCATAAACAATGAATCCTGGAACACTGGAAAAATAAATTATTTAAAAATACATAAATAAAAAATAAAAGAAAAATTAAAAAAAGCTCAAACACTAAAGATATAAGTTTTGACTAAAAGAGTATCACAAGGAATATATTAACTTGGGGGAAAGCACAAATCAATTCTCAAGGAAATGTTTTTCTATTTATTCTTTCTGAGGATGTTATATAAAAGTATAATTTATACCCTGATCTCAAGTATCCACAAATATGGGCTTCTAGCATGGAATAGTTCAAAGTCAATGCAATTTTTGTATTTTTTAACACTGATTAACCTTTTTTTCCCCTAGGTAGAACAGATTTAGTAAGCATACAGCAATTAACTACCCGATTTCAATAGTAAATAAAGAACAGTTAATGCTGAAAATAATAATAATAATAATAATAATGCCAGGGTATGTTATTATTGGTCCTTTTTTCCAGGGCCTTATTCCTTTTATGCAAATGTTACATTTTTAGTAATAGTCAAAATAGTTCAGAGATATGTACAGAAATATGTCATCCATAAATATTTAATTCTACCTTCTAAATGAAACAGGTTATCAATTTGGTATCTATCCTCATAGATGTGTTTTTCATGTGGATGGAGTGTATCTGGAATGTACTGTTTGTTTGCTTTTTAATGATATTGAGACCCAAACTGGTTATGTATCTTTCTTTTTTAGATTTCACTTTTCTCTTTCTTTTCCAACTTTGACCAAAGTCTGAAACATGTCAGGACTAGCATTCCTAGAGGGTAGCTAATGCTTGATGATTTTCTTCCTCCATCACTAAACACTGAATGTGACATATTCTTACCCACTTTGCCTTCCTTCAAGTCACTAGGAAATCAAATAGGATTATAATTTCTGTACTTCAAAGGATGCCATTTTATAAAATAGCAACTTGCAACACCAAAACAAGTCTGATTGGTTCTCTCTCCCTCTCCCCCCCATTTCCCTGTCCCTCTCTCCTCTCACATATATGCAAACATACATGCCTACCTAGGGGCAGAAGGAATGGCTCTACTCCAAAGTTCACCCTTTGGCCATTTCCAAATTTCTTCAAAAGCAGTTCCACTCAAGGAAAATTTTACTTAGTGAAGCAGAACTTACTCATTCAGCACAGGGACAACTCTTGCCCATGTCACCCCTAACAAATGACATTCTGTACACTCCAAATGTCAAGTGAATGAATAAATTTGTTGAAATTAATGAAAAAATTTCACACTACCCCCGTTTTAGCTGTCTTTATACATTAGGCAGTCCACAGTATTCTGATAGATCTTTATTTTCTTCCTTTGCTGGTAGTCATTGCTTAAAATATTTTTAATAAAACCATGTTAAAGCCATTCAAAGCTAGATAATTTATATTTGGAATTTTAATTTTACTCTGAAATTTTGTCAGGAAGAACTTGACAAATAGTTATGTATAACACACAATTTAAAATAACTGGGGAGAAGAACATCAAATAGAAATTGCTGATCAGTGGTAGTTACGGTAGTAGGACAGCAGAAATATTTTTCACTCAGCAAAAATATACAGGCTTGAAAGATGTTTATTTTTAGTTTATATTCAGTCTTTTCATTCTTTTATTTTTTAAGATTTTATTTATTTATTTGACAGAGAAACACAGCTACAGAGGGAACACAAGCAGGGGGGAGTGAAAGAGGGAGAAGCAGGCTTCCCACCAAACAGGTAGCCCGATACAGGGCTCAATCCCAGGACTCTGGGATCATGACCTGAGCCGAAGGCAGACGCTTAACCACTGAGCCACCCAGTTGCCCCCCTCTTCTCATTTTTCCTTATAATTATACTCTCATATTTAGATTTCCTTTCTTCAAATCTATTTTGTCTTTTACCACTATCTATATTCTAAAGTGTTCCATTCTGTCTTCCATTCATTCTGCTTTCTTTTTTTATTCCTCCCTAAATATGTATAAGATTTTAAAAAATAGCAATACTATCTTATCAAAAATAAGTTAAATAATTACCTAATGCCCATATTTCATAACATAACAGACAGGCCTATCAATTTCTCTTTCTTTTTATGTATATTTTTGTCTTTATAATCCAACTAAAGGTGGCAATAGAGAAGATAAAGAGATTTATTCATTTTTCTAAAATTTCATTTTATAGCTGAGGAAACTGAGACCCCCAAATGCCAAATAGCTTATTGACAGTTATATAGCTAGTTTGAGCAGATCCTGACCTACAGATATGTCTACTGACATTCAGTCTGTGTTCTTTCCACTACACTTCATTATCTTTCAAATAAATCCATTGTTTTTCCACAATCACTTAATTTGATGCCATCATTTAAGTCGGTATTAAGTTAATACGAAATGTTTATTAATATATTAATATAATATATTAAGAAAATAAATTAATACCATTTTATTAAGAGTAGGATACAAAGGTAATAATTCAGCTATATGTGTTTCTAATAAGAAAAAACATAATTTGTGATATTGGCAGCTTTATATTTTGTAAAATAATTACCCAATACTTAATAACTTTAATTAATACCTTTCAACTGCCAGACTAATACTAACTAGTTTGTCGTAGAGTTTCTAAATTATGCCCACAAAATAATAATAGTTCCTGTTAAACATGAAGGAAAGTAACAAGATACTTTAAACATGTCCTCATAACCTGCAATGGAAAGAACCACACACATACACTAACAGTTTTAAATTAATGCTCAGAGGTGCACTAAAAGTATTTTTATTATATAAACCTCCAAACATTGGCACAAAAGAGAACTCAACTATAAAAATAGATGATATTTGCTATAGTTACCACTGGCATTTTTGGGATTTTCTAAATATTCTAATAATCTGAAAGAAGTGATTTACTTTATCACTTACTGTACTGATGAATATGTCAAAAATGTTATTTTAAATATTTTTTTCCAATAGTTTGATCTAATCACCCCCTCTGTAAACATATTTACTTGCTCCCATGACCTCTACTGCTAAATTATCTAAATTTATTAGAATATTTTAGCAGGGTTGTTAGCTTCTTGGGAAGAAGGGAATGTTGTAGCAGAGAACTGTTTAGAACTATAAAAATTAATAATAAAAAAATCGGTTGTAAAATTTCAATAAGAACTTGATTCTAACTTTAAAATCTTAGAAAGGGTTGCTTCTCTTTCCAAGATGTTAAAGTAGGAACCAAGCTCTTAATGAAATTTCACATATACACATACATATACATACATACACATGTATTTGTGTACGTACGTACGTGTGTGTGTGTGTATACACATATATATATTAGTAGTAGCAGACCTGGACAGCAGCCTATAACTTAGCAAACCTTCGTTTCCTTCTGCTGTACTGTGCTATGTCCTTTCCTGGAACATCTTCAATGCTTTATACCTTCTCAGAAACTGTTTTGACCTTGCCCTTTACCTTTTAAATCATAGCATGTAGATAAATACTAGCAAGGATGACTACAAACCAGAATTTGTCTTTTTATGCTTTAAAAAATTTAATCACTTAAATTATACATGAGCAAAGTACAGGTTTATTATGGATATTTGATACTGAATTCACAGAAAAATGTGCCAAGAAATATTTGCCAGAAAAAGGAAATATGGAAGGGGACAAATTAAATATATATTGTAATGTCATGCAAACATTGAGGTGTCTTTTCCTGATTTAACAATAACAAAATCTATGCCACTAGCCCAAAAAATATTTTGATAGAGATTTATTGCAATTTATAAAATTATGTGGTTTTATAAATAGATTCAAGAAAGTTTCTTTGCTGTATACATTTATTTGAGCATTTTCGATACAGAGTACAAAATAGTTATCACAGACACTCAATAACCCCTTTGACTTAATAAAAATAATAGTTTCTGTAATTCAGTACAGTGTAGGAATAATTCTACATGTAAAAAGATGTAGAATTATTCCTGCATGTAAAAGCCAAATGTTTCTGAAAACATTTTTTATAAGAGGAAAGTGATAATCCTAAGCAATTAAGTTTCTTCATTTGATTATGCAGCAGAGGTATCTCAACAATTAGACTAGAAGAATTAAAGTTCAATGCTCTTCAAACTGATGTTTACATCCTTTGAGAATGGAACAGGGTACTTGCTTGCTGGAAAGCTGCTTCAGTTTGGATTTGGGGTGAAAGTAGAAGAAATGTTCACTTAGTTGAGTGTATTCTGTGAAAACTGACTACGTATGTCACATATCATCTCAGTTCACAATACTACTGGTGACAGTGACTGCTTACTTGTTTTTTCTATCTGTGGATCTCCATGTCAGTTGTTCATCTAGGATTATCTCATTTAGTGTGTAGAATTCCTAGAAAGGATGCTTCACATGAGAAACCTCTATTTCATATATGAGAACACAGGCTCATATATGATATGTAAGACAAGATCATATGTTGAGTGACAACAAAGGAATGTGGTTCAGATCTCATAAACCCCCAATAGCAGTGTTTAATAAGAGTAAAATATAGGCAGAAGCATTAAAGCCACTAAAATATATACTGAATTGAAAAATAAGGTTAAAATTTATGATTATTTTTAGAACATGTGAAGAATAAAATTAATTCAATTACTTCAATTAAAATTAATTTCAATATGAATGAGGGATGATTCCTTTAGAAGAGGGATGGTAAAGTCTCCTTTCAAGTGTCCTATCTGTCCGTTCAATTCTGCTCTAATGACTTTGATTCCTCATAGTGAGAACTATCACATCATATTGCAGTTTCCACTTATGTGAATTTGTAATATTAATTAAATGTCTTAAATTTTTAGAGGATAAATCCTTCTGATATAGGACATAAAATATTCAATCTATATAGAAATTTTATGATGTCATAGTAATAAAAACTATTATTATCTTTATCACACAGAAAAGTATCAAGAATTTTCAGGCTTATCAAATGCAGAAGTATAATTACTAAAATCATAATTTTTTGAAGTCCAAAGGTATGACAGTCATCCCTTGTTTAAAAAAAAATTATGCAACTGTTAAGACACAAGTATGTCCTTCATATATCACTACGCGATATACAGATTTCTACATTACTCTCAAAGACTCTAAACGCTCTTTAGAAAATATAGTTAAGTACCTGAAAATGTCCCTCCTTTCACTTCTTTGTTTTTACTCTCCTGCCCATAGAAAAACTAAGATAAATTCTTATGCCTGGGGTCTTCTAAGGAGCCAGTAGCTCTTTATAGAAGGTAGCTTTACCAACAGAGCAACCTGTTTTCTCACCAATTCTGGATAGCAATAATCATTAAACCATTATGCAGAAGCTACTGGAAATGTTACACAATGGCAAATACACCTAGATCCTTAAATATACTTACCTATAACCAATGTACGTTACTATGGATCACTTTCTAAAATTCTCAGCCCACCAAAATAATTCCACATCTATTTCACTCAACAATGATTTTCCAACAATGACTAGCTGGTATGTACTGTGCTTTGTTAAGCATTCCCTTCTGTTTCTATTCTTCATATTTTGGCAACTAAGCTTTACAAGTTAATATATGGAATTTACAATCAAAACTACCTCAAATGAGCTCTTTCAGTAAACCTTAATGAAGAATGATGCAATTCAAGAACAAAAATGTCTTGGACTCATTTTTTTTCTTTTTAGAAAACTATCAAAATATCAGCCTTTAATATGATTATAATTCTCCTACTACCATAGTTGAAATTAACTAACAGACAGTAACAATTTCCAGACAGAAACATCAGGGCTGAAAGACATACTAACACTGATACACAAGTGTTTCCATACTGGGTAGCAAGACAGGAAAAATCACCAGTACCATGTTAGTGCTTACTTTCCAATTTGATGCAATGGAAGATATATTACTCATTTTGGACTTTAATGGTGATATAATATGTTTGTTTTTCTTGATCATCCATAATAGAAAGACCAATGAATTGGTTGATTATTATAACAGCAACTGAACTCATTCACATTACAGGTAAAATACACAAATACACACAAACATTCACTTACACACGATTGGAAACTGTTGAGTTGAAGGAGGAAAAGACAAAGAGAAAAAAGGAGTGCAAGGCACGAGTACAACTGTTTATATTTGGACATACTATACTTTAGAATAAAATAAGACCTCAGTTCCATGCATTTCAAACCCATTACCTCATTTGATTTGACAAGCTACATATTGTGAAAAAAAATTATGGAAAACATTTCTGATAAAGGATTTGGATCCAAAATACACAAGGAACTCTTAAAATTCAATAATAAGAAAACTAACAAGCCAATTAAAATATTTTCCATATATCTGGGCACCAACAAAGAAATACATATGACAAATAAGTACATGAAAAGATGAGCAATATGATTTTTCAAAGGGAATTGCAAATTTTAAAAAAAGAAATACCCCTACATACCAATTAAAATGGCTAAAATCTAAGACACTGACAATGTCAAATGCTGGCAAAGACATAGAGCAACAGGAACTCTGATTCTGTGCTACTGAGATTGAAAAATGGCATAGCTGCTCTAGAAAATAGTTTGGCAGTTTCCTACAAAGCTAAACATAGTCTTCCCTTAATATCCAATAATTGCGCTACTGGGTATTTAATCAAATGGCACAAAAATCTGCTCATGAATGTTTGTAACAGCTTATTTTCAATTTTCCAAAACTAAAAGCACCAAGATGTCCATCAACAGATAAATGGACAAACTCTGCTACATCTTTACAGGGGAATATTATTTAGTAATAAAAAATAATTATCAAGTAATTAACACACATACATGAACCTTAAATGTCTATTGCTAAATGAAAGAAGTCAGACAAAAAATTGCATGTCTTATGGTTTCAACTGCATAAATTTCTGAGCAGGACAAATTATAGAGACACTAAAAACATCAGGCTATGTCAGAGGTTCTGGAGAAGAGGTAGTGCTGACAAGGTGAAACACAGGGATCTTTTTTTTTAGGATGGTGAAACTATTCTCTATAATACTATTATTGTGGATATATAACATTATGCATTTGTCAAAATCAACTGAACTTTACAGCACAAAGAGTGAACTTTAATGTACACAAGGAAAAATAATGAGGCAGGGTGTATCTTTAGGATAAGATGCAGAGTACGACAAAACCATCTGTCTTATGCAAAACCTCACTGAAGAAATTTGGGAGACAGGTACTGAACTAAGTAACTCTGGAAATGGAAAAAGGGGTCTGCCTCCTGAAGGAGAGGAAGAAAACAACAGAAAGAGAGCAAGGATGCCACATTCTCTCTCCTTTGGTATGACATGAGAATTCAAAGCAGGTGACTGACCACATACCCCAAGTCACAGGTCTGGGGAAACGGACTGCTGAAAGATTAAAGTACACACATGACAGAAGGAGCCAGAAACTCAAATCATGGGCATGGCTGAGGTGACTATATAATGCCAATTTCCTCTAGAGTAAGCCACTATCTGCCCCAATAGGCAGAACCATAAGCTAGAAGTTAGGCATAACACCTGTTACAGAAAAGCAAGATGCTGAGGATCCAGGAGATGGTGACAGTGAAGGAATAAAAGGAAACATGTAAAACACAGGCCTTCTAGTACATGTTTCTATTAAAAAGCATAGTGGTGGTGATAGTTTAGCAAAACAGAGTAACTTACACCTTAATTTTTTTTTTTTTTTTTTTTTGCCTAAATTTACTGTATCCTTCTGGGTTCCTCAGGTTCTAAGTGGCATTATAATGTTTTGGTTATATTTGGACTTTGTATCGAAATAACTAGGTTCAAAAACTTGCTCCATTCTAAGTCTCATCTTCTGCACACTGAAATAATGAGGAACATATTGAGAAATTCATCATTGATTTCTTATGAGAATTATAAACGCATATACTAATAACAGTTTAGCCCTCCTAGGATTAATATAAGAATTGCATGTGTTGATATATATAAAACACCTAGAACTTGGCCCTGCACATTTAAGGACTATATACTACTTAATATTATTTTTATTCTTATCATTTTAATCACCTCCTGAATTATCACTTTACTACCTGCAGTCCTGGTTTTATGCTACCAGGCTTTCCTTCATACTAACACCAAAGTAATCATTTAGAAAGGCAACTTAGGTCACACTACATGCCAGTTTAAATTATCCAGGAAATACTAATTTACTTCAGTAAAATAAAAATGTGTTCTGTGGTTTATTAAGCCATTCATGATTTCTCTTCCAAGCATCTCTTCAGATTCATATCCTACCTCTTGCAACCTGCATCTTTAAAGTTAGCAAACTTGTTGCTAACCTAAACTGGCTGTATTTCACCCTCCCTTTGAGTCCAGGACAATGCTACATTCTGCCTAGAAAGATCTCCTTCAGATGCTGGACTCTCACTCTCATCCAAGACTCTCCTGGGATATCACATCTCAGGAAGTTTTCTTAGTCCCTTTCTGTTTTGACATAAGTTTGTGTACCCCAGACTTACATAACATCATCTGCACATGCTTCTGATACAGTTCTCATAATACAACACTTTATTGTTCTTTTCATTTGTCTGTGCTTAGTAAATGCTTAATGTATACATAGGAATAAAACAAAGAATGAGAGTATCATGGTCTGAGGCCATGATAATATGAAATAAAAATGTCTTTGAAATCCTCCAAATTCAGTATGGAAAAAAAAGTACAATTATGTAATTATGGAATGTTTTTTTTCCTACAATTTTATCTATGTGTTTATGTATTTATTTACTTATTATTCTAGAGAGAGAGAGCATTCAAACAGGGGGAAGGAGGGAGACAATCTGATGCAGACTATGAGCCAAGCACGGAACTGGATGTGGGGCTGGATCCCACAACCCTGAGATCATGACCTGAGCTGAAATCAAGAGTAGATGCTCAACCAGCTGAGCCACCCAGGCACCCCTGGAATGTAATTTTTTTTTATCAACCTAGATTTTTTTTTTTTTAAGTAAATGGATAACATTCGGTGGGACCTATATTTCTTACCATTGGAATGGGAGGTTATATATAAACAAGGAGAATAGGCTAGAATGTTCCATGTGGTAATGGATTACAATTGAAAACATCAGGTTTTTTTATTTTTATTTTTTTAAAGATTTTATTTATTTGACAGAGAGAAACATAGCCAGAGAGGGAACACAAGCAGGGGGAGTGAGAGAGGGAGAAGCAGGCTTCCTGCCAAGCAGGGAGCCTGATGTGGGACTCGATCCTGGGACTCCGGAATCATGACCTGAGCCGAAGGCAGTCGCTTAACCAACTTGAGCCACCCAGGCGCCCTGGAAACATCAGTTTTAATTCCTGTTTAGCTTAGCATAGGTACGGATGATTACACACAAAAATATCTATAGGTATATATGTATGCTTGTGTTAGTATGCACATACATAGCTCCTTACTCTCTCATCTGAGAGGGCTTAGAAGCAATACCTCCTCAGCAACAATGAGTACACTTAGCACCCATATCTTGTTTTATAGTATCCTTCTCCAATAGAAGAAACAAGGGATCCTTAAAGAGATGGCTAATTCTAGGAGTGCGGCAAGCAATATACAAGATGAGCCATCTTGTATTGCCAGAAAGAAAATGCTAACAACAAAACAAAACATATACACAATGATGGGAATATCTCCAAGGGACACAGGAACCATCGAACACTCTATTTGATTTTTGACATGTATATGCATATGCACCGATGTGTATTTGTGATGCAACAAAAAGAACTGGAAGTTATCAAATATGAAACCTCTTATAAAGGCCTTAATTTTATAAGAAACCCTTCCATATCTATATGTTCTTTGAATACATCCTGAGCCTCAGTATTTCCATCTCAGAAGGAAGTATTACATCACATTATATTACAAAATAAAATTTTAAGTCTCCTATAATTTCGAGTTTTACCCAAATTCTAACTCCACAGCTCCCAGCCCCACATGAAATTCATACAATTACTTAAACAAATTTCAAGAGGAATATTTTGAATATTTGAATATTTTGAATATTCAAAGGAATATATTTAAAGCAATTTTCTTTTTTTTTTTTAAAAGCAATTTTCTAGAAACTTGTGGAATAATATTAGCTAGATAAATCATATATCTCTATTTACCTTAGTTTACATTTAAACATTTTTTCCCTAAAATAGCTGTTATAGAATTTAGAGTGAAAGAAGCACCTCATAGTACTACATACAAAGGTAACTTAGTTGTTCTATCTGAACTGTGTTTGGAGGTCCTATTTAACATTTAAAAATAAGCAAGATTTATCACCCTTGGTCTAACTCATTCTCAGGACAAATCCCCTCCAGCTATTTAGGTATTTCTAAGTGGTTTCAATTTGCATTTACCATTTTCCCATTTAGAAATGGAAGTATGAGAGAAATTACAAGTGTTCACAATATAAAGTGTAATTATATGATTAAATCATTATACCTTACAAAAATGTTAAAGCTCCAACTATGAAAAACCTGTACTCTTAGAGGTTCAATTTCAGCAACCATATTTCTGTTGCATGCATAAAATGTTTTTTTAAGAAATACAATAGCATAACTCTGAATGCAATTAGAATTTTATTGCCATCTGTAAGGTAAAATACTGACTTAAAAGTCAGATCAGATTTCTATACTATCTAATGCTACAAAAATACCAGTCTGGAAGAATAGGCTTTATTCTTCAATTCACACTGAGGTCATATTTCTGCAAGGACAAAAAGTCATATTGCTGTAAGTTTACAAACTTCTGAATTTTTGAAATACATTTTAAAAGACTGTTTAAGGGCAAAAAGAAGTTTTCTGGTTGTGCTACAAAAAATGGAGAAAGGATCACTGCTTTTCCAATCAAAAGAAATGGCACAGCAGGGAAAATATTTCAGGCAAGAGAGTTTATCTGAACAAATAGCTCCCTGATTAGAGCAGTAGTGATAAATCAGCCACACAATGTTCTCTAGTGCAGAGTCTTGGTTTAGTCACTCAAACAAATGGAAACCCCATTAGACTTGAACTAGTAGCTGATGATACAGTGAAACGTAATTTTCTATTCACAGAGTTTAAGGTGTCTATGATTATTTTGTTTCTATTTTCTAAAGCCTTTTAAAAATAGTTTCCTGCCAGAAGTTTTCAACAAAGGATTTAAGGTTCATTCAAACACACCATAATATTTTATTACAAATATTTATAAATTTATTGTTTTTAATACAGGTGACTGACAGCATAAATCCTCATTCTTTGAACAGTTTTTCCGATAGAATCCAAATGATTTCCTAACAGAAAACATTAAATTTACCCCAGAAAAATTTTTGGCTAGGAGAAAAATATCAGGCCACATCTACAGATATAAATAGAAATTAAAACTCAGAAAACTGGGGTGCCTGGGTGGCTCAGTTGGTTAAGCAACTGCCTTCGGCTCAGGTCATGATCCTGGAGACTTGGGATCAAGCCCTACATGGGGCTCCCTGCTCGGCGAGAAGCCTGTTTCTCCCTCTCTCACTCCCCCTGCTTGCATTCCCTCTCTGGCTGTGTTTCTCTCTGTCAAATAAATAAAATCTTAAAAAAAAAACAAAAACAAAAAAAGCCAAAAAAAACCAAAACAACAACAACAAAACTCAGAAAATCATCCAGTTAGTTCATGTATCATCCTCTAGGAGAAATATTTTTAATTGCTTAACAAATTATTTATTTTACTTCATTAATACCTGGGTAAGGAAAAAAATAAGAGAAAAAGGAAAGGTGTTCTTTTATCAGTTTGAGATTTTTTTGTGTAAAAAATGAGATATAGCTAAATTTATAACTATTTCCCATAAAATATAAGCAAAATGGACTTGTTTACTTGATTTTGCTATTATAATGAAAAGCTTAATATGGGAGACCAAATATTTTTTCCCTTCTCACTGGTTTATAGTTATCCATTAACAAGTGTGAGATTGTTCGTCCACAGAAAATTTAAAAGATCCAACAAGGAGTGTTGTAGAAGATGCTCCTTAACCATAGGGCATGACTTAAACCCTCCTCACTCAGCTGTCTCTTTGTCTGCCTAATGCAGAATCCACAATTTAAACCATCAGCTTCTCTCCTGACCCATATTCTTGGGACATGTTCAGTTTAACTGATGAAGAGTTCAGCTTTCCAAGTGAAATAAAATCTTGATAGAAATGTGGTCACAATATTTATATATTAGAAAATAAAGCTTTAAAAACTGGAGAAGTAAGCCATGATGAGGGAAGAGAGAGAGAAATAAAGGGAAGAATGAGTACCCAGGCAGCTTCTAGCTCATCAAGGACAAAAGGAGAAAATTAGGTGGTGAGGGTAACAGAGGCAGGGTTTTTAAAGGAGAATATTCACTTAAATGCATGTGGAAAAAGGATAAATTTACCTCCAGTGGTAAACAACTTCTTCACAATGGCCTTAGCTTGCATTTCACTGTACGAGGTAACAGTGAATTTATAACTGAGTAGGGCTGGCTGCTGTCTGAGATTCATTTACTAGAATGAAATAATAGCTGCTTAGTACAGACTATGTATCCCCATGCTGGACTGGCTTCAGCATTGTGCAATTTAAAGTAAGTGACTTAAGTAACTTATGTAAGTCTTGAATTGTATATGAAAAGTTCTCATTCCTAATTATTTGTCCTCCCTTTCCCTGTAAAAGGTTGATTCATTTCCACAAAATGTAAGTACTTGTGCTGTCTTCTCTTGGAAGGAGTATTATTTCAAATACAATGGTAGGCCGCTAAGGGGGACTCATCTTGGTCAATGAAATATGAGCATAACTAACATATGTCTGGTTTGAGCAGAGTGCTAAAAGCCAGTGATTGCTGTTTCTACCAGATCCTTGTTTATGTTGTTGTTTTTACCCCTCTGTTATGAGAACAATATGCCCCAAAGGGAAGCTGATCTCTTAGCTTGGATTCTGAAATGAAGTCACAAGAACACCTCCTCACACACCTCACACATCTCCTCCGACCTATGGTCAAATATAACTTGAGTATTGCTGTAGGCCTCTAAAATTTTGGGACTGCTTGTCTCTGCCATATAACCTAACAAAAACTTTCAAAACAGACTAGATTCCTCCGTTGAGTTAGGGGTTAGATTGACTGATCTTCATGACTTCACTTCTACAAATCTACTACTCTAATATATTTACATGGAAATAACTAATTTAGAGAACTTTCACAAATAATAGGTTATTATTTTTAGCAAAAATGCCTGTGGTAATTTACATATAGGAATATAACAATTTTTCATAATAAAGTGAAAAATGGACCTCAGCTCATTTTTGTTATTGGTGTGTGTATAAATCATAAGCTAATCAACAAATAAAATACGTAAGTGGATCTCTTGGATTTCAAGTAGTTATTTTTTACAGCCTGTCACAATCTTGTAGAAGTCTCAGAAGAGTTAGTATAAAATGTGTTTCATTTTTCATATAAATGAATTGACTTTCTTTCCCCATGTTCTTCATAGATGGAATTTTGGCAAATTAAAAGGTTTAGAAGGCATAGGAATATCAATTGTGCCTGCCAGTTTTATTACTGTAGGTAATGTGTCACTGTAGTGATGTCACCAATTAGGAACAAAGACACATAAGTTGGATTTATTTACATAAGATACTAGTTTGTTTTTGAGAAAGACTAATTTTAAACTATTCACATCAATTTCCTGAAAGTTCTTTTCCTAGGTCTTATAGACCAGTACTGCTTGAACTTCAGCGAGATCCACAGACTACATTTTTACTAACAAGGTTTTAGATAACAGATTATAAAAGGCATAATAATTCAGTTAAAGTCAGCATCAGCAGCCAGAGAAATAAATTAACCCAATTATAGCTTGCAAAGGAATCAAAGAAGTAGACAACATAAGGTAGAGAATAGAAACAACAAAGGAAATTGTATCTATCTACGAAGTTTAACATGTCAATTTAAAAACAAATCCCAGAGCTATATTTACATATTTATACCTTTAAATAAGTTATAAAAAATCTGTTTTTCATAAAGATATAGAATTAATAATTATTTAATAAAATCCACATGAATAAGTGGCTACTTTTTTTTTCCCTCTTAATTGCACTTAGGTAATGCAACATGGAAAATGAAATAAATGTTATGGGCCAAGTCATGACACAATTAAAACTCCATAAATTCCTTTCTCCCACTCGAGGTGCCTGGGTGGCTCAGTTGGTTGAGCGACTGCCTTCGGCTCAGGTCATGATCCTAGAGACCCGGGATCGAGTCCCGCATCGGGCTCCCTGCTCAGTGGGAAGCCTGCTTCTCCCTCTCTCACTCCCCCTGCTTGTGTTCCCTCTCTGGCTGTGTTTCTCTCTGTCAAATAAATAGAATCTTTAAAAAAAAAAATTCCTTTCTCCCACTCAATGATCTGGATATTTTAGATAAAATGTGGTTCGTGGCTCAAATCATTCAGGTAATTCTGTACACTTTATTCAGCAGTTCCTCATTAACTACTAAAGACCATCCAGATAACCAAGCTTTCAACACTGCTTTGATTTTTTGATCCTACACTTTCAGCAAAAATGGGGTTACCATGAAGGAATGAAGCCATTTCTATAGCTCTAGGGAGAAGCCCTAGTTTTGTGTCCACATGGTCACATGGTATTTGAAAATAGGCAAAATTAAAATATTTTAATGACAGTTAAAACAGCTCCATCTTTCCATTCTGACTTTCTCCATCCTACTTCCCATCATGTTGGGTGGTTGTCGAGTAGTCAAAGGCATTTTTGTGTGTGTGATACTGCATTCTTCTTCTAAAGGCACCTGGATGGCTTAGTTGGTTAAGCATCTGCATTCAGCTCAGGTCATGATCCTAGAGTCCTGGGATACAGTCCAGCATCAGGCTCCCCGTTCAGTAAGGAATCTGCTTCTCCCTCTCCTTCTGCCCTTTCCCACTGCTTGTGCTCTCACTCTCTCTCAAATAAATAAATAAATAATCTTTTTTAAAAAGGGGGAATGGGGCTCCCCAAATTGCCCAAGACTTGGCTCTACAAAATCTGGATTTTACTTCTGGTTTCTGTCATAGCTATAATTATTTCTGTATTCCAGCCAAACTGAGATACTGCTTTAGTACCTGTCTTCTTTTATAAAGATAAATTCCAGTGTCATCTAGGATCCAAATAAAAAATTACATTGTTTGAAATCTTCTCATGCCTCAAGTTAAAATAAACACGTCTTTTTTAGAGTAACCTCTATAGTAGTTTATTTATATATTTTATCTAACCTACAATATTATGCATTCTTTGTAGAAAACATCTCAGTGTAATTAATAATTTCATTTTTATCCACATAGTAGGTAACTGACACATTATTAGAGACTTGATGAATATTTGCTTAAAAGACTAAAAAAAATTATGTTTTTATAGTTTTGATTCTGTGTGAGTTAACTTGGAAAATTTTTCCCAAGTTGAGCCTCCAAATGAGAAAGCAGCCAGCTGACACCTTGATTTGGGCCTTGTGAGATCCTGAAAAGAGAACCCAGTTAAAACATTCCAGGCTGCTATATGGACTTTTAATAAATTATCTCACAGCTAACTTTATGGTATTTGGTTATGTAGCAATAGAAAAAGAAACCTTATTTTACAAAGCAGCCCAATTTGACACCGTTGATTATTCCCTCACCCACAATAAACATTTTTTTTTTTTTAAACTTGGTTTGTGTGTCACCAAACTCTCTTGGCTTTTTTCCTACCTCACCTTGGCTATTTCTTCTCAGTCTACTGCCTGAATCTTTCTTTTCATTCATGACTTTTAATACTGGCATAACCTAGGCTCAGTATCTATTTCTCTTCACTATATCAACCCATTCTCAGTAATCACACATCTCATATTAAAAACAAAAAAAGGAAAAACCTCTATACATTTCTTTTTATCTCTAGTCTTCTATCCAAAAACCTCCTAAAAGATATCGCAAACAACATAACCAAACACACCTAGGATCTTTTTGCCATAATCTGATCTACCCACAATCATTCCTACCTGAGAGTAGGTCCATTTTTTTCCAGGTGCTCAAGTAGGAAACTTTAGAGTCATCTTTGATTCCTATCTCCTTCCACATTGAAAGTATATCTAGAGTTTACTTCTCATCACCTCCACTGTGACCACCCTCCTAAGGAGGACTGCATCAGCTTCCTACTTGGGTTCTTGCTCTGTCCTTGTCAACTCTATAGTCTATTTGTGAAACAGCATCTAGAGGAAACCTTTCAAAAAGGAATTAAATTACACCACTCCTATACTCACAACTTTCAATAGTTTCAATTTTTCCAAAATCTGAAGTCCTTACAATGGCTCATAGTATTCTCCAAGATCTGTTCCCATGGTAGCTCTATTACCCTATCATCCCCTACTCTTCCACTTATTCACTTTACCTGGCCACAATGCCTTCCTACTGGCTCTCATACATGTCACGTGCAGTCTTAGGGTCCTTACACTAATTGGTTTCTTAGAAGATTCTCCCACTAGGGAGTCAAGTGGCAAATTCTCCTATTTCCTTTAAGTCTATGATTAGAGATAACTTTCTCAATACAACCACTTGGACCACCATTTTTAAAACTACAACAGGCCTCCTTGCAATCTTGGGCACTGCCCAATCTCCTTTAACCTTCTCCGTTTTGTTACCCCATACCAGTTATTACATACTGGCATGCATATTTATTTATTACATTTAATGCTTAATGTCTTCTCACTTGAATATATATTCTATACAGCACAGATTTATATTACATATGTTTATTAATATATCATAAGTCTCTAGAATTATGTGTAGATATGCAGTAGGTAGTTAATAAATACTTGTGGAATAATCACCAATTATCAAATCTTTAAGACTGAGTAGGTTTCATCAAAGTAAAATAAATAATTTGTGCAGATAAAAACATATAAAGATGAAAACATTATATTAACCAAATCATAAGTTTGTCAGACCAGAATGTCAGGATGTGAGACTAGAAAATTAGACCGAGGGACCAAACTCTACAAGTATTATCTGAAGGATCTTAAGGGATTTTATCTTAATGAGAGAAATGGAAAGAAAAGCCAGGGATGTAGTCTATTGGATGACATAGCAACTTTCCCTGGAATTACTGGCTCTCTTCTCCTCAGTGGGAGGAGCTGCTAATTTTTTTTAACTTCTTTTAAAATCCATTGATCCACCCAACACAGGATTCTAGCAATAAGATATTTGTTTTAAAACTCCTAAACAGTTGCCACTCAAGATCAGATGATTTTATTCTTCTACTTATATGACTTTGCTTATACCAAGTCAAAGGTTGAGGGAGTAATTTTTGACATGCTTGAATATCTGATAAATAAGATACACCTAATCAAAAGAAGTTGAATAAATCACTCTGTGGGGTACTGCTAAGACGTCCAGTTAGAAACACAGGGTAAATGAATGGGTATATACTTCTGGAGCTCTGGAGTGTAACTTGGCATCTTTTTTGATTCCATGGATATGAGAGGCCTTTTTTTTTTTCCAGCTTTACTGAGTTGTGATTAACAAACAAAACTATATATAGTTATGTTGTATAATATGTTTTGGGTTTTTTTAATGTACAAGATAATCTAATATATATGTGCATATCATATACATACATATATAATGCAATTACCACAGTCAAGTTAATTAACCCATGTGTCACCTTATACATTTTTTATGATGAAAACACTTAAGCATCATAAAATTTCACACACATAATAAGGTATCATTAACTAATTATCATAAATAAGTTCTGAAGATCTAATGTAAATCACGGTGCAAGGCATTTTTAAGGGACAGTTAGATGGAAAGACAAGAAAGAATAGAGTAATACCAAAATTGAAGAAATAAATGGAGGGGAAAAATTCTCAAAAGAACACTGACAAGGGGAAGTCATGAGATTAGAGAAAGTCCAGGAAAGAATGGTTAAGGCCATATATATATACATACACATATAGTTATATAGTTAATATATATACTTAGTGGTTTCATGTAGTTTATATATATATATATATACATATATTAGTTAATAGATATTTCAAGGAGAGAATGGTAGTCATTTGAGAAAAATACTATAGCAGCTAACTGAGACAGATATTGAATATTTTATTATATCTGGCACCAAGAATGTCACTGGTAATTATGGTAGTACTGATACCCCAGAAATGGAAATCAAAAGTCTCAGATTTGCATGCAAAAGGATTATTACAGAGTATTATAGGGAAAAAATACCTGTTAGGTGTTAGGGATTAAACAAAAGGAGATGATGAACTACAACTTCATTGTAGCAATATTTTCAGGAATCCTAAAAACGGTATATCCCTTCATAGTTGCCCACCTTGAAGCAAGGAAGACTGGTCTTTACATCACCTCTCCATCTACAGGTCATGGGTGATAGGATGTCTCTGTAGAGAAGGTGTGATGTTGGAGTCAGATAGCTCTTAGCCCTTTTGAACTGAAGGCAATTTCCCTTAGTGAGAGGGACTTACCTAAAAGTTCTCTGATGCCAGCTGTCCCAAAGCTGGGAAAATGAGTACCTCAGACCTGAAGGGGAGATCTGGATCATGCACCAGAGCATCCAACCACAACAAAGTTTTTGCAAATTTTGCCATATATCAGAATCACCTAGACGGTTTTTTAAAACAAAAATTCGTGGGCCATTCTGAATGAGAGTCAGAGGGAGGTTTGGGCCTGAGAATTTTCATTTTCACCATGTCCCAGATGATACTGATGCCGATGATGCTGTTTAGGAACCACACATTGAGAACAAAGGTACTGCAGTAACTGCAAGCATATGAGTGGAATTACAGGCAAAAATAGAGACAGCTTTCTCAGTTGTTTTAATACTGGAGGGGATTGAGTGTTTAATGTGATGAAGCAATCTCACCACTAATATTTCCCAAAAAGTACTCCAGTCCTCAATCTCAAACCTGTTGTTATTTTGGCGCCTGCATTAGTAAATGGTACCACTCAGCACTTTAATTGACAAGTCGTGGTCATCCTTGATTATTCTCTTTCCACTTCCTTACATAGCAATCCTATGGTTGAATTTAACAGTATAACCCTCAAAAAATACATCTCAAATCAAATGACTTCTCTTCATATCTCCTGCTACATGATGCAGTAACTCCTCTTTCTTGCCTAGCAATTGCTATTATTCTAGCAATACTTCCCCCCAAAATTCCTCAGCTTCTACTGAAGCCCTTACAACACATTCTCCCACTGCAGTCAGAAGGATCTTTCAAAAACATAAATCAATTTGTATAAGTCCCCTGCTTAAAATGTTTCATTGTCTTCGCTTAGTAATTAGAGTTTAAACTCCTTATCACAGCTTGCAAGGCTATACTGCCTTTGATCTTTCCGTCAACTATAATTATTTCCTTCCTGACTCAAAGGTTTCCCTTCTGCCTAGAATTTCTTTGTGCCTACACTGAATTTTGGGCCGCTGGGATCTATTTGCCAACTCCACCAAAAAAGCAAACATTAGATTGAAACTTGGCAAGTGGTAACAATTGATGAGTTCATAAAATGAAATATATGCTAAATAGGACACTAATTTTGTATTTATTTTATTTTTGCTTTTTGCAAAGTTAAAATATTTTTCTTGGCTCACAGGATGACTCAAGCATCCAGACTTAAATGGATGCAAAGAGAGAAATATGGGGGGAAAGGAAAAAAGTGAAGGAAGAGGTAATCAGGGTTTGAGGGAGCACTGACAGCTCAATGTCCAGTGACTGGTACAGCGCTGCTCATAAGGGAATTTAAGCGGGACCATCTGGAGCTGAGAGAAGGGTTATAAGATGGTATTTTTATATATGCAGATCAGAGTCTAGAATAACATGATTTTATTATAAAATGTCTTTTCAGGGCTGGACTTGTGTTCTGAAAAAAGAAAATTTGTTCCACCCTACTTTGGGATCTTGTGGAATATTTCTAAACAACCTGGCCACCAGCACATCTGTCCTTTTGCTGGCTTTTAGATCAGTAGACCAGAATGTAATAAATCCTTCAAGACTAAAGTATGCTGGGTTAATCTATGGCAATGCAGTGTGTCACCATAGAATATAAGTTTACTAACATATTATAGGCCTCTTCTGAGGTTAAAAAAACCTGGATTCCTTCAAGTCATCATCCAGAGGAAGATTTATTCTTGGTACAGTAAAACTTATGTGACTGCATTTTTCTTAGTCATAATTCTGAACATTCAAGTTTAGTTTTATAACATAGTTTTACATCTCCAAATTTTGGAAATTTCAAATAATGATGGGTCAGCTATTTAATTTTTTATCTTTTATTACACATGGGAAAAAATACTCTTCTAAAGTGACTTCTTTAATCAAAGCAGAGTACTTTATTTCAGACTAGAAATAAATAATAAAAGTCAGTGACCCTTCCTTCAAAAGTATGTGGTAATGATAAATTTTGATTTTGTTAATGAGCCCCTGTTAAAATCTAATAGCTTTAGTCAAAAATTTATTTTCCTTCCAGACTTGGATTTGATACAGTCTATATATACTAGACATTTTGATGATGTTGGCTATTTAAAAACATAAAGCTGATAATAAACTATACAGTAACAAAAACATTCTATTTTGCTAGAACAATGGCATTTAGAGTTTTCTGTAGTATGTAATAGACAGATAAAATATTTCACTGTAAGTCATTTGATATGTATTCAATATAAATTAAAAATTAAACTTACTGCTATTTCTTTTTTTGTTTAGATTTCCAAAATAGTCTAGAAAATGATCCCACAAGAACATGAAGAAAAAAAAACTTATAATCTTTTTCAATGGTACATATGCAAAATACTACTTACGCTGTCTTAATCAGAAAACATATGAAGGGCTTAAACTACTAGCAGTTTAGCATTCTTTGAACAGGTGGACTTTTATTTTCTACGATCTGATCAATTTTTTTTTTAAGATGTTAAATTTATTTGTCAGAGACAGAGAGAACAAAAGCAGGGGGAGAAGGAAGTAGAGGGAGAAGCAGGCTCCTCACTGAGTAAGGAGCCGATGCAGGATTCAATCCCAGGACCCTGAAATCATGACCTGAGCTGAAGGCAGCTGCTTAAATGACTGAGCCATCCAGGTGACCCTGATAAGCAAATTTTTTTTTTTTTAAGATTTTTATTTATTTGACAGAGAGAAACACAGCGAGAGAGGGAACACAAGCAGGGGGAGTGAGAGAGGGAGAAGCAGGCTTCCCAAGGAGCAGGGAGCCTGATGTGGGACTCCTCGATCCCGGGTCTCCAGGATCATGACCTGAGCCGAAGGCAGTCGCTTAACCAACTGAGTCACCCAGGTGCCCCATGATAAGCAAATTTTAAAGACCTTTTTTTTTTTTTTTTTTAAAGGAACACATAATCTCCAAATTTAAAGAGTATTTCCCAGAGAAAACTTATGGCACTGGGAGGAGCTTCCCTAGTGACTCCTGTTTGATGCTTAACTCTGTTGTGGCAGTTTTCAATTACTTTTTTCCTTTTTAATTTTTTTGAAATATACTTCCATTAAAAAAGGATGCATGCATACTGTTTAAATAACAAGGATTAAACCCTTATCTGTGTTTCCATCAGAGTATAAGAAATAAAATACCAATGATTTAAGCACCAGGTATTTCCCCCACTTTCAGTCTCTACATTGACTCTGCATTCTTTGTCATTCCCTACTTTATTTACATACAACAGCTAATTAATTTTTAACGTAAAATTTATGTCACAAAGGGTGTACAATATGTTGTGTAATTCATATATATACGTGTGTGTGTATAATTAAATGTGTGAATAATTGTAAAGAAAATATACAGGCCATTCACATAAACACAAAATAATACATATATACATACAATAACAATTATTTACAAGCACTGAAATTACTTAAAAATAAGGAAATAAACTCAGAGAGATTAATTAACCTAAATTTATGTATCTAAAATTAAAAAAGAACTGAAACCCAGAGCTCTATTTCTAAATCTGTGGCCTCACTCAATAGGTAGAGGGGCTATTTTAGTAAAAAATACTTGATAAAATATTACTATAAATTCACTTGTGTTCTAAAAAAATGTATTATTTAACACAAAATATTGACATATATCTCTGCTAAATATTTCACTTATTCAGAATATGAGCAAGGCTTAGCATGTATCTGGATTTAGGCATCTCTTGCCATAAATCCAAAGCCCCCCAAAGTTCTTGACTCTCAATTTGGAAACATGACCTTCTTCTACAGTCTAATTAACTTAGTTTTGAGTTATTCTGATGCAAAAGCAGCGGCAATTTTGCTATTTATAAAATAAATCAATCCTTTGAGAAGACAGTCTCTTTACAGTAAAGTCCAAACTGGCCTATCAAATTTTACTACAGATAGGAGAGACATCTTTACAAAACACTGTGAATATTCATAAATGAGCAAATTCCAAACCAAACAAAAAAAACAGATTACAAAATTCTACTTAGTGCTCTCAGAGCCTTTCATTCTGTCTTTGGGAAAATAACATTAAGTCTTCTTTTTGGGCACTTTATGTCATGAAATATTCTTTTAAGAGGCAGTCACAAGATAATGAAGAAAATAAGACTATCTCAACAATTAATCTCTTAATAATCCTATGCTGACCAGAACCAGAGAAAATGGAGTAAACAGTTTCCATAAAGAAAAACTTCTCCATAAAATAACAAGTAACAGGGCGCCTGTGATTTAAGTTAAGCATCTGCCTTCAGCTCAGGTCATGATCTCAGGGTCCTGGGATTGCCCCCACATCACACTCCCTGCCCAGCGGGAAGCCTGCTTCTCCCTCTCCCAGTCCCTCTGCTTGTGTTCCCTCTCTTGCTCTGTCTCTGTCAAATATTAAATAAAATCTTTACAATTAATTAACAAGTAATAAATAATGAACCTATTACCCAGAATATATCTATACATGTAAAATTTAGAATTATGAAAATGTACCCTCATTTCTGTGAGACCTATAACTATCAGGAAAGCGTTTCTTTTATCACCTGGTCTGAATTTTACATGAATTTGTTTAAGCCCTCATTGTATTGATTTCATAGTTATAGCTTAACTTGGAAGGACTGCATGGCAGACCACAATGATGTTTTGATTTTTAACAATTTGACCCACCTAGTTCACCTTTAGCTGCTATTGATGATTTCCAGGAGGCTGAAAGCTTCTCCCTTAAGTACTTGTGTGTCTTTTCTCTACCTGAGGCTTTCTTCAGCATCAGGAAATCTTAAGAACACTTCTGAAGACAACCTTAAGCCAACAGGGTTGATGTTAGCGAATATATGTCTAGACTTCCTCTTCCTTTCCCTCCCTGCTTCTACACCCCAGTGGGAAGATTCTAAGACATGTTTCACATGGCTTCCTACAGTCTCCAACAGGAATACAGGTCCAGCTGCCATTAGTAATAACCCATTCATAATACACACTTTCTCGGCTTACTTCTCTTATAGGTCTCACTTCCCTTACTCCACTGTACTACTTCCCAAGAGCATCTTCCCCCCAGTAATCGACTTGCAGTCAAGTCTTTCTTAATGTCTGTCTCTGGGATACTTAAACTAAGACTTCATTCTCATTGTGGTTATCATCATAATCACCATTATCATCTGCACAAGTAATATTAATTAAGCATTTCACATGTGCCAAACATAATTCTAAATATTCGACATTTATTTATACATCTAGTCCTTTCTAAAAACTTTTGACACTGTTTTCATCATTCTTAATTAAAATGTGACACCAGATTTTGCTTTGAGCCAGTATGGTATATGAACTTAAGCTCTGCTTGCTTTGTGAATATATATGTGTAGCTTTTTTTCTTTTTAAGATTTATTTTTTGGGGAGAGAGTGAGTGCAAGAGTGGGGGTGGGGGAAGGACAGTAGAGGAGGGAGAGAAATAGACTCCCTGCTGAATATGGAGCCCAACAGGGCTTGACCTCATAACCCTGAGATTACCTGAGCCAAAATCACAATCTGATGCTTGACTGAGTCACCCAGGCACGCCTCTGTGTGTATGTGGTGTGTGTTTGTGTGTGTGTGTGTGTGTGTGTGTTTGTGTGTGTGACTTTAAGATTTTATTTATTTATTGGAGGGAAGACGAGGCAAACAGTCTTAAGCAGACTCTACCCTGAAGGAGCCCAATGCAGGGTTCAATCTCATGACCATAAGATCATGACGTGAGTTGAAACTCAGAGTGGGATGCTTACTCACTATGCCACCCAGGTGCTCCCCTACACCATATGTGTGTTTTATAAAACAGATTTTAAACTATGTCTTTTTCTTTAGATGACCCTGGTGCATAATAGATTTTCTTGCACCTTCACAGCTAGATCCACTCTGGTATTCACTCAGAGGGACCCAAATAAATATTTCTGCCATACATTTACAACATTCCAAGTTCATGTGTGCACAAATTCTCTAAGATTTGGGGATGACAGGTGTTTACTGAAATAATCAGTCACATTGTTTATATTGGTCTGATAAGTGGATCACTAGAGAGGAACGCACAACTTAAGAATACTTTTAAGATCTTAGATTTCCAGACTATAATTATAATAAGACAGCAAGTAGATCTTAATAGGTCACATATGATTCTAATTTGGCAAATTTATTGAAACAGTCTATTTGAGGGGCACCTGGGTGGTTCAGTTGGTTAAGCAACTGCCTTTGGCTCAGGTCATGATCCCGGAGACCCGGGATCGAGTCCCACATTGGGCTCCCTGCTCGGCAGGAGGCCTGCTTCTCCCTCTCTCACTCCCCCTGCTTGTGTTCCCTCTCTGGCTGTGCTTTTCTCTGTCAAATAAATAAAATATTTTTTAAAAAAGTCTATTTGATAAAACAATGCTATGGAAGAAATTGATTATTTTCTATTTTTGGCTAAACTTTTAACTTACTGAACAGAATTAAAGATGAAACGCACAATCAGTAAGTAATATATAGTTCAAAAATGACTCTGTATCCATGTATCTCTCATCCCTTCCTTTAAAAGCTGGTCTTTGTCACATTTCAAACTACTTTTAAAACAAGTACATTTATTTATTTTTAATTTCAGTATAATTAATTTAAAAGTTCAGGCATACACTCTAGTGATTCAACAATTCCATACATTACTCAGTGTTCATCATAAGTGAATTCTAAATCCTATTCACCTATTTCTCCCATCGCCCCCATGTCCCTTCTGGTAACTACTAGTTGTTTTCTATATTTAAGACTATGTTTTGTTTTGTTTTCTTTATTCATTTGTTGTTTTTTAAGTTCCATATAACAGTGAAATCATATGGTATTTGTTTCTCTCTGACTTACTTCACTTAGCATTTAACTCTCTAGATCTACCTATGTGGTTGTAAATGGCAAGATTTCATTCTTTTTTATGGATAAATAATATTCCATTATACAGATTATAAATGTATATCTTCTTTATCCCTTCATCTATCATTGAACACTTGGGTTTCTTCCATGCTTTGGCTATTGTAAATAATGCTGCAATAAACACAGGAATGCATATCATATTATCTTTTCAAATTAGCATTTCCATTTTCTTTGAGTAAATACTCAGTAGTGGAATTATTGGATTGTATGATAATTCTATTTCTAAATTCTGAGGAAGCTCCAAAGTCTTTTTCTACAGTGACTGTACCAGTTTACAATCCTAGCATCAGTCCATCTTTTTCTCCAGATCCTTACCTACTTGTTGTATCTTGTGTTTTGGTTTTAGCATTCTCACAGGCATGAGGTGGTATCTCATTGTATTTCTGATATGCATTTTCCTGAAAATAAGATATGTTGAGCATTTTTTCATGTTTGTTGGCTATCTGTAGTTTTTCTTCTTTGGAGTAATGTCTATTCACATCATCTGCCCATTTGAGTTTTTTGGTGTTGAGTTTACATATCTTGGATACTAACCCCCTATTAGATATGTTATTCTTAAATACCTTCTCCTATTCAGTAGGTTGCCTTTTTGTTTTGTTGGCTGCTTCCTTTACCATGCAGAAGCATTTTGTTTTGATGCAGTCCCAATCATTCATTTTTGCTTTTGTTTCCCTTGCCTCAGGAGACATACATAGAAAAACGTTCCTATGGCTACTGCTTTTGCTGTCTTCTAGGATTTTTATGGTTCCTGGTCTCCATTTAGGTTTTTAATCCATTTTGAGTTTATTTTTGTGTATGCTTTAAGAAAGTTGTCTAGTTTTCCCAACACCATTTGTTGAAGAACTTTTTCCCATTGCATATTCTTGCCTCCTTTGTCAAAGATTAATTGCCATATAATCATGGGTTTATGTCTGGGCTCTCTATTCTGTTCTATTGATCTATGTGTCTGTTTTTGTGCCAGTACCATATTGTTTGATTACTACAGTTTTGTAGTGTATCTTAAATTCTGCGATTGTGATACTTCTAACTTTTTTCTTCTTTTTCAAGATGGCTTTGGCTATTCAAATCTTTTGTGGTTCCATACAAATTTTAAGATTATTTGATCTAGTACTATGAAAAAAGCTGTTGGTATTTTGACAGGGATTGCATTAAATCCATAGATTGCTTTGGGCAATATGACCATATTAACACTATTTGTTCTCCCAATCCATGACCATGAAATGATTATCTTTCCATATGTTTGTGTCATCTTCAATTTCTCTCATCAAAGCATTATAGTTTTCAGAGTACAGCTCTTTTATCTCTTTGGTTAACTGTATCTCTATGTGTGTGGGGGTTTGTACTTTTTTTCCCTTTCTGGTACAATTGTAAATAAAATTGTCTTCTTAATGTCTTTTTCTGCTGCTTCATTATTAGTGTAAAGAAAGGAAACAGATTTTTGTCTATCGATTTTGTATCCTGCAGCCTTACTGAATTCATTTATCAGTTCTAGTAATTGTTTGGTGGAGTCTTTAGGGTTTTCAATATATAATATCATGTCATCTGCAAATAATGAAAGTTTTACTTCTTCCTTTACCAATTTGGATGCCTTTTCTTTTCTTTGTCTGTTTTCTGTGGCGAGGATTTCCAGTACTATGTTGAATAAAAATAGTGAGTAGACATCCTTGTCTTATTTCTAACCTTAGGGGAAAATCTCTCAATTTTTCACCATTATGATGTTAGCTGTGGGTTTTTCCTATATGGCCTTTATTATGTTGAGGTATGATCCCTCTAAACCTACTTTGTTGAGACTTTTTATCATAAATGGATATTATACTTTATCAAATGCTTTTTCTGCATTTACTTAAATGATCATATGGTTTTTATCCTTTTCGTTGTTGGTGTGATATATTACAATGATTGATTTGCAAATATTGAACCATTTTTGCAACCTGGGAATAAATCCCACTTGATTATGGTAAATGCTTTTTTTTTAATGTATTACTAGATTCAGTTTGCTAATATTTTGTTGAGGATTTTTGCATTTGTGTTCATCAGAGATATTGGCCTATAGTTCCTTTTTCTGTAGTGTCCTTATCTGGTTTTGGTATCACAGTGTTGCTGGCCCCAAAGAATCAATTTGGAAGTTTTCCTTTGAGAAGAACAGGTAGCAATTCTTCAAATATTTGGGAGAATTCACCTGTGAAGGCACCTGTTCCCAGACTTTTGTTTGCTGGGAGTTTTTTAATTGCTGCTCCAATTTCATTGCTAGTGATCTGTCTGTTCAAATTTTCTATTTTTTCCTGATTCAGTCTTGGGAAGTTATAGGTTTCTACGAATTTGTCCATTTCTTCTAGGTTATCCAATTTGTTGGAATATGCTTTTCCATAATATCCTCTTATAATCCTTTCAATTTCTGTGACGTCAGTGGTTATTTCTCCTCTCTCATTTCTGATTTTATTTCAGTCTCTGTTTTTCTCTCTGAAGAGTGTGGCTAAAGGTTTATCAATTTTATGGATTTTTTCAAATAATTAGCTCCTGGTTTCACTGATCTATTCTATTATTTGTTTTCATTTCTATTTTGTTTCCTTCTGCTCAAATAATTATTTTCTTGTTTCTACTGATTTGGGTATTTGTTCTGCTTTTTTTTTTATCTCCTAGAAAGGAGTAAGTTTAGGTTGCTTGAGATTTTTCTTACTTTTTGAAGTAGGCCTATATCACTATCAATTTCCCTTTCAAAGCAGATTTTGTTGCATCCCAACAATTTTGGACCCTTGTGTTTTCATTTCCATTTGTATTTTTTTACTTCTTCTTTGATTTATTGGTTAACCCATTCACTGACTCATGTTATTACTCCATTTTTTTGTGTTCTTTCTAGAATTTTTTTATTGTAGTTGATTTCTAGTTTCATTTTTCATACTATTTAGTCCACTAATGTTCAAAGTAATTATCAGTAGGTATGCATTTATTGCCATTTTGTTATCTGTTTTATGTTTGTTTGTTTGTTTGTTTGTTTTTAGTTCTTCTCTGCTCCTTTCTTCTCTCACTCTCTTCTCTCAGTTTGCTGGTTTTCTGTAGCAACAGACTTGGATTCTCTTGTCTTTATTTTTGCATATATATTACCTATTTATTTTGTGGTTATCATTAATTTTATATATAACATCTCAAGCATATAGCAATCTATATTAAGTTGAGGGTTGCTTAAGCATCTAAAAGCAAAAAATTTTTACTCCTCTCCTCACCATATTTTAGGTAATAGGTGTCATAATTTACATCCTTTCATTTTGTAAATCTTTTGACTGATTATTTTACAGATATACTTAATTTTTTTTTTCAGATATACTTAATTTTATTGCTTTTGTGCTTCCTACTTTTCTTCCTTCTGTTTATGGTCTTTCCTATCCACTGAAAGAGTCTCCTTTAACAATCAAACAAATACACTTAGAAATGTTAACATTGTGAACGAACTAGATCCACTGACAGGGTGCAGATTCTGATATAGCTTAGAATACATATAATGATGTTTGGAAATTAAGGCAAAACTCAAGTAGTAACAAATTTGTCATGGTCTGAGGTATTGGTGGTTTATATGATGCCAAAATGGGTGTTCATGTCCAGAGGTTCTTCAAGTGGTATATAAACTTTGGCTTACTTCATTGCTCTGTGAAAATTGTAACTGTTCCAGATGGAAAAATGTGTTGAAGTATATATTTCCGCATCTTTAAATCTGTAAATCTGTATTTGTTTTTCTTCAACTGCCAAATAGTTTAAGAACTTACATGTATCACAAAGATAGAAGGTTACTTAGAGGTGCTAAATAAATGGCTAATTTATTCCATATATTTTTCTAACGGATGAAATATTTTCAGCAGATAACACCAAAACTATTATCTGCCAGATGATCAACACCTGATAATAGGTGGCTCAACACATTTCTATTTAAAACACGGAATTCTACATTTAGATAAGGTAATAGTTTTAAACTTCTTGTACATTTTCCTTTTCATAGAGCATATTTATAATAAATTTATTTAAACTTAAATAAGTTATACCTATGAATGTGACTACCTTCAGTTATATATTTAAATTTAATGAAATTAGGTTCTAGACAAAATAGTTTCTATTAGTCTTTTCAAATGCCCCCATTTGCTCTGACTTAAATGTGTGAACATGAAAAATTGAACTTATTTAATTTACTCAGTAATTAAACAGTTTAACTTATTTAACTTATTGAATATTTATATTTTAACCTCAAATTGATGGACATTGGGCATTAATATTGTGGATTTCTCCCCAAGTGGTTTATAACAAGTTTTTTTCTGACACTGATCGATATCTAAATCTTGTCATCATGTAAAATAAATATTTAAAATAGGTTATCTTCCACAGGAATGCATAATGTAACCAAAAACTTATAGTATGTGAAACATCATGTTACTTAATAGCAAAATTAAACCTGGTGTTGATATTATAGAAGTATCTAGTTCACCTTACTGCCAGTAAGAAGGATTAGGTTCAAATCAATATAAACAATTAAGAAATTATTTTTAAAGCAAAGATACTAGATAAGATACCTTGGCAACAGTGGCAATATTTATCTTCATTCCTTTTACAACTCTCCCACAGGACTTGTTTGTAATATTTGAAGATGTACACTTTTGGAATGTGTGCATGTAGTTTTATGATAGCTAAAATTATGGCTTTGCATTTTAAACTAAAAGAAACAGTTTAAGGTAATTTTCCAGAAGGCAAAAGAGATAACTAACATCAATTTGAAAAGTGATTATATTACTTTCTGAAATGTGTTTATTAACCATAACGGATAAGTTCATTACATGTCTCTATACTATTCATCTACTTATATAACTCCCTAAGTTTCTGTGTAGCTATCATCAATCTATCAATTTATAATAATTAATATGATAGAAATGGTTTTCTATCCTCTACTTCTCTGAATGAAACCTTTGTCAAATTTTGTGTACTCAAATAGAGTATACCAATAGTAAATATCAAAAACATAGTTTATTTCTAACATTACAAGTTGTGCAATGTAAAACTCAAACCAAAGTCCTTGACATTTTTGTCTTTAATTAATAAAGCACCATTTATAATGGGTTGAATTAGAGTAATCCAATATGTTTTGATTCAATAGACCTCTAATAGTATATATGCAATTTAATTTTAGATTTTAAAAGCAAGCATGTTTTAGCTTTGAGAGCTCATACTTGCTTTCTTTTAATGTTTGGAATATACAGAGAGAAATATTGCTTAAATTTGTATTGCTGACATTTCCACTGCTCCTTTGCTTTACATGCAAGGAAAAATCACAGAAATAGTACAATTGATAGCTTTAGTTGTAATCCCATTTTTCACTTGTACTATATTTTTTGGATATTATATATCAAATATTGAATACTTTGAGACAATACTGAAAACTCATACTCAAAACTGATCAATTTTTCATTTAATATTTCTACTCATATGTTTACTATTTGTTTTATCACCTTTATAAACTTTAAAGCTGATTTTATAAATAGTTTGTGTTGGATTATTTCATATATTCATTTATTTTTTTAAAAAATATAGTTCTTTGCAATATAATCTATTTAGATTGAAAGGATAAAATGAGGACCTAGTATTTTTCTTCAAATAGAAGTTATCTCATGGGAGAAACTGATGTTTAACAAGTTATAACACAGTATAAAAAAATGCTATAACTGGGCGCCTGGGTGGCTCAGTGGGTTAAAGCCTCTGCCTTTAGCTCAGGTCATGATCTCAGGATCCTGGGATCAAGGCCCGCCTCGGGCTCGCTGCTCAGCAGGGAGTCTGCTTCCCCCTCTCTCTCTGCCTGCCTCTCTGCCTAGGGGTGATCTCTCTCTCTGTCAAATAAATAAATAAAATATTAAAAAAAAAGAAAAGAAAAGAAAAGAAACCAAGAGTAGAATGCTCAACCAACTGAGCCACCCAGATGCCCCCCTAATCTTGCATATTGTACAGATTGTTTGCATTGGTCATACTTTGGCTCTACCAAATGGATAGCTGGAAGATGGGACAACCTGACAGTATGCCAAGTGCCCCAAAATGACTCAAGTTATTTTCAAATGCTTTGCTTACAGGTATATTTTCAATATAACTTGCCAACAATTTTTCTCTAAACTGTGCTCCACTCTACTATGTAAAGAGAAACAGGTCTGGTAAATATGAAGATGATATATGAAACAAAAAACCTAGATTGAAATACAGTGCAAGTAAAAAGGTCTGCAATTCCATAGTTGTCTATAAGCTCACTGCATAGATAAATATGCAGATTAATTTTGGATATCTGATTGTTTAACCCCTCTGTAGCTACTGAACACTTTAACAAGGAGTTCACATGCTTAAAATAAACACTCAGTTTGGGCATTTTCTATTGCCTATATTTTACTTCTTCCTAAATAAACACATGCTCGATTTTAGTTTCCCATGTTCCAATCTACAGTCTATGTGTATTCTACTTTTAAGTATTTCAAAATACTAGTCTATAAACAGTGGTTAAAGGTGAAAGAGAAGGTTTCAAAGACAGAAGAAACTTCCAAAATATGAAGCCTTCACCGTATTCAAAAAGGATAGTCATATTTTTTTCTTATAGACCTTTTAAGAGACTGAGTTATGCAGTTTATAAAAGGAAAATAAATGAAAAAATAATAAATTAAAATCAAAAAAACTTAATCTGTTTAGTGTCCATTTACTTAGAGTAATTAGAAATTTCTTATGTCCCAGAAGTCCTATAGAAGCTATATCTTTAAAGTGGGAGATCATATTTCTATAGCAATAAATCAAAATTAAACTTTAAGGGTTAGAGTGACTTAAATATTGAGACTGTATAGGCTAAGTTTCAATATTGTAAATAAAATCTGAATTTGAATTGAACAATATTAAGTAGAAACATTTAATTTCAAATACTATGTTTATGAACATAAATTAGGGAATATAAAGCCTGTAAACAATATTTAGGTGTTTCTTACATAGTTAGCAGATATTAGTAGGTAGTGTAACATAGATAGGGTAAAAGTAAATATTCAAAATAATTATTTAAAAAAAGATCAGCATTTCACGGAAGAACTTGGGTCAACCCAGGGTTTAAAATCACCTAACATAAATATAATGACAATCAGGTACTAAGTAATGCTATAGGAGGAAAAGTATAATGTAAACATATAAATTAATTCATCCAAATACTACTTACTAGCTCTTTCTCATTCTTTCAATTTCATTGACTTAATTCTTCTCTATATGGATTTCTTTCTACTAATTTGTCTGCTCTAATTTCATAGTCAATGTAGAATTTTTAACTAACCTTTCTCAGTCCAGTGCAACTGGCATTTACAGAATACTACTAATGTCATGAGTTTTCTGAGAGCATAAGAACATCACCCCCATTACTGAATCAACTGCAGTATAGCTGTGAAAAGAGGGTATCACAGAATTTCAATTGTGTTTGCAATTGTTACTATAGTAAAGATGTACAGAAAATGATGAAATTGTTCAAGGGGAATTCATGAGTTGAATACTGAAGCATATGTAAGACCTAGCAGGATAACAGGGCTGGTAGATGAGTGTTTTGACTAGAAAACATTTGCAAAGGTATAGAGCTATGAAACAGCTTCTCATAAAATAAATGCATGACATTTGACGCAAAGAAAATCAGCCAATGAGCTTAGGGAGCTAGGCATTTCTTTCTTTAAAAAAAAAAAAAATATTTATTTGAGGGAGAGAGAATGAGTAGGGTGAAGGGCAGAGGGAGAAGTGGCTCCTTGCTGAGCAGGGAGCCCAGTGCAGGGCTGGATCCCAGGACCCTGAGATCATGACTTGAGTCAAAGGCAGATGCTTAAAGGGCTGAGCTACCTAGGCACCTCAGGGTGATAGGCATTTTCTTGTTGATTTCGGTTATATCTTATAAGTGAGGAGATTACAATGGCTATTTTAAGCAGGCCATTGACAGCATATAGATTGTATTTTAAGTGAATTCTGCCCCAAAAATAGATGATAGATTTAATTTAAACAAGACTTCAGGCAAGGTGACAAGTTTAATAATTCCCTAAATTATTGAAAGGGACTGAGAGGCATGAAATGATAGCTTAAATTGGTCCCTAGATAAACACATGTAGGCAATGAGCTTGCAAGAGAAATATCATGACTCTAGGATTGATAAGAGATGCATATAGAGAAAGTTTTGAAGTGAGAGCTGAAGTTTTGAGATTATGTTAGTGAACGTGACATAAATTGACATAAGAAATACTGATGGGGAAAACTGTAAAGCAAGATGGGTATTTTGAGCTTTTGTGGTTTATGGGCTAACCAATTAGAGGTACCCAAAGACAATAAGATACATGATTCAGAATCTCTGTAGTCACGTTTATGTGGAATCATACAAATATCTGAGATTGAGGCGTGGAGGAATAACAAAAACATTACCTACATAAAAGAAGAGTTTGCGGAGCAAAGAGCCATGGGTGGCTCCACCCTGAATGTCCAGAGACCAAAAAAAAGACCAGGACAGGACTGTTCCCCTGATTCTAGAGTAGTAGTTTCAAAAAGGGGAAGAAATCAACAGTGTACAATGAGGTTGTGATATCCAGTAAATTAAGAAGTGAAGAGTATCAATAGGTTATTAGTGATGAACTAGCGAAGTTTCCGAGTTTGAGAGCATTTCAGAGAATGGCACAAGCCACATAAAAGTGAGCCGAGGTGTGGATGCAAGATAAGGAAAAATATTAAGTATGTACTAAAACGAAGCTTGATCAAAAAGGAAGAGCAACAAGGAGGAGTAGCTCAAAACTGAAAAAGAAGTTCCCCTGTTGTGTTTTCATTGTTTTGTTTAGGTCTGTCTGGTCCTCCCTCTTCCTATCTTCCGTACAATAACTATTCTGATACTCTGCCCTTTTGATCATAACCAGTTTCAGAGCTGAATAGGAAACATTCTTAAAATCATTCCTAGGTCCTAAAGTCCTCTAGGAAAGAGTTACCCATTTGTAATTTAAGGGAACTCTTAGCCAATAAACAAACAAAAACAAAGAACTACTTTTCATAATACTGAAGTGCGGTGGGGAAAACTCCTGGGCCTTAGCCCCGCCTATCCATGTTCTCCACTGCTCCCCGCTGAGATAGAAAAAGACCAAATGGCTTTCCCATTTTGGTTAAGAAAAGAGAAACAAATTCCCCAGGAAGATTTAGCACTGTCCTCTGGCGCTTCAGTATATATTATACCTCTGCAGGAAGAGGGCCAATCAGCCATAAGAGACCACGAAAATGTCCCCTTACTATCCCCCATCCCCCATACCCATAAAAACTCAACCCTAACCCTGCTAGGTGCTCAGTCTTTGGGGAATGACCCCACTGAGCCTGCGTGGTAAGAAAGCTATGTTCTCCCTGATTTCCATGTGCCACTTGAGTTTCCTTGTTTCCTTCCTCAGATTTTTCCACAACAGAAGTAACAACCTAGAGGACTTCAAAATATTTAAGAAGTGGTTTAAAATGTTCCACTTTGCAAAAATTTCCCTTGAACTTCCATTATTTTCAGTTAAAGGATTTTTGAGGGTTATCTTAGAAAAAATACCAAAAAGAAATAAATAAATAAAATAAAATAAAAGGCCTCTAGAGAACACCCAAATACAGAAAGAATACAAAACTGAATGCAAAATGGAAAGGAATTATTTGGGAACTATTAAAGCCTTTTTATGCTTTCAAGACAATGGTACCTGGAATTCTATGGGACTATAAATATAAATTGCATCATTCCCAGACAGGCACTCTCTGCCACATGTATACATATAATTTAGTACTTTGAGCACTTTATTATTTAGACCAACTTTTATATAGAAATTCAATTTTCATTGTTCTATTTATTCTGCATCTATGATTTCAAATGTGAGTACATTTAATCCTTAAAGGAAGAATCATATGATGAACATAACAGTCCAAGAAATATTGTACTTTTATATTTACTATATTTTATTAAAAAAAACAGTAAAAGGGGGCGCCTGGGTGGCTCAGTTGGTTAAGCAACTGCCTTCGGCTCAGGTCATGATGCCGGAGACCCAGGATCGAGTCCCACATCGGGCTCCCTGCTCGTTGGGAAGCCTGCTTCTCCCTCTCTCACTCCCCCTTCCCTCTCTGGCTGTGTTTCTCTCTGTCAAATAAATAAAATCTTTAAAAAAAAACAAACAAACAAACAGTAAAAGTATGCTAAAATAAAACCATTATGGAGAGAATATGGCTACAAACAGAAAAAATGCATATGTATCTGAGTTTTGATCAGTAAACCCACTACCTATTTTCATATTTTTGTGCTGGAAAAATTATGGACAGATCCATCACAAGTCTATTCATTGCAGCATTATTTGTAAAAGTTGACTTACAAAACGAGAGAAAAAGGAAACTCAAAGGTAGCTGATAAAATAATCATGGAACGTTCGCACTGTAGAGTATATTAAGCTATAAATATAATGAATAAAATCTCTATATACCACCATGGATTGATCTCCGGAATATACCTTGAAAACAGCAATATAGAGAAAAGTATATATACTTTTCCACTGTTTATCAAAGAAAAAGGGTTGAGGGCTGATTTGAATCTATAAATATGCATATACACACACATACATACATAGTATGAATATATGTATAAATGTATTTGCTTATATTTAAAAGTAGAAGGAAAAGTTCCCTGGGATTACACCTAAATTGCTCTGAATGTATTTTGTTTTGTAACTATGACTTTAGAATCATGGAAGTATTTTGCATAATTATAAAATAAAAGTTTAGAAAAGGCAATTCTTAAAAAAATCTGGAAAGAGACAACGTGAAATTTTAACGGCTTCTCAACCACATACCGTAGATGGAGATCTGGGAGAGATGACACTGGTAAAGTCTCATCGTTTGTGGGTTTCCGCCAGTTTTTCCAGGACACGCTGACTGCAGGCCCCGGAGTGCCTGCGGTGTCCTAGCGGGTCTCATCCTGGTCACCAGAAACTATGGAAAAGTAAAAATAATTTTTCCTCTATAATGAATGCTTGGCTGACACCCCTTTCTATCTATGGCATCTTGTAAATGGATAAGATTAGGTTAAAAGTTCGCCACTGTGGCCGATATAATTCAAGACTGTCTTCCCTAAATTAGACCTATTTGTTCAGCCTTAAAACAAAATGTTACTCACCTGACACCTCACAGTGGGTCCAGCCCAGTGTAGTCACACCCAGTCCGTTCCCTAACTCAGTGCAAGCTCTAAAGTGGACCCAGTTCATCCCCATTCCCAGTCTAGTTCCAAGCCAGACCCCGTCCGCCCCCAGTTCCACTCCGGGTTCTAAACGGGAACCAGCCGGTCCCCAGAACCTGCCAGGGCTCTCAGTCGGTCCCAATCAGCCCCCAGCACCAGTCCCGGTTCGAAGCAGGAACCAGTTGGTCCCCGGATGCAGTCCGGGCTCTAAACCGGAACCAGCCTCCCCCAGAGCCAGCCAGGGCTTTCAGTCAGACCCAGTGCGGCCCAGACCCAGTCCGGGTTTGAAGCAGGAACCAGTCCGTCCCCGCATGCAGTCCGGGCTCTAAACTAGAGCCAGCCCGTCCCCAGATCCAGTCTGGGCTTGGACAGGACCCGCTCGGGCCCATCCAGTCGGGGTCTGAGTCGGACTTAGTCTATTTCTGGTGGACTCAGACCGACTCCAAGTCACTACCAATCTGTTCCCCGAGCCAGTCTGGACTCTCAAGTGGACCCAGTCCAACTCCAGCAGGTATCCAGAACCAGTATGGAAAAAGCAAGCTGAAAGTCTGGACGTTCGCAATAAAAGCTGTGGAGCTGGGGTTTGACAGGGACTTATCTAGAGGCAGCAAAAAAGCCGGAAGCCAAGAATAATAGATCCCTATACCTGGTACCTGATTGCTCCTGGGGACTGTCAGGAGCCTCCTTGGGTTCCATTTTCTGACACTAGGACTGCGAAAAGAAAAACTGAGGCATAAGAAAAGGCTTAACAGATCATCTGTACAAGAATTGATTTGTATCAGGCTGCAGCCAATCCAGCAGACAGAAAAAAAGCTTCAAGGAACGTACAAAATGAAAGATTTTTTTAATTTAAATAAGTTAGTTAACATAATTAGTTTAAGGGAAAGAATTGAGTGTTCATCACTTGCATATAACACCCGGTGCTCATTATATCAAGAGCCCTTCTTAATTCCCATTACCCATTTACCCCATCCCTTCATCCACCTCCCCCTCAGGCAGCCCTGTTTGTTCCCTATAATTAAGAGTCTTAGGCACACATGAAAAAATGAAAAAAAGCAGACTGATTATTGCATGACTACTTTTGCTTAGAGGATGCCAAGAGTCTTATCCGATTACCTTATTAGTTATCAATTTCTGATTGGTTTAAGATTCCATTTCTGGGAGAGTTGCGACTGTAATTAAATTTTGGTTTGGTAATGTGGGACTTAATATGTGACTCCATTTAGGGCCTATTGGTCTTGTTTTTAACAGGAGATATTAATTGTATTCTGACTTATGCAAGCTACAAAAAATAATAAGAAATTCAGGAAAACTTGATGGATATTTAGTGATATTTAAGGAATATTGATATTCTTATTTTGGGTATAATAACAGTGTTGTGATTTTATTCTGGAAAAATGAGACTCTTTTCAGATGCTTCTTTAAATTCAAATAAAATGCTATAATATCTGGAATTTGTCAAAATAATGAACAAGGAAGAATAGGTAGGGATATATTTGAAATGACATTGGTCATAATTTGTGATATTTGTGATAATATGTGTAATGAAGTAAATGAGGGTTCATTATACTGCATTTTCTATTTTAACCTGCTTTTGAAATTTTCCAAAATAAAAAAAATACATTTTTAAAATTAAGAACTATTCTGAATTATTGAATGGACTTTCAACATTGAATGGATGGAATTTACCCAAATTAGAATCAACTTTATATATGAGTAAACTCTATAGATAGGTTGGAAGAAGGATTTAACTTTTTGACAGCATGTAAGAGAAAAATACAAAGGAAATCTCACTCTTTTGTAGATACCCTGAACTAATTTATCTCTCAATTTTCCTTCTAGATTTAAATGATTTAATTCAAATAATTGGTTATCGATTGCATTTTTCTAAATTTTCCATCAACTTAGCAATTACAATTCCTATTTACATATAATTTTAATGGTGACTCTTAATCAACAGGGTAGAATGTGATTTCTTTTAATTAAGAAAGAAATATTATATACTTGTTATGATTAGTTTCAGTTAGTTTAAAATTATTTCAAATACATATTAAATGGAAACTTCTAACAAATTGGGAAAAACATTACATCTTCTCTGTCCCAAAACTTATGGTGTGTTTTGTGTATATATATGTGTGTTATTTCAAAGATCATAAATTAAATATAAATGGTAATTATATTATTTGGAGTTTTTATAGCTCGGTATCTAGAAAGGTAAAAACATAAATCTTTACCAAATACAATTATGTAATTAAAAACGTACTTAGGTCTTTTATCATCTAAAATACAAAAGACAAATGTTGCTTTAAACTAACATGAAAGTATAATATTGTCACGATTACAAATACTGTGCTGTATGAGTATCCATAGCTAAACATACAGATTTTTTGTTTTAACTATTATTTTAAAAGTTATGGTTTTCTTTGCTTCATAAAAAGTGGACAAGTTCGGTGCTTTCGATTAATAGGTAAAAATCTGATTAAAAAATAGATATACATATATGACTGATACTTGCCTTTCTGCAAAATAACCTTCTATTGCAGTTGAAGGGTTGAAAGTAAACTAAATGGTGCCCAAAGAGAATACAGAGTTGTTGTCTTTGGGGAAAAAAACAAATTTTTATGCCCCTTGGGAATGCAATGTGATTTCCAAGTAGGGGGACCAAGTAATTTCTCTTGCACTGAGATACAGAACCCCCAATATTTTAAAAGATGGGGAAGACATTTAAATAAAAGAAACAAAAAGTGGGTACATTATTTAGTACTGCTTTGAAACAAATATTTAGAAAAGACAATGAAACAGAGTGTGTTCTCAAGGAGTATACTGTTTTGTTAGCAAATTAACAGATAAGGAAATACAGCATTAAAATAGATTATAATCTACACTGAGAAAGCATAAATCAGAGAAAGTCATGGAAATGCAATTTAGGTGGGGCTTCCTGGAAGAAATAAATACCTTGAAATTTGAAGTAGCAGTTAATTAGCCTTTCAAAGGTGTGTGTGTGTGTGTGTGTGTGTGTGTGTGTGTGTGTGTGTGTAGTGGAGGTCTAAGGAAATGGGTTTACATAGAATATAGAAGTGGAGATGAAAGGAAAGAAAAGGCAGTGTTAAGCACAAATGCAAGAAATGTTTTGGATTTAAGGAAACACAAATTGTACCCGAGGCTATAAGATGAAGTTCAAGAGGGAAAGCATAGCATGTAGCTGGAGGGGAAGAAAATTCTAAACCAAGCTTACGATTTCAGTTCTCTTAAAGACCATGAAGAATCACTGGGTTGTTTTAAGACAGGGAATTACGTGTTAAGACTGCACTGTTTATTTGTTAAAACCACATCCAACTCAGCAAAAAAAAATTTTTTTAAGAATGCATTATGATTGTAAGAGTGAAAATTTGGCCACAGTATAGGGATTTCAAGTCCTAGTGACCCACATTCAATTAGTTTAAACTGCTGTGAAGTTTTTTAACACTTGAGCTCTACAAAATACAGGGAGAGGTGGGAAACAAAGGGGCAAATCATCTGTATACAAGGAAACTTGTGAATGTAATACCTGGAAAAAGAAGATACTATAAGAACAATCCCTTAACTTACAATCAATGAAGGTCTTTGAAGAGATCCCCTCTCCTTTTTACTACATTTCTCTGAACTATAAGTTTTTTACTTCATTTTCTATTGCCAGCTTCCCACCCATGTTCCCACAACTGATACCATCTTCTCCCCGAATTGAACCTTTTTGCGATGTAACATGTCCATACCCTCTTCATATGCTGTCCCATCAACAGATTTTCCCCTTAGGTCATGAATAACAAAATGAATGTATTTGCAGGTGTGCACGCAGACACACGTATGCAAACAAATGAAATCCAAAAATACCCTCTTTCCACTTACCGTCAAATTTCCCATAGTTATGCTTTACAGTTTCACTCCCATTATTCATTACAGCAGACATCATGAATAATTGTACCTTTACCTTTCTGTCACATATGATGCTCACATGTGCACATGTGAAATCATCTATGACTTTTCCATTTGCCTCTCATGCAATTGATTACATGTGGAATATACTTTCAGAGCTAATCTCTTATGATAGACTCTCATAGCTTTTATAAGGAGTTTATCAGGGTCACTCCTAGAATTTCTCAGGGTGTTAGAGAGGAACCTTGGTGAGAATAGTTGGTTCCAGAATAAATGAATCACCTAAGTGATTACTTAAAGAAAACATGAATGAGGACTCCCTCTGGGCATTTTGGTCAATGAAAAGAAATAAGAGCCTACCTTTCTGAAATAAAATGACTTGCTAGATGATCATTGAAATTGTTTTGTGGGAAATAATTGAATGTGATCATATGGCACATTTGTCTGGAATACAAAAAGTGTGTGTTTATGTGTGCTTAGTCTCTATTCACATTAAACATCCTTTCTCCCTCTTCTCTTCCTTCTTCTGTTCCCAGTCACCCTTATATTGAATTATACTGTATTATATTGTAGCTTCTTTCTTTGTCCTTGAAGTCAATCAATTCCCTTAGTCCATTATGTTTTCTTATTATTTCAATAAGATTTTCTTAGAGATTAGACGAAAGGTTTTGCAACTGTGATGATAAGATTTTATCCAGCTCCCCAGCTTCCTAAATCTTGCCCTTCAAATCATCCATACTTCCCAAGGGAATTAAACAATAGGACTGCAGAAAAATTTGGAAACAAGGTACCCCTTCATTAAAATGATCACCAACATCCAATAACCTGCGATGTAAGGCTCTTTGATAACACATAAATTATTGGTGCATGTTTTGGTTTGAGGTTTAAATGAACTTCTAAACTAAACTATGTCCCATCCCTCTTCAACTATCACCAGCCCAAATTTCATTTCAAGACATTAGGATATTATATTTACCTTTGCTAATCTTTCCAAAGATTTAAGATGTTCTTAGCCCTGTGCTACTGCTAATATTGACCTGTCCCATATCTCTGTCTCAATAGGTTCAGTGAGAATACATGACCTCCATCATATAACTTCCTTCCTAAATCTTGCTGGGTTTTGTTTTTAGTTCTTTAATTCACTAGGCCTGGTTAATTTCCACTGTTGTTGTTTTATCAGGAACCAAACTCGAGTCTCTAGGCAAAAATCAGTAATAGGCATATGAAGAGAGAAGATTCTATCTTAAATTATCCTTCCCAGTAGGGGCCTTAGAAGAAGGCAGATATGGACAGAGACCTTGATACCAGGTCCAACCAGTGATGCACACACTGCTTTGCTTGCTTATTGGAAGTCAGCAGTCCGCAGCTATTTTTTTCTGAGCTACAGTAAGATGGCTTGTTAAAAAAGAATCACCACCATAATCAATCACTTCACCAACTCCTATTTGACTGAAGAAAGGGAGAGACAAACAGATGCATGGGGAAATGAGGAATGAAGTCTACTACCTCTAGATGCTTCACAAGCTATGTGTTATATGAGAAGGTATATATAATCAGGTTGATGAAAGTGCCATTTTGGTTAAGTCAGGTAATATCCAATATTGACATTTTCATGTAATTCAATCTCAGGTGGTCACAAGTCTGTTCTGTTTGTAAGAATGAATAATGAAATGGGAGAATGAGTAGGAAGCTCCCCAGAGAGACTCCACCTGGTTGGAACATGTAACCTATTATGCTTAGAAGCTAGGGTTTCATCCTGTATTCTTGATAGGGACCAGAGAGTGATCTACTGTCTACGTGTTTAATAAGACTTAAAGACTTTTTTGATGGCAGGACACGATGCAGTGACACTGAGCCCAAAGGCAGAAGTGTTTGTTACTTGGAGCTCTGACAGAAAGCTGCAGCACAGAGTCACAAAGGAGGTCGCACCTCGGGACAGGATAAAACAAGCTGCAGTTCTAGATACTAGGATGTGTATGGCAGGAAGGGTGGGCCGAACTATGTTTGCTGGGCTCTCTGTGGATTGGCCAATTTGAATAATTTTGCATGTTCAAGATGGGAGGAAGGGGAGTGCCTCTAGTTTTCTGGTTCCTAGCCTTGAGGCAATGAGGGCCTGTGCATAGTGGCCCATATAGCGAGAGCCACATTAGGGAAGGGCCCAGCGCTTATTTAGTTGCTCAAGAAGGGAAACTTGCCTCAATTCAGGGCCCAAAATTGAGTCAAAACAGCATTAAAAACAAACTATATTACACTATGGAAGCAGACAGACACATGGGAACAGATTAGTCAAATAAGTAGTGTCAAATTATTCCAAAAGAGATACATGGTTTTGTTGAGTAAAGATGCAATACCTACCAAACTAGGTAAGGATAGAAGTGAAGCCTCATTGGATAAGTTAATTCCACTCCTGAGTCTTAAAACATGAGAAATTTCTGGGACAGAAAAGAAAATAGTAGTGGGGGGGAGGGGGGAAGCACAGTATGATTTTTAGACCAAATGCTAGAAAGAACAATTAGGTATTTTAGTATCTGTATTAAAAAAGTGAGATTCGGTCACCTGGGTGGCTCAGTGGGTTAAGCCTCTGCCTTCAGCTCAGGTCATTATCTCAGGGTCCTGGGATCGAGGCCCGCATCGCGGCCTTCCTGAGCAGAGAGCCTGCTTCCTCCTCTCTCTCTCTGCTTACTTGTGATCTCTCTCTCTCTCTCTCTGTCAACTAAATAAATAGAATCTTTTTTAAAAAATGAGATTCCACTGGAATATGTTTAAAATTTGACAACTACCTGTACCTTCCGTACTTCTCTATACAGAGGCCTGAGTGGCTAAGTCTCTGTGCTGTTAGAGGACAGGAGGTCACAGGGTGCTTGCTTTGGCATTTTCTAATAGGTTGCAGGAACTTACTGAGTTCATGGAGATGGTACCACAGGAGAAAGTTTCATAAAGATGGGAAATAACAGGAAAATATCTTTCTTGACAGATTTCTGAGACTTAGAAACCATATATATATTTTTTTAAGATTTTATTTATTTGACAGAGAGAAACACAGCCAGAGAGGGAACACAAACAGGGGGAGTGAGAGAGGGAGAAGTAGGCTTCCCGCAGAGTAGGGAGCCCGATGCGGGGCTCGATCCCGGGTCTCCGGGATCCTGACCTGAGCCGAAGGCAGTTGCTTACCAACTGAGCCACCCAGGCGCCCCTAGAAACCACGTTTGATTGAGGATTAACAGTTGGTCAGCCATCATTTGTTTCCCCCTATCGATAGTTATATTTTCTCACTCATCTCTATTATTCAAGCAAAACAATTTCTTAAGATTTATAATAATTTACACTAAACCCTAGGCTGATTTATAATCTTGCAATACTTTATAATGCCAAATAAAGACATAAGAGTGTCCTTACATAACAACCACCACCTTCCCACATCCAAGTTGGCATTCTCTGCAAATGTGTCACCTAGAATTGGCTTGACTAATTCTAGATATGTTACATGCATGCTCCTTAAGTGATGGGATAATGAGACTGGATTCTACATTCCCTCAAATTTTAGCAGTAAAAGTTTTTTTCCCCCAAGTTTTCTGGGTCATTTATTTTTGGATTGCATTGCAATCTGAGATCTTCAGTATATAGAATAATGTACTCAGGGCCACACTTATATTACCTTTATATTTATCTACATAAATATAGATATGTTTATATATATATATATATCCTCTTTGTTAAAAAGTTCAAGTATAAGTGGTCTTTTCTACTCTTGTAATTACTTCTATCTGAAACACACTGCTGTCCATTGTCCAGGAGGACAAGCATAACTCTTACTTCCTTTATGTGCTACCTTAATGCTGGGGTTTCCCTCATAATTCTATCTAAAATAGGACCTCATGTGGCACCTGAGTGGCTCAGTTGGTTAAGTGTCTGACTCTTAATTTGATCTCAGGTCATAATCTCAGCATCATGAGATCAAACCCCACATCAGGCCCCTGTATTGGGCTCTATGCTCAGTGGAGAGCCTGCTCCTCTCTTTCTCCCTCTGCCCCTCCCCTACTCATGCGCATGCTCACCTTTTCTCTAAAACAAATTTTTAAAAAATAAAAAATAGGGGCACCTGGGTGGCTCAGTCGGTTAAACCACTGCCTTCAGCTCAGGTCACGATCCTGGAGTCCTGGGATCGAGTCCCTCATCGGGCTCCCAGCTCTGCGGGGACTCTGCTTCTCCCTCTGACTTTCTCCCCTCTCGTGCTCTCTCTCACTCACTCTCTCTCTCTCAAATAAATAAATTTAAATATTAAAAAATAATAAAAATAAAAAATAAAATAAATAAAATAGCATCTCATCTCTCTCCTCAACCACCTTTCACTCTTTACTCTTACCCTGCTCTCTATTTTTCTTCAGAAAAGTGCTTCAAAATTATTGAATTACTTATCAACTCGTTCAAATACAAGGTAATCCAATACAATTTATTTTTTAATCCACATAAAATCTTTGATTCAAAAGAATTATTTAATCTTTCATTGAAGACTAAAAAGTTATTTTTAATCGACCCTGTAACTGCCACGTACAAAATCACCTTATAAATGTCACTGAGTACTCTTGTTACCTTTGTGGTAGCAGTTTAAATGTTCCACAAGCCTCAAATAATATACAGATTTTCCATGTCTCCATGTAAATGTCATTATTCGAAATAGACACTGCGTATATTTTTGAAATGTTATCCATTAATCATCATTGCTCTACAAAATGATGGTAGTAAAAATACAGTTCACTATAATATAAATATGTGAAATTATTTTAATTATAAGACATATTGTGTGTGGTTCTATAAATCTACTTTTATGGTTTCATTGGCTATTTTAGTCAGTATGTGAAAGGGCAAGAAATGATCCCACCAAGGAACAGGAAATAAGAGAAATAGGATTTTATTTATGAAGTGAAATTCTAAATTCCACACACTATATGTTATACATCAGGCCAGAGATGTCATTATATGAAGGTAGAATCACTTGCAAGCAAAAAGTGATGGCAAATGGATTAAAAAATTAACATTGATAAAGAAAAAAATGTGCCCAGGGTTTGTGAGATATGTATATGGGAAAAAAAGAGAGGAGTTTTGGCAGCAGCCATCTGTCAGTATACAAGTAAGAGATTGCCCTGAGTCGAAATTTTGGCCCCTCTTTGGAATGAGCAAGAGAATCCATTGAGAAAATGGATACATCTGTCTAGTGTAGCCTGTGGGCATAAAATATTCAAATCATATAAGTACCCCTCTGTTGTATTTCCACCTCTCAGACACCAGGTCCTATTCTATTGTCAACCAGCAATCTTCTGATAATGGTCTCCTCATGAAGCTTGCCTAAAGGAAATGTGCTATGACAGTTATATTTCTATCATAAGAAAATAAATTTGCATTGTAGCTTATATATGTCACTTCTGATTTTAATCAACATGAAGCAGCCTTCTCAAGTTTGATGAACTTGATACTATTGAACTTACCAAGAATTTGTCCTAATGATGCAGAAGACCAGGTCACCATATCCTACACCATGATTAAATAAGCATTGCACATTGTCCCTTTGCAATCATCTCTCTTTGACAAATCGGGAACTTATTTACAACATCTTCAAGATCAAATCGATAAACTGTATCATACTATACCACAAATAATGGTAGACTTCCAAGAAAGTATGTTTTCTAATTTTGTAAAATCTTGATAAATTTCCTAGGTGTGATTGCATTATAGACTATGTTACAGATGCAGATTGTTCTGTAATATATCTCCTTTGTCTTAGTTTTTCTTTCTTTATTATATGGTTAAAGGAGGGTTTTTTTTTAATCTGTATCGATGTAATGAAATTTACACATTTTCTCTAATTCCTACTTAATAGAATTCTATATTTTATGATTCTAAGGTATCATCAGGGAATTGTATTTCTATTATTTCTTTCAGGGTTTTTCTTCAAGTATCTGTATCCCAGGAGGGCATACACATGAGAAATCTCCACGTCTTACATAATTGTCTCTGAATAACCCCTGAATTAGTTCTTAATCAAAAGCAGGAATTTTTCCATGTAAAGGGTCAACCCTATTAAATAAAGACTGAATTTTGCAGTGTCTTGACTTCAGTCCTATTTTACATGGTAGTGGCTAATTCTGCTCTGCCCTAGCAGTTTTAAATCCTTCAATCAAGAGATAGGAGACAAATGTTTAAATAAGCCTTGAATGCATGTAGGCTTGTATCCCTAGATTCTTGTTTCCTACAACACCTCCAACTAATCCAATAATTAAACATGTAAAGAGAAAAAAGTAATTGAGTAATAAAATTAACACTTTATACATTTAGAGTGATGTAAGTTATTTGTTTATATATTTATCCTATAAGCACTATGTCTAACTGCTGGACACTAACCCATCAGATTGCAAACTGGAAAAGGTAGAGTCTATACACATAGAACAACAAGGCACATAGAAATAGAGTTTGCCTTAAGAGAATCATTTGGCTTAAATTTAGTTGAAACAACATTTAATTGAATATTTCTATCATGCTGAAAACATACTAGGTTAAAAATCACCAAGTACTAAGATAAAAGATTGAAGATTACCCTGATCAATATAGAACTGTATATGCTATTATAAAAACATAAATGCATCCTGATCACAATTCCAATATGTTAAAGAGGGTTTTATTTTCAGCCATACCACCAAGTAATGCTCTGACAACAACTCGGTATCTAAGAATTCAACTCAATTCTGACACTACCTACTTGGCATCAGAACCTACTGACTGAAGGTTCAGTCCCACAAGACTGCTCTCAAGCCCTCACTTTAAGTGCCGGTCACAAGTCCAAATTGTCACCAGTACTTCTCTCCAGCTGGCTGTAAATCTAGGCTCCCACAGCCTCCTCCTTAGGTTTCATTAATTTGCTGGAGAGACTCAACAGAACTCAGGGAAACATTTTACTTTCTAGTAATGACCTTACATTGGTTTATTATGAAAGGGTATAACTAAGAAGCAGCCAGAAAGAAGAGATGCAAGGTATGGGGAGAGGGCATGAGGCATCCCTGCCCTCTTCAGGTGCATTACTATCCCTACTCACCAACCCAGAAGCTCTCTGAACCCTGTAATGCTGAGCTTTTATGGAGGTTTTGTTAAATAGGCATAATTGATTAACTCACTGGCCACTGGTGATTGATTCAGCCTCCAGCCTCTATCCTCTCCCTGGAAATCAGAGGGTCAGACTAAAATTTCCAACCTTTTATTCATGGTTAGCTTCCCTGGCAACCAGCCCCCATCCTTAGAGGCTTTCCAAAAGTCACCTCATTAACATAAACCTGGTGGCAAAGGGCTTGTTAGGAATAGCAAGACATCCATTCTACCTCTATGGTTCCAAAACTATTCTAGGAACTAAAGGCAAGAGACCAAATATTATAACAAAAGATGCTCCCATTGTTCTTATCACTCAAGAAATTCCAAAAGTTTGGGGAACCATGAATGAAGACCATGTATACATAAAAGATATATTTTGGTCATTTGAATGGCCAAATATATATTTCTTTTAAATCATTATATCGCAAAGCTTATATCCCAACTTTGATTAGAAAGAATAATGGCATCTCCCATACAAGGGGTGATGGTGATAGGAAATAGAATTTAAGGGGGAACTCTGCAGAAATAATTTTGATTGTCTGAATTTGATTAAATGCCTTGAGCACAAGCTATTGACAGGTGACATCTTAAAAGCAAAGAAGACAGTGAAAAGGCTGATTTTAACAAGTATTCAGACAAGTCAGAGCACAGAAGGAAAGGCTGGAGTCGCATAGGTCATGCAAGACAAGAGTTTCCAGAAGAAAGTTGGACCACCCTTATCAAACACTCAAAAAGGTGGCAGAGCAATTGGACTGAAAAAAGGTCAGTAAGGTTTTGATGAAAACTGTTTCTGAAAGTAGGTCAGGGTTCTCTTTGTCTCGTGGTCCCATCTTCTTTCACTGGAGTACATTATCAGGCAAGTAGAAAAGAAGCTAAGACAGTACTAAGAGTCCCATAAAGACACAATAAAATCAAGATAAAAGAAAAGGGTTTTCTCTTTTTGAACTAAATAATGCCTTGCCAAGAAGTGCTCTCCCCAGAGAATCTTTCCTCCCAATTCACTGGCCCGTGGATAAACAAATCATTTGCAAAGAGGATCAGGCTACTACCAGGTTAGATAAATGGTAGTAGCTTCTCTCCTGATGCTAAAGATACTACCAGCCTTCCTTAAACCAAATGGCTGTGAGGCACAGGAGACTATGTGATTACAACTAGGGTTGTTTTAGGAAGGATATAGAAAGAATGAACACTCAATAGACAAGTCTTCTGGATCATGGCATCTCACAGTTTAATGTGTACATGAACCACCTTGAGATGTTGAGAAGTGGGGGCTTGGAATCAGTAAAGTCTATAGGCGACCCTAAATCCTGCAGTTCTAAGAATTCCCAGATGATGCCAATAATTCTGGCCTTGACAACAATTTGAGTAAGAAAGTGTGAGAGCAAGGATGCCTGGGTGGCTCAGTTGGTTGGGCGACTGCCTTCCGCTCAGGTCATGATCCCAGAGACCCAGGATCGAGTCCCACATTGGGCTCCCTGCTCGGCAGGAAGCCTGCTTCTCCCTCTCTCACTCCCCCTGCTTGTGTTCCCTCTCTGGCTGTGTTTCTTTCTGTCAATTGTAAATAAATACAATCTTTAAAAAAAAAAAAAAGAAAGAAAGTGTGAGAGCAGTCATTGTGCACTTTCTCTGAATTTGGCCTTCATTGGTACTTGAAATGCAAAATAAAGTAATCATAGTCTCTCCTCAAGGGGATCTACACTAATGAGGAATCTATAGCTAATGATAGTCTAGATTTCTAGCATGAAAATAAAAACATATGAAGATACCATTACAATCCTGATATTAGAAATAAGAATACATATAAGGCCTCACTAAGAAAGTAAGTTACTATTTAACCCTTATGGATTATATGTTATTTCCAATCACATTGCAAAAAAATCTTTTAAAGCATTAACCTATTGTTAATTTATGTAATATGGAGGTAAGCCCTATATTTTCTCACTATATCTTTAGGCATCGAGGTATAAAAAGCACTTCTTTTAGTTTATATTTTTGGCCTGTCTACTCATCAAATTATTATAATTTGCTTATGAAATTATTTCTGATTTCCCTGAATATTTTGTAATAAGCATGCACTCAGTTATAATAACAAATTAATAGATCTACATGTTCATGGAGAGAATTCTTTAGGACTTCACAATGTAAAAATTGGTTATTGTATGGGGCGCCTGGGTGGCTCAGTCGTTAAGCATCTCCCTTCGGCTCAGGTCATAATCCCAGCATCCTGGGATCAAGCCCCACATCGGGCTCCCTGCTCAGCAGGAAGCCTGCTTCTCCTTCTCTCAATCCCCCTGCTTGTGTTCCCACTCTAGCTGTGTTTCTCTCTGTCAAATAAATAAATACAGTCTTTAAAAAAAAAAAAAAAAAGAATTGGTTATTGTATTAGTGCAGGCCCTCCGAGAAACAGACACCAAATCAGGATTAAAAGAGAAAGAACTCTCATAGGAGAAGGCACTAGAGGAGAAGTGCAGAGTCACTAGGCCACGACACAAGTCTGGCTGCTGGAAAAGAGAACAGAAAAGAAGGAAGGTTCGAGTGAATGAGGGAGTAAGTTAGTGTGGTGGCATCGCAGACTGCTGTGCAGTTCTAAGGAAAGTTAGACAAGGCATTCTGTGAGTCCTTAAGCCAAAATCACTCATCAGTTGAATCCTGCATCTCCCAGGAACGTGCTGGCTTCAGTGCCCCCAGCACGCTGAATCATGCAGGGAGCAGTGTAAGGGAAGCCCGCTGGCACAGGCAACAATGTGAATCACAGAGTACAACTCGCAGGCCCTTGGATACTTAAGCTCCCTAAGTGTCTTAAGCAGCTGGAGATCTGAGAGGCACATTCCCATGGCCACCATGGTTATATCAACCAGACAGTGTCCTTTGCAAAGCTAGGAGAGCCATGCCAAATTCCATACATTTTAATTTGTTCCATTCAGCCATAAGCATGAAATGACAATTGATCTACAGATGCAGTCAGCATATGCTTCCTGACATTCAGAAAACAATTCCAATTCATCTTATGACCGGCATAAGCAAAAATATAAGAATTAAAATCCCAGTGTGCTTGACCCTTCTGGAGGCTTTGCAGAATTCCCAACGTTTTGAGTAGTAAAATTGGACATGCTGAAGAACACATTTCAATACATTTCAGGAAAGCACTGACATGCAAATTTATCACTACAGCTACTTACTACTGAACTTTGTTACTTATGTAGCACATCAAGAAGAGACAAAGAAAAGGAAACATGATGAAAGTTATATAACATGATGAAAATCTTATCTAGAAGGCTCTCAAAGTGTTGCATGACACACAACACTGACCAGGTACTAGGGACGATAAAACTTATAGATGAAATCTCAAAAATGAAATATAATACAAACATATTTTGTTGTTTCCATATCAGTTTCTTTCTTTATTTATTACTTCCCTTTTATAAGAATTTTTCCATTAAAATGTGAATTCAAGATCACCAGAAATGCTGGTCTCTTGAACTTTCAGTCATTATTGTGATTTCAGGGGCATGCTCATCCAAGAAAAGAGTGAGCTTGATGCCATTATGAAATGGCAGTGACTGTACACGGGAGAAGAGGATAACTAATTTAGTGAAGCATCAAGACTTGGCTTTAAACTACTGCAACTGTCAAGTCCTGAGAAAAAAACAACAGCTGCCTAGTGCCGTACATTCAGGAATGGGGTTGTTCTGTAATCAAGACTTCTGGCCAACCACAAGTCAGAAACAATTTTTCAAATAGTGACTAGTTTTGAAATGTATTCTGCAGTAGCATATCAAAGAATAAATTTTATTTGTGCATTAATGCAGAACAAACTTTTGGTTTGTCATCATGCAAGTATTACAAAACTAATCAGTTCCACAAAAAAATGGGATACACATTGGTATGGTCAATTTCTTTGCATGATATTTCAGCTGCATAGTATTTCTAGAAATGTACGGTATGATAAATCTGAATAAATAAACAAAATGTCATTATTCCTACTTGAAATAAAGACTTGTAACTCTATAAGAAGAGATTATTTTTATCTGCTTACAAAATGTCTACACAACACTTTCTGATGATTAAGAGATTTAATAAAGAGCTTACTGATTCATATCATAATTGAATAAAGTCAACCAAAAAAGTTAATGGAAAAGATACCAAGTCTTGGAGAGATTTTTTTTAATAGCTTAAAATTGAATTTCGTTTGTTAAAATGTCACAAAATATACTATAAAACTTTGAGAAAAAATATTTCAGAATTTAATAGACTAAATTTCTGCTTTAGAAACTGTAAAATGCTATACAAATGTAAGCTACTGTTAATAACTAGTGCTTTTCCAAAATTATTAACACAAATATAATATACCAAAACATCATGGTAAATTCAAATATTGCTCTTAAGAACTTGAAAACCTCCCACCACTGTTATTAAAAGGGAAAGTGAGGGGCTGTAGAATATAATATGTTAGAAGAGTGCTTATAAATATTAAAAGAAGCATGTGCAGTAACTTTCTTTGTCACAAATTAAAAGAGGCAATCTCATATCTTTTCAGTTGACCTTACTGCTCCTAGTTACATTTAGAGACTTTTTAGGAAAAAATTAAAAGAGATGCTTAATGGCTGATACCTATCTATGACAAAGCCAACTGAATTCTAAAACTTCTTCAGATAAAAGTGGCATAAGAGATTACTCTTTTAAAAATCTCCCTCCCAGGGCGCCTGGGTGGCTCAGTTGGTTGAGCGACTGCCTTTGGCTCAGGACATGATCCCGGAGACCCGGGATCGAGTCCCACATCGGGCTCCCTGCTTGGCGGGAAGCCTGCTTCTCCCTCTCTCCACTCCCCCTGCTTGTGTTCCCTCTCTGGCTGTGTTTCTCTCTGTCAAATAAATTAAAAAAATCTTTTAAAAAAAAATCTCCCTCCCACTTTTTTGATGTCTTTAAGACAAGGACAAATTTGAACTTTCTTGTAAGAGCTCTTGAATGAGAGGGCGAGCAGAGGCAGTGCTTAGGCAGAAACATGACCGGGAGCTCATCCTTTCCCCTTCACTTCTAAGGAAAATAAGAAACAGGTTTGCAGAAGAAAATAGCAAATAGCTCCCTTGAAGGCCAATTTTCATTCCAATTTTACTAGATCTTAGCTACAGTCTGCAAAATCTACTTCTGATATTTTATGCTAAGCACATCTGTTGTTAGTAGCTGGGAGACAAGCATGCTCATTTTTACACATCTGTAGAAATGGAAAAGAGTGACATATGCAAAGGCTTTTATAAGTATCACTTAGAATCAAATCAATGCTGTTGGTCCACGTAAGCATATTCAAAAAGAGTTTTTCTCTGATCCTCAAAACAGATTTCTACAAATTATTTCACTTTAAGACATGTGATTCCCCCTTGTGGATTAAAAACAGAACACCTCACAAAAGGCCACTTTCTAATAATCAGGTACTTGTACACTGTAACAAATATGTAAATAATTAGATCAACCAAAATCATTAAGGAAGCAGATTCCTATTCTTAGT
>PITA01000183.1:98461-136186 GCA_004023965.1 Spilogale gracilis
GGGGGGGGGGAGAGAGAGAGAGAGAGAGAGAGAGAGAGAGAGAGAGAGATACCATTCAAATTATTTGTCAGCCCCAGATCGTTACAGGAAGACCAAGCAGGCTCTCCATATCCAAGAGATGCCACTGTGCTAAGCCTCTTTATAAAGTGCCAGTTAAGTTTCAAACCAAAGAATGACAAGGAACCAGATGATAAAGTATTATGAAGATAATTATACCAGGCAAAGAAAGCAGCCCTTGCAAAGGCCCAGCAGCAGGAAAGTGGTTGCACTTTCAGGTTTGAGGAAATGAATGAATGGCAATATGGCTAGGAAGTGGCTTTCAAAGTACTTGACTCTGACCCACATTAAGAAACTGATTTTATATTGCCATCTAGTACACACCCAGAAACAGACACACACACACACACACACACATATGTAACTTCAGAGTTTTCTGAAACATGTTACTTTCCTACATGTTATACACTTTGATCTCTGTTTCAATTACAGTACACTCCCTTAGTCTGGGGGGATACGTTCCAAGCCCCCCAGTGGATGTCTGAAAACACAGATAGTACGGAACCTTATCATATACTCTGTTTTTTCATTTACACCTATAATAAAGTTTAATTTTATTTATAAATTAGTCACAGTAAGAGACTATCAATAACTAATAACAAAATGGAACAATTATAACAATATGCTGAAATAAAAGTTATGTGAATATGATCTTTCTCAAACTTTCTCAAAATATTACTGTACTGTACTCACCCTTCTTGTGATGACATCAGATGATAAAATGCCTTTGTGATGAGATAAAGTGAGGTAAATGACATGTCATTGTGATGTAGACTGAGGCTCCCACTGACCTTCTGGCAGTATGACAGATACTGGTAACCAAAACCGGGGGTAAATAAAACTGCCAAAATTGAAACCACCAATAAGGGGAGGCTACTATACTTTCTTTTTTTTCTACCTCTCTCTTGTAATGCAGGTAGAGACCACAAGTTGATTTGACAATATTCCAAAGGTCACCCTGCAGTTTGTCAAACAAGGGGTAGACAAGAGTGTGGTAGAGACTGGTGTAGGATGATGACAGCAGCCAAGGTAGGCAGGTCCCAGAATGAGTCAGGTTTGCAGTCCAATAAAAAGGATTTCCTTTCTGGGTTAAATTAGGGTGACAGAATTAGTGAATCTGTCAAATATAGACATATTACAACTAAATATGCAGATTGGAATTTCAGGTAAACAACAAATAACTTTTATTATAAAATTCTTCATCCAATACAAGTACTACAATAATATAATACTTCTTTTAATATGTAGCACTTATCCTGTATTTTATCAGGCAATCCTAGTTTAAGAGTGATGGGAAGCCATTAAAAGATTTTGAACCAGAGTGATAAATGGAAAGATGGATGACTTAAAAATCTAGTTGTCATGGGAAGAATCTGTTAGAGGTCAATGAGGCAGCTCAGGTAGGGGGCTGTTGCAGGAAAAATACCACAACCTGTATGGAGGGCAAGGGGAGAGAGAATATTGGTTTCATATAGTTTAGGACAATGAATTTCAGCAACATGCCAGGGCTCAGAGCAAAGGAGTATTAATGGGACTAAGTCAACCTATCATATACTAATATACTTGTTATACATATTTTATGTTGTAATTTTACTTCTCACTAAAGAGTCAGTTAAAATGTTTTCCAGATAATAAACACAAATAAAAACAACTCTTCTTTGAACATCCTTTTTCTTTTCTTTCTTTCTTTTATGTTTTTAATTTCTCTTGGCTCCACTGAGTCTCAGCATGTTTCCAAGTCCCTGGGTCTGAAATTTGGAGGTTTAGATATGGTTTCAATACCAAAGAGGAAAATGGACGGAGGCTGCTCATCACCATAGACCTTCACCTTCACTTCAGACTGTGCTGTTGCCCCAGCGGATAACCTTTGAGGTTTGGGGAGAAATTTTAGAATGGAATATTTCATGTGGTAACATGTTTTCACATATAAATTATATAGTGGTGTCTTAATTTAAGTGCCTTTGTTTAAATATTTTTTATTAATTTTTATTTTTTCCATAACCCAGCCACCATATCCCTCCTCCCCATCCCCCAGCTGCCCTCAGTTTGTTTCCTGAGATTAAGAGTCTCTTATGGTTTGTCTCCAGCCCCAGTCCCATCTTGTTTCATTTCTTTCCCTCCCTACACCAAAGCTTATTCGATGTCATGACTTCTTAGAGGATAGAAAGGTTAATTATAGTTCTGTAATTACTCCGGTAAGTCAAATTGTCATTTAAAACTTTACTTTGCCTTTGCATTTTTTCATAATTGTTTTTAAAAATAATTTCTTGGGTGCCTGGGTGGCTTCTCCGTTAAGCGGCTGCCTTTGGCTCAGGTCATGATCCCAGGATCCTGGGATAGAGCCTCAATGCAGGCTTCTTGCTCAATGGGGAGTCTGCATCTCTCTCTCCCGCTGCCTTTTCCCCTGCTCCTTCTGTCTCTCTTGCTCTCTGTTTCTCTCTCTCTCAAATAAATAAATAAAATCTTTTAAAAATAAACAAAGAATTTCTCAGACTCATAGTCTTAGAGCAGTGATAACCCTATATCTTTAATGATTAAACCATATTAATTAAAAAATGTAATGTTTCAATATCCTCTCAACTAGATTTTGGAAACCTAACTCATTCTAGAATAGTGAGACTTAATCACACTGCATAGTTATTTGTGAAATCACTAGGAGTCTCAGCATCCCTTATAAAGGTCTAGGTCAAGCACTTAAGCCCTATGAAATAAGTTAAACAAAGGAAATCTCTTGTTCTTTAGAAGTTTAACTAACATCAGTTGAAATAGCATAGGACAATCCCTGTAGTCAATGAAAAGGTAGATGGAGGAAACCTTATTTGAATATCAAGATTAATTCTAATATAAGCCCCTCTGAATAATTATAATCCTAAATCATAATGTCTATATGCAAAAAACTCCCAAGTAACATAGTAGATGACTGCTTTCAATCTTGGCATTTTCCAGGAATACTGAAAACATATATAGAAGTTGAGTCACAAGCTATTTCCATATGTCTACTGTGCGTTAATAGACGTAGTTATACTAGGATTTTGCCACATTAAATTGAAGCCACCTTTCACTTTACTAAGCATTTGGAAGAATTTAGATTTCTTTAGAATTAGAGCAGTTGCAATCTACATACCTCCCCTCTCCCAGCAATTTTCTTTTTAAAGTGAATCCAATTATACGTTTTTCTTTCCCTAATATTAACAAACCCTCATACTAATCAATAGCAAGAGGGTTTTTCATTATTAAAAGCTGCAGGAAGTTGTAACATATGATGAAGATTGTACTTCCAATTGTTTAAAGCAATTCCTCATTATAAGTCAATTCAAGGATTTCTAAAATCATGTCAGGTGACCTAAAAAATACATAGGACTCTTTCATCAAAGACATTCAGGACTCCCTGCAGTGTGATATAATTCAGTTTATTCCAATAGAAATCATCTGAAGATACCACAGTTATTTTTTATTACATTATTGATGTATCTGAAATTTGTTTTATATCTGAATCTTTTAAATCAATTCATAATCAGCATATGATTTTAGTTTCTCGTGTATAAAATAGCTGTAATAACAATGAGATTAACAAAAATGCTTTAGTAAATCATAAAAGTAAAAAAAAGATTAAAAGTTTTAATTTCAGTGGATCATAGATTAACACAATAACTGTTTACCCACACATTCACTGTTTTAATCCCTATAGCCCATTCGGGAAGGAGCTTTATTGCTAACCTACTAATATTAAAAACCTAGCAGTCTCGGTTAATGTGGTAGAAAACTTTGGCTTGTTACTTTGATTATTTGTTTTTGTTTTTTTTTTAGGATGATTATTTCTTTTCTATTCACTTTCCTACAATATTAGAAATAACCTTAAAGATCAGTAGAAAGTTTCCTTAATTTTTCTCCAGAAGTCTGCACAGGAAAAATATGGTAAGCCATTTGGTTTTGTTGAGTAAAATGAGCCTCATGCATAATCTTCAGAATAGCTTTTTTTAATGTAGATTAGTGTATATGATGACTATATATGCAATGCCTTTCATTATAATATAACACTTAATAAGTTAATATATTGATTAATGAGATATCCAAAGCCGCCCAGTTAAGCCGGCCAAGGATTCTCAAAAACTGACACTTTAGACAATAGTTTCACCTCCTGCAATCTACAAAGAACAGCAATACTATAAAGCCTATAGAGATATATTAGCCACCTTGGCAACTATAATTATAGCATAGTTGATAAAGAAAGAGCTACAGGGTATTCATGTCAGTATTTATAACATGAAACAATTGAAAGAAAATCTAAATGGTCCACAAACAGAAATTACAGCACAGATGAAATAAGATATGAAAAGAAGTTTATTTTATTTGTTTTAAAGATTTTATTTATTTATTTGACAGAGAGAAACACAGCTACAAAGGGAACACAAGCAGCGGGAGTGAGAGGGAGAAGCAGGCTTCCTGCATAGCAGGGAGCCTGATGCGGGGCATAGATCCCCGGACTCCAGAGTCCAGGCGCCCCGAAAAGAAGTTTAAAACAGAGCTATGAAATAGTATTTATGAAAGAATCTATTTACAGGACAAAAAGTGTATACATCTCTGTCTAAAAAGATGAACACAGTAATGTTAAAAACTGATGATTTCAGAGTAAATGATAAGCTGTTTGCTTTTTTATTTTGTATTTCCTAGTTATATTTCTATGATGGTTGTGTATTAGAAAAAATTTTTTGAAGTCAATATAAAGGACTTAAACAAAAAGTGATTTTGTAGATATAAACTATTGCTTGGGGGACGCCTAGGTGGCTCAGTGGGTTAAAGCCTCTGCCTTCGGCTCAGGTCATGATCTCAGGGTCCTGGGATCGAGGCCCACATCGGGCTCTCTGCTCAGCAGGCAGCCTGCTTCCCCCACTTTCTCTGCTGCCTCTCTGCCTACTTGTGACCTCTCTCTGTCAAATAAATAAATAAAATCTTTTTAAAAAATATTGCCTAGGGCAATAAAATATTGCCAAATTGTATTAAGTATTCTTCATAAACCTAGCACCTGAACATGTATGCTCCTTTCTCTTCCCTAGGAAAATATAATTAATGTTTCTATACATACATTATATCTTCTGCTTAGAACATCATATTTATTAATATGGGTCCTTCAGTGTTGTTGATTTTCCTACCATATTCATTACAATATAATGAATTTATAAGGTGGCCCTTTGTCAAATCTTAATTTCAATGAAAAAAGTTGAAAAAAATACTGTTTTAATCATGCATGGCCTAAGTAAAAAAATTAAGCTTATTTTAGAAGAACTAAATGTGGGGCGCCTGGGTGGCTCAGTTGGTTAAGCGACTGCCTTCGGCTTAGGTCATGATCCTGGAGACCCGGGATCGAGCCCCACATCGGGCTCCCTGCTCGGCGGGAAGCCTGCTTCTCCCTCTCTCACTCCCCCTGCTTGTGTTCCCTCTCTGGCTGTGTTTCTCTCTGTCAAATAAATAAAAATCTTTAAAAAAAAAAAAAAAAGAAGAACTAAATGTAATTTTTCCCATAAAAATGATTATATAGTTATTTGAGCATAAATTTTCTCATGAAATTTAGCACTATTAATATGCAATATGTCTAAATCACAAAGTACATTTTAGTCAAAAATATTTTAGACTAATTTGCAGAAAACTTGAATTTCAATCCTTATTTTCAAATAAGAAGATGGATTTTCTGAGTAGGTAACCTTCACCTTTCTAAGAATTAGGTTTTTTTTTTTTTTAACCTGGAAAAAGAGATCTCATATATTTCTAAAATTATTTGCTATAAAAATAACAGTATTTCTTTGTCCACTAATTACTTCAAATTTTTCATATTAGCTTTAATGTGCTTTCTGCTATAAATGGTGGCTTAGTTTTTATAATTGTTCTCATTCAATTCACATATTTTTATTCTTTCTGTATTTGACAACTAGACTATTTCACTTATAATTTTTAAATTTATTTTTATTTTTAAAAATTTATTTATTTTTGCCTAATTTCTTTTACTACCCTGTGTTTCATTTGGTATTGGTTTATTTTTTCTAGCAATCCTTCTAGAATAGCTTAGTTTCTTCAGAACTCAGAAATATTCTATCATATACATTGTTACAGAGAACAAGAAAATGCAGACATTCATGAAATAACTTCAGTTATCAAGAGGTAAGTGCTGCCTCTGTCTATGATTTACCTTCAGAACAGTATTTCTTTTCTCATATCAACTAAAACTGAAACATTAAAGTTAATTTCAATATTGGTACTATTTGTTTTCCTAAAAAAAGGAATTTAATTTTATTACTATGTCTGTATTTTTACTTTATAACACATTTGCTAATTTTTGGTTGTAGCTCCAGATTCTCTAATAACAACAGACACAATAGGTGAGCATGTTTTATTTTATTTCCCACTGCATTCTTACTTTTATAAAAGTATTATTTGTGGGCTTAAATATGTGTGGACGTCTTTGTTTCAAAACAAAATCTATTTATATCTTAAGATATTAAATTTCGAAGTTAACCTGTCAAGTCTGTATCTTAAGAACAGCAAAAGAGAGTTTATATGACTTAAAACATGGCTCAGCCTCATTTTAAAATAAAGATGTCTTTTAAAAATTAAAAAAAAATAAAGATGTCTTTCAAAAAAGAAGACACACAGAGGAGAGTTAACATAGGTATTGACGGAAGGTCTCTCTTCAAACATACAATAAATTAAAAGCAAATGGCGATGATATGTTAGGACAAAGCATACATGAAAAAGAAAGGAGACAGCAGGAAATGAAGAAATTAAGACATTTTATAAAGGTATGCTATCCCATCGGAAAGAGGAGGAAGTATTAATGTCAGGTTATATATATGTACACGCTTTCCAAATTACAGGTTTGGGAGTAATAAAGCATAAAACAGACATTGGTCCTTTGGAAAGGAATGTGATTCTTACATAAAGAACACTCTAACACACTCTTGAAGGGCACAGACGTAGACTTGGATATAAAGATTTGTCATGCCATTTGAGAGAAGGAAACAAAATCTTATAGATGTCAATTATCTTTAATAATTTATGAATTCAAAATAAAGTAGAAAATGAAAACTGGCATTTTAATGGAAGTAGACAAATAGATTCTGATGTTCATATGGAAAAAATACATAAGTAAGTATGGCAGGAAGAAGTCTGAAAAAGAAATGAGATGAGACTAGTCTTACCAGGTAATATACTGTATCATAAGGTCTCAAAAATTAATAGTATTGACATATGAAAAGACAGGAAATGAAACAAAAAAGCCAGAAATATAACCATGCACTTTTGGAAATTTAGTGTATATTAGAGGCAGCCTTCCAAATCACTAAGCTAAAGATGGACTTTTTAATAAACAGTGTTGGGTCAAATGGTACAAGTTGTAAAAAAAAAAAAAAAATCAAGTTAGACTTGTGCCTCATATCATATACCAGCATAAACTTCAAATAGAATAAAGATCTACATACTTAACTTTTTTTAATCCATAAAGTCACTTTAATTTTGGACTAGGCAAAGCCTCTGTAAACAATTAAAATCCAGAAAACATTTTAAAAGATGGTTAGGTTTGAGGACATTAGAACCAAAAAGATCTAGAGTGGAAAACAGTATTGGCAAGGTCAAAAGACCAAAGGCAATGTGAAAACCATTAGGCAGACAGTAGATGAAGAACGGAGACATTTATGTAGGACCCAACTATAATCGCATGTGTTCCTTTCACGTTCTACAAGTAAGCACCAAACAGTGCTATGGGGCATTAGTCATCACTATCATTTAGTGGTCGAACTCAGCATCCATCATGGTGTTTAGGGCATATATTATGAGCCTCCTGGGCTGATTAAATATGAAGTCCACGATAACATCTAGAATGTATTCTAGAGGGGAACAATAACTTGAATCCATTAGCTTGTAGATTGACATTCACATTTGTTGAATATACAGGGGATAAAAGAAATAAGTTATAAGATACCTCAAGAAAACAATCAGACAAATAATGAAGACAGCTCCTTGATCAGGAAAACCAGCCCAGGCTTTTTTCAAGTCTTTGAAATGAAAACCAAACAACAATAACAACAACAAAACTATTCTAGATTAAAAGAGACATAAGGGACATAACAAAGAAATGCAACAAATGAGCCTGTATTGAATCCCTGCTTGGCCAAACCAAATATTAAAGATAGTTTGGGTACTATTGGGCTAATCTGAATCTTCTGATAAGATGAATACCTATTCATATGCAAAAGTAAAAAAAATTAAAAGAATTGTAAAAAAAATTTTTTTAAGAATTTTTTAAAAGCAAAAAAAAAATGCAGAAGTAGTGACCAATGAAAATTAAGAAGTTGAAAAATAACATGATAGTCTGAGCTCATTTTATGTATATGAATTATGTATGTACATATGTAAATCTAAATCTAGATTAAATATAGAGAAAATTCACAGAGGACATGAACAAGGTTTAAAAGAGAAAATATCTGAGGTACCTGGGTGGCCCAGTTGGTTAAGAGACTACTTTCCACTCAGGTCATGATCCCGGAGTCCTGGGGTTCTAGCCCTGCATCAGGATCCCTGCTCGGCAAGAAGCCTGCTTCTCCCTCTCTCACTCCCTCTGCTTGTGTTCCTTCTCTAACTGTGTTTCTCTCTGTCAAATAAATAAATAAAGTCTTAAAAAAGAAAAGAAAAGAAAGAAAATATCTGTGTGGTCATAATACAGAATTTACTTTTTTACTTTTGCTTATTTTTTCTATTTTTCTATAATAAATACACACAAATGTTGTAACAAAAGCCTCTTTTTAATCTTTAAAAAATAACTGGTTCTGAAGCACTAAAAACACGTCTTTTAAAAATAATATTGTCTCTCTCAGTCAGCCACCTAAGAAATATATGATTATCTTTAGCATGGGATTCTCCAAACTCTATTTCACCTAATGTTTTTATAAGTTCTTGAAAACTAAAGCACAAGTGGATTCAAGGTATTATGCACATTTTATGGAATCTGCATAATAACAACAATTTTAAAAGAGCTGCTCATATTGAACACTATGCTTCATATTGATCATTCTTCTCCCAGGTTTTCTCTTGAACTTTAATATTTTGGGGGAAGGAAGTAATTTTTTAACACCTTTGAGATACTTTTGTTCTGCCCAGGGCTTGCCGATTTTGCGAGCAGTTTTATCTTCCTCCAGGATTTGGGTCATGTTTTTGCCCTCATAAATATTTAAATAGGAATTATCAATATTATTCACATATATTAAATAACAAGTCTTCATAAAAGTGGAGCTTCTGCCACCTATAAAACCTCATTGACACCTTTTGATGGATATTGTTTTGAGAGGAGCCCTAAAGAACAAAGTAATTGCCTGACAGCTGCGGTAAAGCGAACGTCACTCCAGCCCAGGAAGGCCCCCCGATCGCTGCAGGAGCGACGGGCTCCAGGTGCTTTCATTTATCTCTCTGATACCTTTCAAATACCTCTCCAGCAAAACGCCGTGAGCAAAACACACAGTTTTCCAGGTGTGGTCTTCTTAGAAGAATACTATTAAAAAAAAAAAAAAAAAAAAAAAAAGAATATTGTAGAGGTGTGTAGAACTTTTTCAGGAAATAGTTCCAAAAATTCATTTTTGTAAGAAAGTAGCTTAATCATTTCCCTTCTAAAAGTTTACTTCCGACAACTTCAGCTAATCTTGTGTGGTCCTGACCATTCACTCTCTGTCAAACATTGAGGATCAAAAGGAAATTCTCTTTAATCATGCTTTCTGCTCTAAACTAAGAATAGACAGATTACAGGACTTGATTTTAAGCTTCAATCCTAACAGAAAAAAAACTTACAAAACAGAACTATAAGGATTATTTTCATTTGTTAAATGTAATCTCTGTCCAAACAGAAATCTCCTTGAGAAAACACTTATGGTACGTGATGGGTGTTTTCCCATGTCCCCCAGAAATGTGCTCTAGCGGTAGCCAAGAATAAAAATAAGGGATGCCTGGGTGGCTCAGTCAATTGAGTGTCTGACTCTTGGTTTCAGCCTAAGTCAGGATCTCAGGGTCATGAGATCGAGCCCCATGTAGGGCTATGAGCTCAGCGTGCAGTCGGCTTGATATTCTCTCTGGCTCCCTCTGCCCTTCTGCCTACTCACACTCCCTCTCTTTCAATTTCTCACTCTCTCTAAAATAAATAAAATCTCTCTTTTTTTTTTAAAAGATTTTATTTATTTGACAGAGAGAAACACAGCCAGAGAGGGAACACGAGCAGGGGGAGTGAGAGAGGGAGAAGCAGGCTTCCCGCCGAGCAGGGAGCCCGATGTGGGGCTCCATCCCGGTCTCCGGGATCATGACCTGAGCTGAAGGCAGTTGCTTAACCAACTGAGCCACCCAGGTGCCCTAAAATAAATAAAATCTTTTAAAAAATGAAAAATTAACTGACAATTGAAGAAAGGAAGGAAGGATGGAAGGAAGGAAAGAAGGAAGGAAGGAAACAAAGAGCTTTGTCTCTGTTAAAAGGATTCACGATGAGATCACATAATAACTGCCCACTTCTCTGTCTTTCTCCCAATGGATGTGCTCTATTCAGAGTGTGTTTTGCAGCTGGAGCTGCAATAATCTGAAGAAACCTGGAAGAAGATATTAAAGAACCCAAAGAAGAAAAGGAGAAGGTGGATGGAGAAGGATTGTTTCTGTTTTAAATTACAGAAACACTAGCAGAGAACCATTTCCCGCACCTGTATCTATACCAGTGCCATTTATTCCAATATGGAAATAATTTGAACTGATGTACACAGAGGGGAAAAAAGGAAAGGAAAACAAACTATGACCAGGCTATTAAAATAATCTATCCTAGTTTACTCACTTAAAAATGTGAAAAACAAAACCATGTAACTAGAGCATCTCTGCCACCCTCTTTCCCCTTATCTCATACTTCATTTGCCATCTGTGCTTTGTGTTTTGCCTCCTTTTTTCCCTCAGTTCACTATCTTATCTTCTCTTTTCCGGTTCCCTGACCCTATGAACGGGTGGTCTGTTTCATGTTCCTAGACACAATATTCCTGCTCAAATTTGATGGGCGACATAAGGTTTGTGTATTCAAATACCATTTTATGCACTGTTCCACACTTCTTATCCTCAGGATCATTAGTCACAGTATTTGTTCCATGCTGTGCCCAGAATGTCTCAGCTGATAATGACATACTCAAAGAGCATTTCGAGTCTCTATTTTACTAACAGAGTATCAGTATTCCACACAATTTGTCCCTTGTGATTCTACTTTTTCGAAAGCTTAAGTCTTAACATATAGAAAACATTTATCTCTTTAGAATTCCCAAAACATGTTTTGGTCAATGACAGTTTTTCAGAGTTAACAAAGAGAAAAAAATATTTTTTTTTAAAGCTTGAGGTTACCAATAAAAATTTTTAAATAGGCCACAATTTTCAAATATATTTCAAACGATTCAGTTTTAATCATACATGTCATCCATAGAACAACATGGTATAAAAAACTGAAGGGAGGAAGAAATGATCGTAATTAAATCTTGGGATTAATTAATTAAAATTCTTCTAATGTTACAAATCGTTAATTTTTGTAACAACAATGAGAAAAATTTTAAGACAGCCTCAGAAGGGAAAAAAATCCAACATTTATTAGCTTGGTATCTGCAAAATGTATATAAATAGCCATAGATCTTTAAGGCTTCACACAAATCCCAATAGAATGAATGTTGATATATAATCTGATGGAGGGAATATGAAAATTATAATGGTGGAAGTAAAACAAGATTCATGGATTCTACCCTAATTTTAAATTCCAGCTGACCAAAAATGCTCTTATAATTTCTGTGGTCTGATTGGCTTCTGGCCACATATTTTCCTTTGGTAATAGGCACTGTAGTAATTAAGTCTCCAAATAGCCCCCTAATGAACTGTGCCTCCTGATAGTCACATCCTAGTATGGTATCCTTCAACAATGAATCTGATCTGACCCTATATAACCAATGATTCATGAATTAAGGCTTGCCTTTAAACCCCAAAACTCTTATAGTGGACTCTTGAAATGCTCACTTATCACAATAGCCATGTAAAAAAATAAACTAAGACCACCATGCTAGGAGAATACTCAGCCTAGCCAGGTAAAAAGACCATATGGAAAAATAGCCATCCCAGCCCAGCTGCCAAACATGTGAGTAAAGAAATCATCTTGGATTTTCCAACTCCAGCGGATCTCAAAGGGGTAAGGAAAAAAAACCCTGCAAACTTATGGCCCTATTTAAACTGCCCTAGCCATCTCCAGTCATTGACCTACTCTAGATAAGGCCCCCCAGATGAGCCAACCCTGCTGTGGCCTGCCTGAATTCCTAACCCACAGAATTTTTATCAAAATTTAATGGTTGTCATTGTATTCTATTAAATGTTGGAGTAATTCATTATGCAGCAATAAATAACTGGAACAGAATTTGGTTCCTAGATGTGGGGTAGTTGCATGAAAAAAGATATATGTGCCATTTGTTTTCATACCAGGATGGCCAGAAGCTGGAAGGACATTGAAGAAATTATTATAAACTGAAAGGGACTCAAGGAGATTATTGATGAGGGCCTGAGGGACAGTGAAGAAAAGACACCTTTTTTTTTAAAGACACCTATTATATGCTGACACAAGTGTAGAAATTAATCTGTAGAAATATGGAAAACAGAAAGGGATCTTAAGGATAAGGATATTAAGGAAATTTCAACACTGAATATTGAAAGTTCTACCTTGCTTCTTCTAGACATTCATAATCTGAAAGAGAAAGATGCATTAAAGTAATCCCATGTTAACATAATTTAGATATAGATAGATATAGATATAGATAGATGTGGATATAGATATATAGATAGGAAACAGGAGTTGCTAGTCTCAAAAATAAAAAATCCTTCTTATCCCCAGCAAAATAGTCTACAACTAAGAGATCAGCAAAGATAACATCCCAAATGAGGCAAGTAGGTACTTCCTTAAGATCAAAGGTGTTGGGCGCCTGTGTGGCTCAGTTGGTTAAGCAACTGCCTTCAGCTCAGGTCATGATCTTGGAGACCCGGGTTCGAGTCCCATATCAGGCTCCTTGCTCGGCAGGGAAGCCTGCTTCTCCCTCTCTCACTCCCCTCCACCTGTGTTCCCTCTCTGGCTGTGTTTCTCTCTGTCAAATAAATAAAATCTTAAAAAAAAAAACAAAACAAAGGTGTTGCCCCATAGAAAATTTATGCTGTTCAAAAGACATTAAGGTCTTAAATACTTATCTTATTGAATTTTTTTTTTGTTAAATAATAGGGGTTCTAAAGATTTTAAGGGACTTGCTCCACAACAGCCTGATATAAGACCCAAAATAGAGTAGTTTTTCTGAAGAAAATGTTTGGTTGTGTAGTGTAGTGTATTCTGATACTATTAATAGGAAACTCAAAGATTTAATGGAAAAATATTGGAAGAGAAATTGCCTGTTTGACTAAAACTCACAAAACCAGCACAAAATAAGAAGTTATTTCCTACAGAGAGACACCCCCAGGAATTGTAGCCATGCCAGCTCACATACCACAGGAATGACCACAAAATGTCTTCAGAGATCACTAGCCTCTGCCTCCATGTAACTGCTACCTAATGGTACTTGCGAGATCAAAAGTGGGAATCACTCAGCTGAGCCAGTCATCCCCAGAGACCAAACTTCATACACAGTATCTGCCAAACTCATATCTCTTGAAGACATTAAATACGCTTTTCTAGGTTGACTGATATTGTGCAGTAACACTTAAGATTATCTTTGTTCCCTGTTTTAGATTCTCCACACAGTAACTTTTCATACACATAGGTAATTTACACAGTAGAAAAATCGTAGCTACTCCTGTCAAATGATCTAATCCAAGAGTATCAGCCATACGATCTCTAATGTTGGAGAACATCAAAATTTCTCATTTTGCCACATACATTTCAGCTCTCTTTTCTCTATATATAATCTACTTCAATTTCATCATAAGTTGAAAAGTCCTTGGAATTTGAGTTGAGAATTTTAGGCTTTATATTTTCTTGATCTAGTTATAAAATTGAACTTTAAAAACCAGAGAAAAGAATAAAGGCAAAACTGACAGACCATATATTAGAAAACCAAAAAAAAAAAAAGTCTATATAGAACTTTTTGTGTTAACAGAAGTAAAAGTCATGTTAGCTGGCTACATTTGAAATTGTAAGTGCAAAATACATAGAATGTTTTATAAGTTTTTACATAGCAAATTTAGTTCTCAAATGAAACCAATCTTAGAGGATGATACATTCAACAGATTAAAAATATCTCTGGTGTACATTAAAAGATTTTCTTTTCCTAGTCTCCTAGTCTTAAATCTTCTTTCCAGGCTCTTCCTAAGATGCTTTCTTTATTTCCTTTCATTTTTTTCAATCTTATTTTGCAGATACTCATAAACAATTTGATAGATTGTAAAAACCTAAAATACATTTGATAGTTCAGTTTGGAAGCCAAATCAGGTGGTTTTATAACTAGAAGAACTTTATTAGCTCGTTCTCTTTAAATATTTATCGAACAATTGAGGTTACGAACTTCATGATGAAAACTTTGGACTGTTTCTTGAAGTGGAAAAAGATAGTAAAGTATATAAAATTTAAGAAAAAAGAGAAAGTTTATCTTTAATACTTACCTAAATCAAAACTAGTCTCTTATAATATCACTTTTTTTAATGATCAGAGATATAATTAGGAAGAGTGGCAACATATTGATTATAGGTATATTTGTAATAAAATGCCCTATACAATGCATATAGATTTTGAGCCTAAGTGAATGTTTTCTATTTATTTTTATTTGTTTTCTGTGGATTCTAATACAAAGAGTTCCTTTAGAAATTCCTAAATTGTCACAAACTCTTAGAGTTGGAAGAGACTTTGAAGTGCTATTATGTAAACTTGTACTCCAAAAACTTTAAGGGAAATAGTTTCATGTATGGTAAGTATATATAAATTATTCTTATAGAAATTACCCTCAAAAAGATCAGGGATGCTTGATTAAGATTATTTACCCTTCTTATTCTAAAACCAGGAAGTTTGAGAGATTTGATAAAAATTGTATCACGTATTCTTATAGTGCCTAAAATCAAGAAGGTGGAGTAGAAGTTACTTTAAATATATAAAAATGTCCTGATGCTAAATTTCTAATCAAAGAGATCAAGCTCTCATATGAATAAACAATGGAGAAAAAAATAGCTGACTTATACATCTTCTCTTCTCTTTTACTCACTCTATTTTACCTGTACTGATGTCTTTATTCATTTCTTATTTTTTACTTTATCTCTTCCTTCTACTACCTAACTCAATCCATCCTCATGCTATATCTCCCATGCACATCAGACATATGACTGTATCATACACAAGACAAAACAACTCATCAACTCCAAGTTGTTAAACTGTCAGTGAATATTGAATAAAATCAATAAAATATTATCAATATTTTATCAATAAAATATTAAAAAGTGTCCAGATTGTGATTATATTTCCACCATCTCATTTATTTTATGACACAACTTAGAAAACAAAGGAAAGAAGAATGTTTGAATATCACTGTTTTCTTAAGGAACCATTTTTAATGACCCTAACGCTGTAATGCTTTGAGGACAATTAGCTATCATTATTCTATGGTAACATTTATTATTAGATAGAGAAAAACAAGTGTGTCCAAAATATGGATGATTTAAAAAAAATCAGCTACCAAAAAGTGAAAATGATTCTGGATATTATTAAGTGTACATACTAGCTTGCCCTTAAGAAAATGCTTACCTGAAATAAACATTAATCATAGAAAATTAAATTGTAGTGATCACGATTTGTACTCTAATATGGTTATGTCCACAAGAAAATATACTACATTAAGAACAACACCTACATATTTGAGAGACTGAGTAAAATAACACATATGCACACGTATTACATTGTCAACCAATCAGATTGCTTCTTTCTAGTTGACTAGGGCTCCTTTCTGAAGCTCCAGAAACATGAAGTGTGCAGAAGTATTAGTGTGATTCTCCAAATCGTCAACAAGGAACTAAAGGTTTAGAATGAACTATACCACATCAGTAGACATAGCAAATGTGCTATTAATTTTCATTTAACCGGCTATATAAAAATTTAGACAAAAATCAGATCATGTTTAGTTTATCATTTCTAACAAGCTCTCAAGCTAGCCAAATAATTTCACTTCTTTACCAGTAAGTATTGTGTTCTTGATATTCACATAGGCGGTTATGTTGTTTACTCAATGTCTCTATATTCTCTTGTGATACTTTATCATGAAATTGCATACTCAGCCTCTCAATCATTCCTATGGCTCTTGTACACATTCTTCATAATTTGTCGACACCAATGAGTACACACATCAGCATTTTACACACAGCCTTACCAGCATTTCATCAGTAGATTGTCACCAGCCTTCAATGATCTCATCCACCAAAGAGTAAACATGACATCGAAAAGGCTGAATTGGTTTTTTTCTTGTAAGATATATATATCTTACACACACATATATATAAACTATTTCCTATTATTGTATTTTCAAAATCAGATTTTGATCATTGTTACTCTTTTTAGTATATAGGACTCAAACTGTGTGTTTTAGAAGCTAATTATATTCTTTTTGTCTTTTATCCCATGATATTTGTCAAGTTGCTTCTCCTGATAATATAAAAGAAAAAAAATGATAGAAAGTAGAAATTTAATATTATATAAAATTCCTAAAGTTTTATAATAAAGATCAAATATACTAGGAAAAAAGCTAACTCTTGTCTATTATCCGAACACTCACTAAATTTTGAGCACTCAAACTTTTCCAATATCTTTTTAAAAAACAAAGAATGACACAGTGATACTCAATAGCAGTATGTGAAATTTATTTAAAACCCAAACTATCTCAATTCCTATACTAGAGTATTTATTAAGTGGAGAACTATCAAATTTTTAGTTTTTATGAATAGAGTTGTAGTATATAGCACATAAAAAAATTACAACAGAGCTCTGCCACAATTTTAAATTCATGCAAATGATTTGCTCTTTCTGCTGCATCTCATAGAGTTTTCTTGTGTTTTCCCCCATTTACCACCCACCACCAGCTATCAAATTCTGTTGATTCTCCAAGGTCAGTTCAAATGTCACATTCTCTGTGGAGTTTTCTGCAATCCTAATTAAAATAAATTACTCCTGACTCCATGGTTTGATAGTACTTGGTTATATTTACTTAGAATATACATTCTCCTCTATTAGAATGGAAATTCTGTCAATACCAAGACTCTATTTGCTTTACGGTCCCGTAACAGCTAGCACAAATATTTAGTCATCCAAGGCTCTGTATATTGCTAACCACAGAGTAGAGAGTAGTATGGATTTAAGTACCCAGCTTAAGAAAAAAAAGTAAAAGTCCATTCAGAAGGCCTGTGGGTTTGGTGACCAAATGCCCTTAAACTTCTCATATACCAATAGCTTCTCTAAAATAAGAATTGGATATATGAATATCCAGTAATTTGTGGGTTTTTTGTTTGTTTGTTTGTCCCTAATAACCATATCCATTTATGGCATGAGATTTAACTATCTTTTCCCTTAAAATAAGACTTAACAGCTAAATAAGTTGCTGGTACTGGGAAAATGCCATTTTGTAGCCAAAATGGAGAAAAGATAAACTGTTGACTTCCTGCCTCCAAAGTATTGCTTTCAGGTACATCTCGATCTTCCAAAAAAATATGTATAGTTTTCCTTTTAGGCAGAAATAATATTCTCACACAACAAAACTATCTTTTAAATTTAAAACACAGTGGGTTTCAAGCAAAATCTTAAAAAAAAAATAGGAGTCACATCAAGTGCTTCAGATAAATGAAAACTTTATATTGAATCAATTTTAGTCTCTCCATTCATTAGACAGAATAGCCAAAAAATGTCTTTTTGACTTGGGGGGTTTTTGAAAAAGAGATTATGGAAATGAGTATAGTTATAGTCATTTCTAATATTTATTTTTCATATGACCTGGGGAAAAACAGGTATTATTATATGAAGAAAGAGACTCATTTCAATTTCAGGGTAGTGACTCCATAATTGGAGATATTTATTCCCTCGAGAATTGTCCTTAGCCTATTTGATCAGTCACTATGTAGTCATTAAGTGGCAGGCATAAAATAATTTTTAAAAGGATATATCCAACTTATCCCCAATTACCTCTTCTCTTACCTAAAAACTGAATACATATATCCTTCTTGGTTTCTATGGGACATGTGCTTATTTAAACCATCTATAACAATTTTTTTAGCGATTATGAAATCAAAACATCCAACAAGATGTGTAAATACATAAAGCACACTGTGACTTACATTATCTTCCTAATAGATTATGGTAAAACTGTCAGAAAAAGAGAAAGTAACAACAATAAATTTTTGGCTTGTTGAACTGTGGTCAGATAAATTAATGTTCAAATTATTTACTATAATTGTTTCATTTTAAGATGATTATCAACATTAGTGAAGAAGATACAAATAATGTATTTTCTTAACTATTATACCTACTGATTTGATGTAAAATGACTGTTTAAAATCTTCACAATATGTATAAATACTATTTTTTCAAGAATGGTCCATTGGTATACTTTAGTAATAAATTCAAGGGCTGTACTCATATCTAAATCTTGGAGGCCAGCAATATAATTATAGGTACTATTTTGTATGTAAAATGTGTTTTTTCCATTTTAATTTGGAAGAGTCACCCAATTTTCTAAGGGCTATTTCTGAATTGATATGATATTCAATCAGGTTAAGATGAAGTTCCACTGTATTTGAATTTCAAGCCTACCCACAATACTGTATTTTAGCTCTTAAGTGCCTGAGCACGTGATTTTTTTCATACGTGGAAAATTATCAGGATATCAAAGGATTTGTTACACAGATATTTTTTGTCTTACTTTTCATCATAAATATCTTACTTTTCATCATAAATATCAACAATATGGACGTACTGGATCCAAGAAGATCTCGCATTACATTTCTCAAAAGGATGCAAATGAAAAAAAGAAAAAAGCATGCAAATGATAGATAGAGAGCAATAAGTGTGTTTGGAGAGGGCTGTCAGGGACGGACTGGAAGTGATTTAATGATTTATAAGATTAAAGTGATCTGAAGAGTTTAATAATAGGAATTAGGGGGTGGAATTCAATAATAATATGCCTGATCTTGCTCAGATGTTCTGTCTTGCAGTTCTTGACATTAAACAATCTTTAGCTTCTCCATTTAAAATCATAAATGTTTGGTTACCAAAATGATTTTTCCAAATTCCCCAGGCTCTCCACTACCCACTCTATCAGAATACTGGGTTTTGAATATCTTAATGGCGTAACTGGCACAGAATCTCTTCTACATTAGCACTGGATATTCAAACAGTTTCAATGCTACAGTAAGCCGAGAGAGACAATTAAAGTAAATATTCTTCAAAGAGGTCTGAAGTAAAATAACTCTGTGTTATTCTTTATATAAACTGATCTATTTATGGCTTCCTAATGAACAGTAGGAATGTGGATTGAATAGAGCAAAGCAAGTTACTGTCAGGAACAGAAATGTGCTCACACGAGTGTCAAACTTTAAATCAAAAGTGATATATTTCTCCTTACTGAGACACATTAATACCACATCCCCTATGCATAAGTGTGTGCAGGCATGCGTGCGCACACACGCGCGTGCACACACACATCACTAATAAAAAGCAAACATTTTCTGTCCCTGTAAAACACTCCAGTGGGGACTGTTCATCTTAAGCACCCACCCCTGGTGTCTCGGGTTGTCACTCACATGGACATTGCTCTGATTGTCTTGGCTAGAAACCACATTTTTGACTTCTACAAAAGTTCTGGTTATCTTCAACTTGTCAACTGCTTTATCCCGTGAAAAATGCTGAGCACCTGGGCGCCTGACGAGGCTGGATACAGTGTCAGGAAAACTGTGATGACTGTAACAGAGTCAGGCATCGAAACTGCTTTACTGTGGCAAATTATATTCAAGAAGAGGTTTCCTGCATGTTCCATGAAAGTAAGTGACTAGGCAACACACTCTGCTTATTCACAGAAACCTAGTCTTTTTACAAGTGACAGTTAAAAATCAAACTGATTTTTTGAAACTAACTTTCAAACTGATTTTTTTGAAAGTGCCTATGCTTGAAACCGGCAGACACTTCTGGCCTTGAATTTCTATAGAACAGTGATGCTTCGGGAGGGAAAAAAAAAACAACCCTAATCATTTTATTAGTCCATGTTTCCTTTTCCTTATTTTTTTCTTATCTTCATTTCTATGGGTAATAGAAATTCAAAACAGTATGTTTGTTTTGGTTTGGGTTGTGTTTTATTTTGCTTTTATGGCATAAGTGGTCACCTTCCTTAAAGACTTGCAAAATGATGGATCTAAGATTTTACATTAACTTTTTTAGACGTACTATTTATTCAAGTTCTCAAAGAGCCATCTCTCCTATGACTAAAATTCAGAATCCATAATTGGTAAATTCAATTAAACTGAAGTCAACCACTCAATAATTCAGGTATCTGTGAATCAAAGACATGACACATCATAAAGATGTCATTGTTTTACTATATATAAAGAATCTTAACGCATACATACATATATATATATTCCAAAAGAAAAATGGAAGATAACTGTGAACCTCTAGTCACCATCACATTGTTTATCATATAGGAAGATCATAAATTGTTTTATGAAGAAATGGGTGAACAACTATTCAGGCAAGTCTCCAAAGATTTCAGTTAAAGGCTTCACTTTTCCTGGAATTGACCAGTAGAGTGAGTGCATAAAGATTATATGTATATGCATATATAATATATATTTTATTAGTGTTAAAATATATATTACATATTATATATAAATATATGTATATATTTTATATAAAATATTTATATATACATACTATCTCCCTTTATATTATCATGCAAGTAAGAAGGTAGAGGGTACTTTCAAATGCTACAAATAAAATTTCATCTATGTGGAACTCTATGTTTAATCTCATCACATAGCTGTAACTTTCAGTCTAAAAAGAAAGCAAATAAAAGAAAAAAAATGTTATTTACTAAGTGGAAAGTCTAAGTGAACCCTTATTACTAAGGGAGATAAAAGAATTCAACATCTAGGAGCCTTCTTATGTCTATAGATATTATAAAGAGATTTTGACATTGCAATAAATACACAAGAATAGTAAATATTCTACTTTCAGAATTAACTTGGGTTTGCTAGCAAGATGGACTGACTCAAATACTTATATGTGGCTTTAGAATAAAAAGTTAGCAGACTTCATTTATAATTCCTTTTAAAAGCATTTTAATTTATTAATTATTATAGACTTAAAAACAATGTATTCAATAGAATGAATTAATTGTCCTTTGATGTATTCTTACAAACTAATTTGTATCTGAATAGCTTTTTTCTTCTAGAATTTCTATAGCTCTCTTTGTTACACTAAATAGAGTCAAATGATATTGTTTTTATATTTACTTATGTCAAAAATAGTTTCACAATACATATAAAAGTCAGAGTTTTGCATAATAGTCCATAAGAGAAAGGGTGTTTTTATTTTGCCCAAAGAAGATTGATTTGAATAAAGTCCAGTCTTTCTCAAAGTGTATTCACCTAAATTGATTCTCTCTACCCTAAATTAAATCTTATTCCTTCTTTCTCACTGACCAAGACATTTACATAAACTGTTTTATAATGTTGATTAAATTCAACGCTTGCTAAATACTGTGGGAATTAAAGTCCATGAAATCTTATTTTAACTCTTGTCTTTTTGTAGGGCTTTTTGATTTAAATATCCTATTTTCAGCTTCCAGGGTGGGCAGCCTGGGCCAAGGGAGGAGGGTCTGAGAGTTGGCACCTCAAGGAGGGAAGGGGGATGGAATTTTTTAAAAATATAAACAAACAAGCAAATATTAAATTCTGTGCCCACGCACACAACTCATATGAGTGGATGATTGACATTCAGAAAAAAGAAAGAAAAAAAGAAGAAAAGGCACTTACTTGGGTAACTTTAAGCTTCCTTCCTCAAATGCTTTCAGTAGGCAAAGTGGATGTGAATTTCAACCTTAGTAATAGAGTGCCAAGTGTAAGGTACTTCTTGCTGCAGAGAAGGACATTACATTTGGGTCTGATTTCATAAGTAGAGCATGCATATCAGTAATGAACAAAATGAGAATACTTTCTATAAATATTTATTACTACTGAGAAGCTAGTTATATATTATTTTACCATTCTCCCCTGAAATGTATTTAAATCTCAGGTAAGTCAACTGCAATAAAGGTCACTGAAATTTTGTGCTAAAAACCTGTGTTTTGATGAAAAGACTTAGTGATCTTTGACTTGTGAGGAAATATATCAACAAAAGACAAAATATTTGTAGTATTATAATCCCTTATTTTTTAATAAATTGTTATTTTCTGAAGTCATATGCTTTGAAATATCTTAAAATAGTTCTTTGAAATGTATTGAGAGATAAATCTGTTATCTGCAATATTTCATCAGATCCATACAGACTTCTTTTTCATTAGAGTATGTCTAGAGGGGCACAGTCCCTGTTAAACTCTTCTACTGGTCCTGGAATTGAAAACATACCATCTGCAAGAGTTTCCTTAAAAGTGATTGGAATGATATTTTATTTCCAATTTGCAAGTGTTTGTGTCTACCCAACTATTTATGTCTTTTTTATCCAGTGGTTATCCATAGAGCCTCAACCAAACTGGCATTGCATACATGCCAATAAAACAATCAATGACAACTGTGACAACTCTTGAAACAAACTGTCCTCTCTAGCTGTGTGGTCTCACATTTGTCAGTTGGATTTGCTAACAATGTTTATAGTTTATAATTACAAGTCCTCCACTGGTTTGAGTTTTGAAATAGGAAATAGAAACAAAAATACCCTCTCGCCTTTTAAAGTTATTTTTGTTTTATTCTTGAATTGAATATAATTCATAGCCTTTCCCTATGTGTATGAGTATGTAGAGAGAGAAATTATTAAGAATTTAATATGTCACTTAAATTTATATGCTGCATTTGTCTGTAAATTTAGAATTAAGTACATTGAATTATGAAATTTACTTTTCAAGTTGTTTAGAAAATCAAAGCAAATGGAATGGACTGAAATATTTTATTTCTATATGACAATAGTACATAATACTGACAATATGTTTAAATTAAAAAATCTGCACTCAGGTAAAATATTTTAGTTTTGTTTAGAGTTATTTCATTATGCTGCAAAATGGTGAAAGCAATGGTATAAGGCAGAAATACAGCTGTCCATCTATAACACTGATAGAAGTAAAAATATTCTCTCAGTGATATGTTTGGGATTGAGGAGGAATACCAGCATTAATTCAAGATAGGTACTAGAAAGTCACAAATCATCTTCCTATAGCATAACACTGACATATTTTGAAGACAGATAGCCAAATATTCCATTAGATAACTTTTATGCATGAAACCCTGCTCATACAGGGAGGTTTGTGCTGGTTCAAGCTGCCATAACAGAATAACATAGCCCGGGTGGCTTAACAAAAAACTATTTCTCACACTTTTGGTGGCTGAGAAGTCCAAGATCAAGGTGTCTGGCAATTTACATAGAGTTACTCTCAGTGGGCTCAAAATATGCTAGTTCTAGTTCCACTATTATAGAAAACATTCTTATAAAACTTCATATTTGCATATAACGAATCTCCAGTTTTCCAACCTAGGATGGCTTTTTTTTTTGAGGGGGGGTACCTTTTTTTTTAAAGATATACCTTCTTCAGGTACTGATTTCAGTAATGTTAGGATAGCATTCTGTGCATGTTAAGATTCCTGGAATTTGTTAGAAATGAATTTCAGTTTAAGACCCAGGATCTTGTTTTCTCAATCTTCAGTTTGATGGCTGAAACTACTGCTTTCTCTCCATGGCGTACATGAAAATGCTCTCACATAGGACTATGCTAGATTTAGGTATGGAAGCATGAATTTAAAATATCAGAAAACCAAAAAGCAAATGAAAAAAACACCTATCACTAATCATTAGGAAAATGAAAGTCAAAACCATAATGATATATCACTTCATGCCTTCAGTATGACTGTTACCAAAAATCAGAAAGTGACAAGTGTTGGTGAGGACATGGAAGAACTAGAAGCCTGTGCATCACTAGTGGGAATGGGACATGGTACAACGACTATAGAAAACACTATGCTGGTTCCTCAAAAAGTTTAACCTAAAATTACCACATGATCCAGCACTTTCAACTCTGGGTATATACCCAGAACTGAAAGCAGGGACTTGAATAGATATTTGTATATCAGTGTTCATAACAGTGTTACTCACAAAATAACCAAATAGTGGAAATAACCCAAATTTCCTCTGACAGATGAATGGATAAACAAAATTGGTTATGTATACAATGGAATATGATTTAACATTAAAAAGGAATGAAATTCTGATAAATGTAACAACACAGATGAACCTTGAAGACGTTATGCTAAGCAAAATAGCCAGACCCAATAAGTGAAATACAGTATGACTCTTACTTATAGGAGGTACCTAAAGTAGTCAAATTTATAGAGACAGAATGTAGAAGGGTGCTTTTCAGGGGCTAAAGGGCAGAAGGAACAGGGAGCTTTTGTTTAGTGGGTACAAAATTTCAATTTAGGATGCTGAAAAGTTCCAGAAATGGATGGTAGTGATGAGTGCACAATAATGTGAATGTATTTAATTTCACTGAACTGTACCCTAAAAATGATTTAAATGGTAGACTTTATGTATATATTTAACACAATTAGACATTTTGTTTTGTAACATCAGGATGCCTGCAACAGCAAATCTAAAGGAGTTGGCATGTAGACCAGCATATGTGCAATGGAGATACTTGATGGAAGGACCTCTTCCTGAGGAGATAGGTAGAAGACATCTTGTAAGGTTTGGAAGAGAGACAGAAATATTAACTCCTCAATAGTGTGCACTAAAATGATTCCTAAGTTAAGCTCCCATAGACTTATACCTAGTACTGGCAGGGGAGGAGTATACTTAAAATGTAACTATATATTTCATGAAATTCCAAGAAGCTATTCTTGGGAACATTTTTAAAACCCCTTCCTAACGGGAAATGCTTAAAATAGCTGGGAGGGATCTGAAGGAACCTGTAATTCTCACAGTTCTGCAATTGGAGTTGAGCCTTTTTCCATTGTTATTGTGACACTATTGAATCCTTAGCTTGGTGTGGTCTGAGGAAATGCTGGTTACACAAGCTGTTCACATCCCAGCTTGTATAACAGTTGTCATCAGTAAGACAGTACCTTCAAATTTCAAATGTAAGGGTAAACAAGAATGGAAATGCACCTTCCTGAGACTGCTGATAGCTCAAAATTACCTGTTCTACTTGCTCATGACACCAGTAATTTCCACCAGGAACCCAAAAGTCGGTTCCTCTCTCCATCCATAAATTTGGCAGAAAGTTATAATTGCAATGTTTTAACAGCAACAACATGAAGTGTTCCTCTCTGAATTACAAGTGCTTTTAAGACAGTTGCTTGAGGCAAACACACTCCTTGCATCAACAAGTCAGTGAAAGTTGATTGAAAGAGGAGAAAAGCTGAGAGATTCTCTCAGTGATTGATAACCACAAACACCTGTATTAAAGGACTAGACACCCAGAATTATGGAAGTAATGAAACAGTAACAAATCTCATGTTCCCTGCTGATTCCTTGACAGCATAATTGTATCTTACTTGCTGATATTTTAATCATAGTGCTAGAGAACACCCAGTTAAGCCAAAAAGAATCATGGTATCTGTGTCCATATATGTTCATATCTTTTACTTATAATTGAATATAAAGATATATATAGAATAATATTTGGTGAATATATATATACACACATACATATGTATGTGAATAACATACCTTATTTTTAAAGAAAGGTGTAGAAGCCAATGAGAACACACAGTAGCTTATATATTTTTTGCTTTCATCTTATTTTAAAGCCATTTACCATCCTACTATTCTCACTGGTATCATTATAAAAACAATAAAAAAAATTAATCTGCTGAAGATATATGACATTCAATGTAACAGAAATCATCTACTCTTTAGATATGCTGGGGCACTAAGTAGATTATCTTTAGCTATAAATCTTACTGTAAAGATACACAATGTGATGAGTGTTAAATGTCTCATGATGCGATTTCAGAGGTATCCAAAAATATACTCTTAAGCAACTTCCTGATTTCTCTCGAATCACGAAAAGATAGAACACAAAAAGTTACTGTAAATTAAAAATACTAAAAATTGTTTATAATGCCCTTACTGCATAAACACTCCTCTGGTCACTGCAGCCATGCACAAAATGTGCTGAGATTGTTCAGACACTTGAAAACTAAGCATATATCATGGAGCCAGCTCCTGATAACAAATCTACTTTAGTAGATTTTTCTAATGGGATTCTTTCTCCAGGGGAGAAAAAAATAAAAAATGAGGAGGAAAAGGAAAGAGCTATTTGTGTCTCGGTAACTAACATGGCATTTTCAAATCAAATTTCTACCATTTATTATTCAAGATAGCATAAAACTCCTGTACTAGAATCAATGGCATTTCATGAAATTATTATTTTTTTCTGATTTCTAAACTTCATGGTCTACAAAGAATATTGCCTAAAGAATAACCGACTAGGAATTCAAAAGAAGAACATATTTACAGTAACAATAGACAATGCCACATCTACTTACATTTTCCTTGCTCCTATTCAAAATGATTCCCTAACTTTTTTTTTAATTTTAATTTTATTTATTTTTCGGACCTGTTATAAGGTTGCCAAAGGTTAGAGTCTACATTTTTCCCAACTAAAACAAAGTCCCAAGTTTAGTTTACAGCTAGCTCTTAGTTCATATATTCTTTAAGTAAAACTCAATTCAACTTTGTGGTGCGATTTAAATATTCTTTGTCTCTATTACATAATATGGACTCATCAATTATATGATTGATGATTGACTCATCATTATATTTGTGATTGTAACTGTTTCTTAATCCAGTAGCTTGCCATCATAAAAAACAAAATAATAATAATGACTCTTAGCTATAGCATTCTTATTTCCATGCACTATTTGATAGACATTCAGATTCTTTCTATTAAGGGTGAACTTTGTTAACTCTGTTGTCTTCAATTCAGCCCCAATTATTGAGTGTGTTACTTATTTTTAACATAATTTAAAATTGTTGAGGCAGAGTCTTTAAGATAAAAAACTAGAAAATTAATGAAAAAATATGTAAATGATAGCATATCCAGTTTGTGCTAGTAAGTTCCTTTTACACAAGAGCTTGAAATACATGGGTCAAATTAAAGGTATTTTTAAATATTTTAAATTATTTTTTTAACAATTTTGCGACTCCACTAATATCAGGAAAGTAAATCCAGGTTAAATTTCCACATATGTACAAGTGTTTTTTAAAAATGTTTCATTATGCATTCCCGTGGTTAATTTGCACCCTCCTCCTGTTAAATAATTCAACATACTTTGAACTTGAGATGTTATGCCTCACCCAAATCCAGAACCAACTAGACACAGATGTCCACCATGTGAGCTGCTGCAAACAGGGTCATGAGGATTGTGGTGCATAGAAAATATGTTTATCTCAACATGAAGCTAGGTGCTGTTTTATACACTCTAGATATTTTTACTGGTAGCCTTTGAAATAGTTAGACAGGTGGCTAGGTATGATTTTGGTCTGTCTAGCAGATGTTTATCTATGCCTAACAGATCGTAAAAACCTAAAGGTTAATAAAGGGATAAGAGGTGCGACCATGAGTAAGGCTTAGTTTGAGTACATAGTATAATTTAACTATGAGGTTGACACAGTATATAGAGAAGTACATTAAAGATAGCATTTCCTTCCTGCCAAAGAGATACTTAAATGTTTCCATGGCCATTGGACTTCGTGAGGTGTGATCTTGTGCTAGATTATTTTCAGATGGGATGGGATTGTAGCGACAGGAGAGGCATCAGAGCGGAATTTTAAAGCCAACTGTTCTTTTGCTGGAGAAAATTAAAAATAAATAAATCTAGTAACAGAGAATAGGTTAAATACATTGTATCATCATTCCACAAAATGTAGGGTTTCAAATGAAATTCAGTGTCAGAGACATTTGATTTTGCTCTTGAAAACTAGTTTCCTTTAAAAATAAAAGTACTTCTAGGAAGTGACATCCAGTATTAGAATGCTATACTTACTGTACTAACATTATTGACATGTGAAATGCATAATCCTGAATCTGAATTGCTCTAGATTCATACTGATAAATTGCTAAAAACAATGTATAGAATTCAATTTATTGAGTTCACATGGCAAAAGAATATGCTTATTCTGGTATACAACACTTATTTGACCAGTCCTTTCTCTGCATTTCTTCTTTTATTTTTTTTTATTTTTTTTGCATTTCTTCTTTTAAAGTAGGATAAATACTATTATTGAGGCAAATATGATATGAATACGCAAAAAGAGAGTCAATTCAGAAAATCTTTTTTTTTCTTTACTAAAATAATTATCAATTAGCCTAGAATAAGGGGCTCTGTTCTGAAATTATAGGTTGAGGATCAGGAAATTAAAATGATAAAACTATATATGAGAGCTTCTTTTCAAAACTGTGTGAAATAATTGAAATAAATTTACTAATATCTACCACAAAAATATGAAGCACTCGGAGGGTCATAAATACAGGACCTGTGTGAAGATAGCTCACGTTTTTATATTTTAGGAATTATTTATGACCTTCAAAGAGCAGTTATTTGTTGCTCTTTTTTCATATACCCAACAAAACATAGCAATATAACACTAGATTCTAGAAATATAACACTAGTTACAGTCCAGTTTGTTCTCACATAGTTTGTTGGTTTGCTTCTCGTACAAAGATAAAATGTTAGAATTATGTGTAGGATTTGTATGGGCGTCTCCGTGTGCAAAGTGTGATTCTGGACAATCTACAAAATGATATAAAGACTTTTAAAAAGGTGAACTGAAACTCACACTCAGTCTCAACGGTCATGGAAGAAAACGCTTTCCACGTGGGTTTCAACATGCCACTATCCAATCCTCTGCTTCCAAGATTTTTGCAGGGGCAGACAGGGATGATACCAAGGGTGGAGTGACTCTAGGTCCACAGCTATGGGGAACTTTACGGCTCCAGGAGAAAATATTCATACTCTGCAAATGCAGTGAACATGATTCTGCATCCACACAGTCCAGCCTTTTGAGGGCTTCGATATTCCATGATGTTTTTATTTGAAAGTCAATTTCAGCCTAATTCTAAAATGTAAGTTTACTAATATGCAATGTTAACAAGAAACCCTTGGGGAAATTATAATACTAATTGGTATAGCAATGTTTACCTGGATATTTAAATAATTGCTTAATTTCCTACTGAACACAAATGCTTAGTGTTCTAGCTCTCTTTCACACAGAGTCAAACCTGTAGAAAACTTCAAAGCAAAACCTTATCAAACTTCAGTTTCCCAAAATCTGAGAAATTGGATTGATGTTAAGGATGGAATGAGGTGTTGCTATGTAAAAATGCCTGGTATGTATTAACAAATGTAAGCTATTATTAAATATTACTTATTATTGTCATTTTCTTTTAAATTTAGAGCTCTACTTTAGTTCATAATATTCATAATATCCAACATATGTCTCTATAATATTCAAAATTAGAGTAAACCACATATTTAAATGGTTCAAAATTGAAGACTATAAAAAAAATGGATACTGGAAATTCTTCATTCTTTCCCTATTCCCAACCAGTTTGTTCCCTGTCAAGAAATAATTCATGATCAATTCCTCTGTAGCCTTCCAGAAATATTCTGCATACATGCAAGCAAATTATGAAAGTATTATTCACTTTTATACATGTCACCACATAGTATCCTTTTTTTTTTTTTTTTTTTGCCACATAGTATGCTTAAAACATTTCTCTGTGGGTGTCTGGGTGGCTCAGTTGGTTAAGCGACTGCCTTGACTCAGGTCATAATCCCGGAGACCGGGGATCAAGTCCCACATCGGGCTCCCTACTTGGTGGGAAGCCTGCTTCTCCCTCTCTCACTCCCCTTGCTTGTGTTCCCTCTCTGGCTGTGTTTCTCTCTGTCAAATAAAGAAAATCTTAAAAAAAAAAAAAAAAAAGCCTCTGCCTTTGGCTCAGGTCATGATCTCAGGGTCCTGGGATGGAGGCCCACATCAGGCTCTCTGCTCGGCAGGGAGCCTGCTTCCTCCTCTCTCTCTGCCTGCCTCTCTGCCTACTTGTGATCTCTCTCTGTCAAATAAATAAATAGAATCTTAAAAAAAAAAAAAATTTCTGTGCTTCGTTTTTTTATTAGACTTTTGTTATTGGTTAAATTCTCTCTCACTTTATTCTATATCCTTGGGACTGACCACTGGTTTACATGATAGTCAGTGCTTACTTGTCTCTGACTCAAATTATGCACCTATCTTCTCCCCTCTTTTGACATCCAACAATGGGAATCTTTAATTCCTGTCTTAAAACTGCCCCCACTCTCCCTTTCTCTGGAATAAAAACCTACTCTAAGGACAAATTTAGAAATTAAATCAGTCCATATTTTTTAAATATTTATATTTATACACAACAAAATGAGCCTGTTCTGGTTTTATTTCTGTCTTCCCTGACATATAAGGCTTTTATGGGTTTTCAGACAATTAAAACTAAACAAACCTTCTGGTCTGAGAATTAGGACTGCATCAAATATTTGAGAAGTATGTTAATAGGACACTGGAATGTAGTGGCTGTGAAACCTCCTTCTTCTAAACATCTACCACCTCAGCCAGGTCACCTTCCTCCCTCTGTGTCTCCAAAATAATCTCTACAATAAGGCAGTTAGGCCAAATAGTTCCTAGTTCCCCAGCACTAATACAATGTATCTAGTTTATGTCTTTTTGTTATCATGCCACAATGCAAAGGTCAAAAAAACAAGAAGATCAGTTACTACCACATTTTCTGAAGAGGGAGGCTTCCATTTTGGGCTGAAAGGTTGGTGTCCCCAACTTTTACTATAGAAATTGTTAAAAAGATGTTTTTAAACCGTTCCTGAATTAACTTTTTAAGAGCAAAATCAAAGGAGAAATTGGTTTCTCTTTTAATTGCTTAAAACTATTATAAACATATGAACATATAATTCAAACTTGGGAAGGCACAATACAAACATTTTAAGGGAATAAAATGGAAATTAAATTTAAGTAAAAATTTAAAATGTCAGGGTCTATTCCCTTACCCAGCCTCACAGTGATACCTATAGTAGTGGATGTTGTTGCTGTCTCTCCCAGATCCCCTGACTGGACAGACCCTCAACCCTCATCCGCTGTGGGTGCTGTCTGTGGAAATATCACAACATCTACCTACTCCATGGGTCAAAGAACTCATGTGAGGATTCTGCCAGTTGTTAAGTATACCTACTCCAACTAAGAATTGGAGAACTGGATATGGGAAAAAATATGATGGGTTAATGGACCCAGCTGACCCTCTCTGAGATGGACTTGAGTTAAACCTCCATTGGTCACCTAACTGCCATCATTCCATCACTACCTTTGGGCCAGAGTCATGTTGGTGTCTATAGGAACTGGAGCCAGTACCCCTAATCCATGAAAAGTTTGTTTATTCCCCTTCCCAAATTCATAGTCACTCTGAAAAATGGCCACAAGTTCTTTGAAGGAGGAAGAAGATTTATAGTGTGTTTTTGGCAGAGCAGCAGAGTCCTTCCTCAAAGGGCCCTGGCCTCCTGTACACTCCGGGAGTTCCGAGTCTGTGAACTGAATCAAGTATGGGAATTGGTTGAGGGATTATAACTCTCTCTTTTGGTAATTCAAGTCAGACTTCTATTAACATTAACCAGATTTAGAACTCTTTTAAATACATAAATCAAGTAAGATTTTTGTAGGCTGCCATCAATTTTAGATCTAGGGAGGCTATGATCAATTAGCCAATGGCAAAAATCTCTGCAGGTCAAATGATTTTAATTACTGCATTGACTGTGATACCCATTACAGTAACCACACTGACCTTTGCTCTGGTGATTAAATGTCACTAGTTGGTTTCTGCCATCCCAGGGGAACACCACCCACACTGAATGAATTCAGAGAGTCCTGTTCAATGGCATTTTGACGGCCTTTTAGCTTATGGAGAACAGCCTCTACAGACATCTTCAAGAACTCCAGGACTCCCCTCAACAAGACATTTCTGGAAAGCTCTATAATGACAGTATCCTCTAGACTCTCCCAAGAACATACGAAGGGGATGATTGAGCAGGCCTTAAATGATAAATCTATTCTAGGATTCCAATCTTCAAGAACTTTCACATACTTGCCTTTATAATAAACCAAGGAAGAATGGCAATTTCAATTTAATTTGGTGTAGATCAACCAAGCAAACGCTTAAAGCCATTCCCATTGTTCCAATTAACACACTGAATTTAGTATCTCTGCTTAATGTACTGATATCAATACATTTAGGCTGATCCAACATTATATTCTTTCCACCCTGATCCAGACATGTCCCTTTAGTTTCTGACCATATATATTGTCAAAAGCTTAGGATTTTTTTTTAAAGATTTTATTTATTTATTTGACAGAGAGAAACACAGCTAGAGAGGGAACACAGGCGGAGGGGGGTGAGAGAAGGAGAAGCAGGCTTCCCACCGCGCAGGGAGCCCTATGTGGGGCTCAATCCCAGGACTCTGGGATCATGACCTATGTTGAAGGCAGACATTTAAGAACTGAGCCACCCAAGCGCCCCAAGCTTATGACTTTTAAAAATGTTTATGGCCCCTCCTATTGAGTAGTAGTTCGTACCTTACTTCTGTAACTTATTGTGACTGGGACTCTTCAAAACTCATAGGTAGTCAGTAATATGAGTGTCTAAATCTCTGCCTTGAAAAGTAGCATTCTACCAGATGCCAAGCCTAGATCCTTAGCTTCTTCAACCAATAGACATTATCCAACATCACAGTGTCTCAAGGAGAAAAATGATTGCAGGCACACAGTGTCAATTCCCCATTCCCTCCAGGGCTTTCACCTTTTACTTCTCTTATTTTTAGACCTTCCCTAGGACGTCGTTTAGACTTCAGCACATTCTTCACAAACAGCCTTTTGCTGGGGCCCTTTAAAAATCTAGTTTTCTTACTTCCTCTCTGTGGAGCAGCTAACAGCCTTTCTGGTTTCTCTTCCCCCTTGTAGAGGCCCTTTGCCTGGGTCAAAACTATGTCCTAAGTCTATCCTCAGAATCACCAAACACCAAAGGAAGCAAGTTGCCTCTTGCTAGGTCATGTCTGCATGATGATCCCATCTGTGGAATTTTAGCCAGCTAGGACTTCTTTCCCTCCACAGCATTCTGATGCCTTCAAATATAAGCTTTGTGATTTAACCACCTTTTTTTAAATTTGTGGTAATGGAAACTCTGGTCTTACCCAGACCTATAACGTTTTGCTAAGAAGCAGAATTCCCCATTTGGCTATGCCAGTTAGAAACTCTATGTTTAGATGCAGCTATTTGATTACTGATGTTTTAGAACAGGAAGGCAGAGAGCTGGTTTTGTGCTATTGAAAATTTGAAAACCCAGAATAAAAGCATCTTTAGGATCTCTATTTTGGGGCATTAGATCCTGTAGTTTTCTTAGCAAAATTAATATAATTTCTCGAGAAAAAAATGTACTTGATTTTAAAACTCCTTGTTCAGCCTCTTTGTGATTCTTCACAGAAAATATGCTTCTTTTGTTCTATTTACCAGGCACAACTTCCTCTGCATTAACTAACTGTCAGGTAATTTGCCTGTCTTTCAGAAATGTGTTGAGATCTCTGTCTTGTCCACTAATACTTCACTGATGGAGTTTTATTTGAATGAGTGTCACTGAAACTAGATGAAGTGTGCAATCAATCTTCCATGATACTTAGATATCTTTTCAAAGATATGGAATATTTTATATATTTTTAAAATTAGAATGAACTGTTCTGCCATTAAGTTTTAAAGTGAATACGTAATGTACCTTGATACAGAAAAAGGCGTCGTGGAAATAAGTGAAGACTACCAAATAAGACCACCAAATGAGAACAAACAGAGGCTATTTATTCAGAGCTTGCTATAGCAAGAGAGTCAGTCACCACCCCTTGGGTTTGGCAAAGACTCAAAGGCAGTCATGAGAGTGGGAAGCTTTACTGTGGTGGGCGGGGGGAGAGGGAAGGCTTCATATAAACTTTAATTGAAAGTTGTTGCCATGGGCAAGGTAGAGGATGTTAACTAGGAGTAGAGTATCCTGTGTGGTTGGTTTGAAGAGTGCATTTGACATTCACTAGTTGGTCCTAAATTGGGAGCATGGGCAAAAATTAGGGATGCTGGCTGGCAGTCATTGACTGAGTCCTATCCGCCAAGTTCTATCTGTTCTGGGCTGATTGCTACGGAGACTATTGTATGCCCCTCCTGCTGGTTGTTCAGATTATAGGTCAGAGTTGTATTGTCATTAATGATGCGACCACTGTCCATTTGTACATCTAGTTGCTGGATATAAAAATAGTTATAGGTTTAAAAATATTATAGGTAACAATTTGGCCAAAATATTACTTTTCTCCACATCTTATACCAAGAAGCAAGTGAATTGTATGCACAGAAGATTGCATAAATTTCTACCTCCCGTCTTTTTATTATGTAGTCTTATTAGAAAGTTGCTTTCTAAACTAAAATGAATGAGGCTAATAACAATTCAAATATTGACAGTTAAAGCTAAGTTCCCAATAAGTTACTTCATTAAGCTAAAAATCCTTAGCACTTTGTATTGGTAAATTGATAGAAGGCTTTATTTTGGAAATGTCTGACGGATAGAAAATCTTCCCAAACCCTCAAGCATATACAGGAAAAGTTCAAATCATTGACTTCCATAGTTCGTATAGTTCTTTTCACTCTTCTTTTTTTTCCACCTTGCCAAAACCTGTACAATGCCCTCTCATTTGCTGTATATAACATCAATAACATATTTATCATCAAGGCATGGATGCATTCAGGTTTATTACATTGTCACTGAATACTTTAAAAAAATACTGATTTATTTAGTATAGTAACTGACAATTAACATAACATTTAGCACTGTGCCAAAATATATAATAAAAAATTACCAATTTCTGATAATCTCAAGTATGGTGAGTGTATTAAATGTGAATTCGTTTAAAAGTTTAGCTTCATCTAGCCAGAAGAATCTTATATGCTCTTTCAATAGTAAAATATAGAGAAATAAATACAAAAAAATACTTTTGAAAGAATAGCTTCCTGATGGCTTATTGATTCTATTTTTAGAGTTGTTTTCTTTTATGTCTTTCTTTAAGCATTTAATGAATGCTGATGACATTTTGCATTCATCTTTAATTAACTGAACAACTGCCTTTAGATGGATGAGGAATTATCAGATAAATAAAGATACCATAAAGAAAGGATATAAGAGGTATATAACAATTATCTTCTCATCACTGCATATGATTTGGACATGCCACATCATTGATTACTGGGCATAGTTTCTACTGGATACGCAATGACATACATGAACTTAACATGTCTCCTCCCCTGGACTGCAGTTGGCTGGAGCCACATTCACACCTTGCACTAGACTGATCATATTCTCTCTTATAGAATTATGGCTCAGAAGCTAGATAGTCACTGTCTGATTCAGAATAAAGAAAAATGTCGCCATTCAGCAGATGTAGAAAAAAACACTGGTCAAAATTCCATCTCCATTCCTGACAAAAAGCTTTCAGTAAACCAGGAATATAAGCGAACTTCCCCATTCTGCTTAAAAACATCAACAAAAGGGCGCCTGGGTGGCTCAGTGGGTTAAAGCCTCTGCCTTCGGCTCAGGTCATGATCTCAGGGTCCTGGGATTGAGGCCTACATCAGGCTCTCTGCTTGGCGGGGAGCCTGCTTCCTCCTCGCTCTCTGCCTGTGTCTCTGCCTATTTGTGATCGCTCTCTCTGTCAAATAAATAAGTAAAATCTTTGAAAAAATTTTTTAAAAATAAACAAAAAACTTAGAACAAACATATTCAATGGTAAAACACTGAAAACAATAAGATAAGAACAAGGCTAGGATAAATACCCTCTTTAGTTATATTCTTCCTTCTCTGGTGTTCTAGGGCAGAAATATGGGCAGAGAGTGGGGGAGAGAGAAGAAAATGAATTGAGAGGAAAGAGTACAGTTTATACTAAGGTACAGAAGGGGCTCATGTTACATTTCAGTGTTTTATTTCTTTTTCTTTTTTTTTTTTTTTAAGATTTTATTTATTTGACAGAGAGAAACACAGCCAGAGAGGGAACACAAGCAGAGGGAGTGAGAGAGGGAGAAGCAGGCTTCCCGCTTAGCAGGGAGCCTGATGTGGGACTCCATCCCGGGTCTCCGGGATCATGACCTGAGCCGAAGGCAGTTGCTTAACCAACTGAGCCACCCAGGCGCCCCTCCGTGTTTTATTTCTTAAACTGGTTGGTTTTATTATAGTTTAACATGTAATTGTAACATTACAAATTCTTTCAAAAGAAATGCATATTTTTGAGATAATATATAATCCAAGAGGAACAACATAACCGAGTAATTACTTGGGGTAAAGAAAAGGGAATACCCTTAGGTCATTTAGGACAATTACTTTTGTAGTCAGGTGACAACTGAGTCTCATTAAAACCACCACATGTGAAACTATCGCTCCAAGCAGAAGGTGAGGGTGTATTTTTCCTCTGTTGTCCTCAGACCTTAGAAGAGTTGGAAAATACCACACTCCCTTCTATTCCATGAATTTCCAAAAGATGTAATTCCAGATTTCTATGTTTACATCTTTCTTCTACTCCATGATTTCAGAAGGGCCCTTGTTAGAAGGCTTGGAGAGTTGCAAAAGTCAAGGGAGTATTGTTGAAGGGACTGGCACCCCAATCAGCATAACATTAAAAAATACACCCATGGTTTATCAATAATAACTCCCAGGCTTCTCACAATTTCCATTCTCACGTTTGGAAATAGATCATAGCTTTGCTAATGGTTCATGCTGTTTTTCAAATTAGGCCAGCAGAGCCTTGAATAGCCAGTGTTTTTAGAGAGCATTGCCATCAATGCTATCGTTAAAGACACTCAGGTAAGGCAGATGCGATCTAAGGGACACAGAGGAAATACCCACAAACACAACATTCATGTATAAATAAACTTGGATTGCTCACTGGTGCTACCAAGGTGCTTAAACACTTCATCATCCTACCTAATTACAAGGAAAATAAATATAGAGTAATTCAAGTTTAGACAGAGATGGAGTGTAAGAAACAGAAACCGAGGGAGAACTAGAGAGAGAGAGATTGCTGAAGGATGAGTGAGAGGGAGGGGGAAACAGACTTGAGGAATGGAGAGAGAAAAAGGGAAAGACAGAGAGGTTGAGAAACAGATGGAGGGAGGGAGAACAAGAAAGTACAGAGGAGCACTAGGAAAAAAGTTGCTCTGTGGCAGAAAGAGAACGGGAACTTTATGAGTGTCTTGTAAAACCCATACACAAGATGAAAGCCAGGCCTCAGAAGAATTGAGAAATAATTAAGAGCGGGTTCTACTTCGTAGATTTACAAAAGAAACTCTCA
>PITA01000183.1:136286-315635 GCA_004023965.1 Spilogale gracilis
TTTTTTTTTAAAGATTTTATTTATTTGACAGAGAGAAACACAGCTAGAGAGGGAACACAAGCAGGGGGAGTGAGAGAGGGAGAAGCAGGCTTCCCGCCGAGCAGGAAGCCCGATGTGGGGCTCGATCCCGGGTCTCCGGGATCATGACCTGAGCCGAAGGCAGTGGCTTAACCAACTGAGCCACCCAGGCGCCGCCAATTAGTTCCCTCTTTGAGTCTTAAGTTTATTTTTATAAGATTTATTTATTTATTTGAGTGTGGGTGGGAAGGGCAGAGGAAGAGGGAGAGAGTCTGAAGGAGACTGCGTTGAGGCAGAGCCCAATGTGGCGCTGGATCCCACAACCCTGAGATCATGACCTGAGCTGAAACCAAGAGTCTGATGCTTAACTGACTACATCACCCATGTGTCTCTGATTCTCAAGTCTTAATTCCCCAAAGAGCTAATTTGATTTGCCACACCTTAGGTGTCCATCCCTGACCCAGTTGAACAAAGCAGTAGGGGCAGGAGCTTATCATATGTGAGGTCACAAATGGGCCTGGTTTTCTTAGAAGTGGTAGTGAGACAGCCACCTCATAACTCACCTACCACTATCTTTGGCTCAAATTATTAAGGGGCACTCCTAAAATAAGAATGTTGCCTAGAAAACCACCTCCTCACACACAGTGATTCAAACGAGTGTGGAATTTTTTAGTCAACCTCCAGTACATTCAAATAATCACTGACCAGTGAGTGATGATCCAGGGCTGAGTTTTGTGCCAGTTTTGGGGGTTGGCGGGAGGCAGGAGCCACATGGTGGCATGAGGAAGGTGAAGAGGAAGGAGAACTGGTTTATTGGAGAAGGTGGCCGGAACGAAGATGCTGAAATGTGAAATTTATATCAAAGCGCATAGGCGGAGTTTCCTAACAGGAATGATTATCAATTCAAGTAAGTGTTTATCTACTACAAGCCCCTTCCCTAAGGGAAGGGGGCGGGGAAGACAAGAGACAGGAAGCAGTCAGATCACTGAATCTGCGTCTTAGCCTCCACCTTCTATGAAACTTCCTTTGGGAATGACCCTTCGTGGACACCTCCATTTCCACCACCTTCCTCCACATTAAAAACATCTGGGACTCCAGCTCTGTTTATGATTCTGATGTGAAATTGAGTCCCTGCATTAATATGATTAACATGCAGCACAGCAGAAATGACTAGAGCCACATTCTAAAGTCAGGCCAAACACGCACTCTGTAGACATGATAACCTTCAATAAAGACCCTAAATGAGTGTTTTCATTTTCAAGGGAGAACATTAACTTCAGGATTACCACCCAGAGAGCTATACTCAGGTTGCTGGGGCATGATTAATTTCGAATTACAAAAATGGAACTCCTTTCAATCGTTTTTGAAATTCCATTCAACCTGGTATGAAAGCAACTATAATACACAAAAATACTAAGAAGGGTACAAATTAAACCCACACAAAGAGGGATTCGGGCCAGATTTCTGGAAGGATATTCGACCTTAACTCATGTCACTGTTGTGCAAACATAAATTAAAGAAGGGAAAGTGCCAGTGTCCTGACTGAGTAACAGCACGAATCTAGCCTGAGGCCTAAAGTCTAAATTATCCTTTAATAATGTTTTCAGTCTTATTCAAACGGGGCATGATCCTTAGAGCAATTCGGAAGGGTTTGATGCGTGGTGAGCATTACTAGCCCACATATCTGAAGTAGTATCAATCTCTCATGTAGGGAGAAACAGAGGTAATTTACCAAATGCCAGCCTACTGACCCAAAAGAACTGATTTACCTCACATGGAGGTTTCATTTTAGCGGGGATTTTATTTGCTAAGCCTTAATGTAAGACTGACATATCGTACGCTGATTAAGAAGGTCTTGGAATATTTTTCTTCCCCATGGTTCTCTTTTGAAGTAAGGTTTGTACTGCAGTTACACATTACAATGTACTGAGATAATACTCTTTAGAAATCAAAAGTACGCTACAGCTGACTCAGAATAATATCTATCATGGAATTGTTAAAATGCAGACTGTTTATCACTGCTGATTCACAAAGGAAATGCTTTTCTTCTTGAAGTATTCAGCATACGTTGTCATTTTTTATTCAGAGTTTCTCTGTACTGTGTATCCTACGGAGAAATCATATTTAAATGTGATATATTGAGGGCTTCCCAGTCTGTAGTTTAGGATCAGATTACTCAAAATGAGACTGCTTCTTTCACTAAAGGAGAAGAGAGAAGAAACTCTTTGATGGGAGTTACAGTGAAGCATTCACATTCTGAGATAACGGAGAAAAAAGGTTATCACTTTGTCGTGCATTGTGTCACCGTAATTTCTGTTTGAACAAATCGTTTGGGGGATAATGTTGAGACCATTCAAAAATTCTACCATCAAAAAAACAAATTGCTTCTCAAACCCACAAAGTAGAAACCCCAGTTGATTTGGGGAGTAAGAAGGAGAAGTAATTGTTGAAACACAATTCCAAATGCTTGAGAACTGCGTATCGTGTTTTGTGCTGTGGGTCTCTGAAGGACTCAACTGACAATAATGCTATTGCTAGCCCCGGTGATACTCCCACAGCATCGCTTAGCGTTCTCTCATCATTAAATAACAGACATTTTGTGGAACTGATAAATATAGTCTTCAACATTAACTAAATAATCCTCCCAATAGTCTGGTAAAACAGATGGAGAAAATAAAACAGAGAAGTTGTTAAGGGGCTTAACTCAGTCCATAGAGACAACCCTGTGACTTAGTTAGTATTAGACCTCCCTAGTTTTGGTTTATGACACCTCCTCTTCCACTTTTTACTTATAAATAGCAACCAAGTCTCCAAACCACAACCACTCCAACCCCCACCCCTTCATGCTTGTCTTTAATTCTTTCCGTTTAATCAAGAACAGGACACAGGACTGCTGTAAAGAGAATTTGTAGCTGTGTCATGTTTACATTTTTTAAATGTATATATTCATAAGCGTTAAGATAAATGGCTTTTAAGAAGACTTTTTTTTAAAAAAAAAATATTTTATTTATTTATTTGACAGAGAGAAACACAGCCAGAGAGAGAACACAAGCAGAGGGAGTGAGAGAGGGAGAAGCAGGCTTCCCGCCTAGCAGGGAGCCCGATGTGGGGCTCGATCCCGGATCTCGGGATCACGACTTGAGCCAAAGGCAGTCACTTAACCAACTGAGCCACCCAGGTGCCCCAAGAAGATATTTTAAATGGATGAATAGCTTCATTTTAATTTTTTTTTTTCGAAAGACCAAATTGTTTGAAACACCTTGTTTCCATCAGCCTCTAAATTACTTCTACTTCTTGCTCCTTGATACAACCAACTCTTCAATAATTCAGTAGAAGCAGCTCACATATTTCTTGGTAGCAAATGCTTTGTTAGCTGCTAGAGGAGGATAAATGAATATGAGCTGGGTGCCATATTGAAGGAAACCGGGATGGAGAAGGAACATGATGACTGAAAAAATAGTAATGGTCATAGTAATGACAATAATTCCTGGGAGTTTATTATTCTCCAGATCCTGTCCTAAGCATGCCTCATTTCATTTGATCCTTTAATATAGGAGCTATTTCTATTCTCATTTTTTATAGACCATGGAACTGAAGCTTACCAGGTTAATGCCTTTATGCGTTAAATCCATGTAAATAACTATTAATACCCCATTCTCCCATCCAAGGTCATCAAACAATCTTTTATCACTTATATTTTTCATATAGTTTTTCCACAGAGAACTTCTCCGATAGTTTCAGTTACCAAAATAATACTTTTCTTTCTGATTTATATTTTTATGATTTTTTCTGGGCTTGAATTCCATCTGCAAGTCTAATCAATTTTGGGTCAGTGACAAACAGCATTTCAGAACCTGCAAGGTTGAGAACTATTTTGACAATTATTTTTAGGTCATGCTACCATGTCAGTTTTTGTGGGTTAGTGGTTTTTCTCTCATATACCAGCTGATCTTTGGAAACTTTCCTGAGTTTTAGATGGATGTGAATACTACTTTTCTATTGCCCTTTAAAAATATCCCTCCATTGCTATATTTATTTTTATATCTTATTCATCTGATATCCTTCATTTTCAAAAGGTAAATATCTTAAGACGGAAACTAAATCTTGCTAAGTTTGGATTCTTCAGGGTCCAAATTCAGTGTCTAGCATATAAAAAGTTTCAATGTTTGTTTAATTGAGCTGAATTTTACTTTCTCTGAATTTTACTTTATCTATGAGGTCTTTAACTTTCCTTTGTGTTACCTAGTCAATATTTCTGTCTCTGTATCTCTCCTATATTTATTTCTTCTTATTTCAGAGGAGTAAGGTCCTCCCTCGTTTTCCAAGGTGGCCCTGCCAGTTTGGCACCATGGTCGCCATTGACCTGTTTTTCTCCTTGATCAGTAGTCATCAGTGTCTATGCTCCTTTTAGCAGCTTTCACAGCTATTTATTCCTTTCCAGTTGATTTTAAGTTTTAATTAGAATTGCCAAAATTTCTCCCAACAGTTACAATAGGGATAAAGGAGTGGGGGCGGGGGAGGAGAGTAACTTCATAGTAGAGAAACATTTTCTGATCCAGAAGATCAAGGTCAACACCAACAGGGGTAAATCATGTTGACAGCATGTACATTTGACACAGTATGAGAAAATGGCTCTTCATCTCTGCGATCTTCTTTCCAAGAATGCGTATCTCCAGTCTAACAACAAAAAAAACATCCAACAAATTCCAATAAGGGGCATTGCAGAAAATGCCTGGCAAGTACTATCAAAGGTATCAAGGTCATTGTTTTCCAAATATGCTGATAGGGCTCTGCTCTCTGCAGAGGTTCTAAAAGAGATTCTGTCCCTTGACTCTCCCAGCTTCTGGTGCTTGTTGGCCTTCTTGTGCTTGTGAATGCATCAGTCCCATCCCTGTGATCACATTTCTTCTTCTTCTTCTGTCTGTGTATCTCTCCTTTATTGTCTATTATAAGGATACTTATCACTGGATTGAGAGCTCACTCCCATAATCCAGGACAATCTCATCTGAAGAGCCTTAACTTAATTACATATTAATTACATATAAAACCTCCTATTTCCAAATAAAGGCACATTCACAGGCATTGGGGATTGGGACATGAAAATATATTTTAAGGGCCACCATTCAATCCACTATAGTTATCAAAAACAAAGAATGTTTGAGAAGTGGTGACAGCCAAATAGCTTCAAAATAGACACAACAACTAAATGTAATATGGTATTCTGGATAAGATCCTAGAATAGAAAAAGGACATTATACAACAACTAAGGAAATCTGAATAAAGAAGGGAGTTTAGTTAATAATAATATATCGATATTAGTCTATTCATTGTAAAAAATGAACCATACAAATGTAAAATATTAATAGTGGAAATTAGGTGTGGAGTAAATGAGATCTAAAACTGTTTTAAGAAATCAAGTCTACTCTAGAAACAATTCTACAGTTAATCCTTTAGAACAGTTCCATCAAATAGAAATATAATGCAAAGCATTTGTGTAATTTTAATTTTTTTAGAAGTCAAATTTCAAAAATATAAGGAAATAGGTGAGATTAGTATTAATAATACATTTCATTTTATGCAGCCCAATGTGTCCAAAACATTATCACTTCAATAAGTCCTCAATATAAAAATTAATGCCATATATTGCAATCTTTTTTTGTAGTATGTTTCTATGTAGTACCATAAAAAGACAGAGGTGCCTGACAGTTCTACAATCCAATAATAACACTGTAGACAATACAAACAGGTGAAGCGGAATGTCTGTCTACCAAAACAAAGACTAATGATTTTACATTGCTTTAGCTTCTAGATTTAAAGGAATCAGGTTACATAAAATTTAAAACTCAGTTTCTCCGACATACTACCACATTTCAAGTGCTAAATAACCATGTGTGGCTAGTGGCTACCCCTCTGAATAGAACCGCTCCACATTTCCTTACTGCTTCTTTCCATTATCTACTACATAAGAAACTATCTTCCCCCAGATCAGTGCCTTCACATAACTATAATTTATATTATCTCAGAATTCTTTGAGTTGACTTGGAAGTCATTTTCTGGTCTTGCCTTATGTTTCTCACATTGACAGTGTTAGAGAGCCATGGAGGCTGGAGCATCAGTCATGGACCTCTCACAGGTCTGGCTCCCGGCTGGGAGAGCTGAAAGGCTAGGCTGAGCTGGGATACTGGCATGGCCAGGCCTCCCTCCCTCCAGGTCATCTCAGGACCTCTCCCTCCACCAGTGCCTTCTAAATGTGGTCCCTCCATGTGGTCCCTCTAACACAGTAGCCACAATTCAGACATGGTGGTTCAGTGCCCCCAAGGATAGAAAGGTAGAAACTTCCAGACCTTCTTAAGGCTTAGATCTGAGACTTGTGCAGTGTCACCTCTCCCACCTGCTGTGGTTTAAAGTGAGTCATGGAGCCAGCACAGAGTCAAGGTAGAAGGGAAATTCACAAGGGCATAAATACCAGGAGGCATTGTGATTAGTGTGCTTGAGTAGGGGTTAAGTTTTCAAAAAGCATTTATTTTACAGAGACCATCACTGTTAATTCTCATAATTGTGTACTATTATTTCAACATAGGGATACAAGAGGTTAAGAAATATGCCCAACAGGCTGCCTCATTAAGTGGGGGATCTGGGATAGAAACCCAGGCAGTTGTTCTGACTCCTGAACCTCTGCCCTTTCTAGTTGTTTAAATACGGAAGTTGTTGACTTAAATGACTTCTAAGAACAAAAAGAGTGAGAGAGAGGAAGAAAGAAATGGGCCTAGTAGGCAATGTTTTAAAACTCCTGGTGTTATGTTTGTTATGTTTAATGACGTTCTCACTAACCGAAATTTTACAGTCCGTATTAATTATACTTGCTGAGAAAAGATCTCTCTCTCTTTCTTTTTCTATCTCATGCTTGCTCTTTCTTTCTTTCTACAAATAAATTGTGGTGGTTGTGTGAAATTTTCTGCCTTCTTTATACACCCTTTGCACTTAGAAGCCTCAATAAAACGTGTTTTTATCGAATCACAAGTCATTCAGGGCTCTTTCTGCTGACCTTCAATTCTTTCTTCTTTATAATCACTGAAGACTCATCAATGACATTAATAGTTTCATGTAATATAATACTTTTGCATTCCATACTTTGAGGAAAAGAAATCAACTCTGACAAAGTAATGACCTAGACATAATTGTCCTTAACAAAAAGGTTACACTGTTCTCACCAGAATAAGAGAGCTGATAATGACTCTACATCTTACTGTGCTCTGAACTCTTGAAACATAACGAATAACCATGCTTTATTAAGCACCTGCTCAATAAAGTTGGGAAATCAGGGTGGTGACATTAAAACCTGACCTTTGACTTCTTCTGTCAGATGCCAGAATGATTATTTCTACTTGATCTTGATATGACATTAGGGAGCAATTGGCTAATCCTCATTCTCCAAACTTTCTCTCTGGTCTCTCGCTAATGTTCATCTTATTCTGTGTCTTAGATTTATTGTGATTTATTCACCATGTGGGGTAACAGTATCTCCTTTTATCTCAATGGGAACAGCATCTATATAATTTTGAGCCCTAGTTCTCAAGGGAACTCAGTGGAAAAGTTTGAGAACTTAAGAATAGGCTTTTACCTCTACCCTTTGTCTTCTTTCCTAATATAGAATTTGGACAAGTGGATAAGTAAAGAGGCATGTGAGAAGAAAAGACATTGGGTCTAATTAGTTGGGACTTGTCACTTCAAGAATATTTATTGGAATAACACCACACTCAGAAAAAAGAATTGCGGATTTGAAAGCTTTTCCAAACAACTGGCCTAACGTATTTGTTTTGAAATACAGTCACTGGGCCTTTAGTATTTTGAAAGTGCAGTTGAAGATGACATTAACTTTAAATTACAAATATGACGAAGCCCAGAACTGTGACTATGTCAGCCCAGTTATATACAGAATAAAGTGTGGGAAAAAGTATTTTCATAGACCAGACAGGAGAGAGAAATCTTGAGAAAAAGATGTACTTCAATAGAAACCGTAAAAAAAAAAAACCAAAAAAAAAAAAACCCGAGAATTACATTAACTGAACACCTATTATGTGTCAAGCACTGTGCTGAGTAGATCACAAAAAACAGGAAAACTGAACAAAAGAAGCCCAAAAACAGAGCAGAACAGAGATTAATAAGGAGATTAGAAAGGACAGAACAGCAGTAAAATAATGAATTTATAACCAGGATTTGCTAAAATCATGTGGAAATAGCCTCCATTTCAAAAATTTCCACAGCATAGCAGAGCTTGCATCATCCATGAAAATATAAGTGGGGACAGACAGCCTTTCTCCTACTTCCAGGCAATTTATTGAGCTTTATCAATCCACGAGTTCCCCAATGTCCTTTTCACTTTACTCATTCCCTTTTTGCTGACCCACAGTGTTTCTCTTGTCTGCTGCCATGAACTGGTTTGCCATCGCGACTGTGTAAATGATGTGCCCTTGGTGAATCACGTGTCTTAATTCTGATTCAGGGAAAATGATCCCTTTAAAGATTCAAGATGAAAGCTGCTAAATACAGAGTTCAGGTTCAGTACCAATGCAATCGCTTAAGGGGAGAGAGGAAAAGATAGAGGATAAGAATATTCAGCAGGGTTTAATGTACAGTACAGGGCCTATATCCAGGCCTAGAATGAGAAATTATCTAGAAAACAGTTTCTGAAGGAGAAGAGGAAAGTTAATGGTGAAAGCCACAGAAGTAGCTATGAAATCACCATTGGTTTTTTGTTTTGTGTTGTTCCATATGGATTTTGTTTGTTCTCTTTTCTTCTCTCACTCCCTACAAAGACTTAAACCCAGAATGCCAATATGAAATATTTTAATTCTACTCAGATATTATAATAGAAGTTGAAGAAAATAATCCAGAGTAAATATTGAGAGTAAGGAGCACCTGGGCGGCTCAGAGAGTTAAGCCTCTGCCTTCAGCTCAGGTCATGATCTCAGAGTCCTGGGATCGAGCCCCACATCAGGCTCTTTGCTCAGCAGGGAGTCTGCTCCCCCTCCCCCGCCTGCCTCTCTGCTTACCTGTGATCTCTGTGTGTGTGTGTCAAATAAATAAAATATTTTTTAAAAATTGAGAGTAAAATGGTTGAATTTGCAAGAGAGAGAGAGAGAGAAAGAGAGAAAGAAAAGAAAGAGAGAAAGAAGAGAAAGAGAAAGGAAGACTGAAAGTGTTGGGCCTCAAGAAAGGAGAAGCTATTAAAAATGTAAAATGTTGGTTGATTTTTGCAATGGTCCCAGCAAAAAATGTGACTATTTCAACTTGACTACACTGACTAAGCAGTAAGAAGCTTACTACAGATACTCCATACACAAATAGAACTGACCTAAACTATACTTTTGAGACACAGCACCAATGCGTTTATTTATATTTTTTTAGTATTCATCTTGCCCAACCCATATACTCACAGCACATATTCACTCCCCGACATGTGCTCACACTGGACATTTAATGAACTAATTAGTTATTATTATTACATCTCAAGCTAATGATAAAGACATCCAGAAGTTTGTGATCCTATGGATTAAGATGTTAGGGGTTTCTGAAGAAGTGCTGTGTGTTACTAGGACAGAGACTAAAATTGGGAGGACATTGCAAAAGACAGTGTAATGTGGAGGGATGTAGGATACACTTGAGGCCCTCAGGGGTTTTGCTGAGCAGGAAGCACACTGTGGGAAAATGATAAGTAGTAGTTCCCTGAATGAGTGAGTGGCTGCAGGCCAGGGTTTCCACACCTTTTCCATGGCTTTCCATGGAAAGCTTAGGAAATTTATGGCAAGCAGGGATAAACGGATGTGGTTTCTTGAGCTGGAGAAGATTGACCACTGGGGTTCCAGCCTACCCCAGGGCTTAAGAGATGTTGAAAGTATGCAACTGAGTTTCTGAGCGCCTGTGTGGGTTGTGGCTCATTGCATGTAGTCTATGAAAACTTCACTTTCAATATAGTTTTCTTTAGACCTCATATTAGTCTATTCTGACTTTTGTGTCTTCTGGGCAGATGGCACTTATCTGGAGTAAAATTGTTTCCCTTCCCCTCGGCGAATGTAGCTCCCACTTGGTAATACCTACACCTTGGCACTAGTACCTGGGCTACATTAACCTCCTGCTTACCCGCCCACTCGGCACTCTTACAAGATGCAATTGGTGCTTAAACAACACAGGGGTTAGGGACACTGACCCCTCACACAGTTGAAAATCCATGTATAACTTTTGACTCCTCCAAAACTTAATTGCTGACAGCCTACTATTGAATGGAAGCCTTACCGATAGCAAAGCCAATTAATACATATTTTGTATTCTATGTATTATTTATGTATTCTTCCAATAAAGTAAGCTAGAGAAAAGAACATGTTATTAAGAAAATCATAAGGGGCGCCTGGGTGGCTCAGTGGGTTAAAGCCTCTGCCTTTGGCTCAGGTCATGATCTCAGGGTCCTGGAATCGAGGCCCGCATCGGGCTCTCTCCTTGGCGGGGGGCCTGCTTCCTTCCCCCTCTCTGCCTGCCTCTCTACCTACTTGTGATCTCTCTCTGTCAGTAAATAAATTAAAAAAAAATCTTAAAAAAATCATAAGGAAGAGAAAATACATTTATAGTATTCTACTGTAAAGATCTGCATATAATTCAAGCCCACACAATTCAAAATCCCTGTGTTCAAAAGACAACTGTATATTTACTCTGTATTTTACTGTCCTTTTATTAAAAATAATTTATTCAACCTCCAATCTAATGGTCAAGGACTACTGTATACACCATGCAGATTTGCTCCTATGACGCTGTCCTTTGGCATAAATGTAGGTTGTAGGTTTCTGCACTCTGCCTGGCGAGGCCACACAGTTCATGGGATAGCCCCCAAGTATCTCATTGTTGGATCGATGATCCCAAGGCCTTTAACTTCCCCATTGTGGTTTCCATTTTGTTTAAGGGATATTACTGCACTTTCGGGATATTACTTTTTTGGGGAAAAAATTCCAAGTGTTTTTTCCATGCTATTCTTTTTTTTTTTTAGATTTTTTTTTTAAGATTTTATTTGTTTGACACAGAGAGAGATCACAAATAGGCAGAGAGGCAGGCAGAGAGAGAGGAGGAAGCAGGCTCCCTGCTGAGCAAGAGAGCCCAATCAGGTCTCCATCCCAGGACCCTGAGATCATGACCTGAGCCCAAGGCAGAGGCTTTAACCCACTGAGCCACCCAGGCGCCCACCATGCTATTCTTTAAACTCATTCCAGTTGTCTAGATATAACAAAGACTCAAATTTCTCAGGGTCTTCAGTAATAGACTTCCTTAGTTTTCTGCACTGATGTAGCTTTTCCTTACTTGTATATCCCGTTGGTAAATCCCATGGGAATAGCAGGGAGGGAAGAAGCAGTTGGTTTCGGTGGTAGTCATTTCAGTCTCTTATGTGGAGAAATGTATGTGATTTCTAAAGACTGAAAGAGAAAAGGTCTATTTTCCATAATGTGTATTTAAATTTTTTACATGCAAATGGTTGTAATTTCTGCAAAATTTTATCAACCCACGACTCTCAGACTTATCTCTTTCCAAATGAGAGGAAAAGAGACAGTGTTGTAAATAGACTTAAAGATGCTCTTAGTACCCTGCAGTAGAGAAAGCCTCCGGCTCCCTCCTGCCACACAGCCTAACATTTCAAACATAGACATAGCTAAGAGATGACCATTTGGCCAACTTACAAACCTGCTGACCTGTTCCTAAGGAAGGATTTCATCAGTAGAAATTAATCTAACGTTATATTTCAAATTGTCTTCCTCCTGTCACCCAGAAAATCCTCATCACTGACCCTTGACCCCAATGAATGTGGAGTAAAGGAATGAAAGCATTGTGATGCTATGCTCAGAAAAATACATTTTACAAGTGAAATAGGAGTCTGTACTTTCTGCATCCCTCAATGTCTGGTAAAAGCAAAATATCTTAATATCCTTATTGCTGCCACTGCTCACTTGTTTAGATGAGATCGATAAAGACTGATTTCTTTTTAACTGGCACGTTATTTAAATGCATTCTGAGCTATAATTATGGACTTTAAAAAATGAAAAAGACTCTGAAAAGTATCTAGCTTCTAAATGTGTATTAAACTGACATGAAGAAATGTGACCCAAGTTGAATTAACCTTGTTAAACACATTGCCCCTCCCCCCCAAAAAAGTAAATTGCAGCCTTAATTTATTTGGAGTCTTCCATTTACATGCAGTGTGAATTTTCAAGATAGGATGTTAAAAAAACAACAACAGTATTTTCCAAACATACGTGATCAATCAACCCCTTTTCAACGATGTATCTGTTAAAATTTTTAGAGGAATATTTCAAAAATATTTCAAAATTTCAAATTTCAAAATTTCAAAAAATAATTCAAAAATATTTGGGAAACAGATCTATACCAACTTTAATATTTCCATGAAAGAAATCTGGCAGAGATAATCAGTGATGTGTCCATAATCTTTTAGTGTCAATTCCCAGAATAGTACACAAGACTCCAAGTTTCCGGGCTTATTTTCCTGCTGCATCACATGCTTCAAATATGTGTACATACCAGCATGTGAAAATCATCATCAAACACACTTCTCTGTATAAAATTTTATTGTCTCTTTATTATTTTAGAATATGTTAAAAAGTTGTTACATTGTCTAATGAATCTAAAGTCAAGTGTATAATCCTAAATTATCAAAGCTGCTGTGTTTTATTCTTTGTTAACATTTAACTATTTTGCCAAATACATATGTATACTATTAGTCTAAATCAAATGATACAAGACTTATAGGGATCAATATAAGTTGGATGATTTGTTTAAATCTTTGCTTATTGCCCGCAAAATAAAGCCAAGTAGCTCAAGTTGGGCTATCACGTTTCCCTTCATTGTCATGATGGTAAATTCAATCTGAATCTAATGTTTATGTATCTACTACATACTCTGAAGAAAGAATTGATTGAAGCCCTTCTTATAAATACACAGTTTTGTTATTAATCAAGTTAAACATTTCAATAATACGCAAAATCACTGTTTTCTTGGAAAAAGGTATCAGTAGTAAAGCCTATTATAAGAGCACTTAGCTCAGTAAATAAGAGTAGGGTAGAATTGCAACTTTTAAGAACTGAGTCAGGGGGAAAAGTAATAGTATTTTTATGTGAAGGACTTTTGGAACCTTCTGGAGGTCTTGAAAACTATGTGGTAAATTGAAGAGTAAGGATACTTTTATGAAGCTGAAGATAACTTAGAAAGTGAAATCTGATTATTGCCATGATAAGAACTGTTGTTTTTAAACCAAAATAAAATTTGGTTTAATTTACCCATCTTGTATAATAATAACATTGTTATCATATTTTCACAGGAAATGCAGTTATGACTTTATTATAAAACATTCTTCACTCTACGGGTGCCTGGGTGGCTCTGTCGTTAAGCCTCTGCCTTAGGCTCAGGTCATGATCCCAGGGTACTGTGATTGAGCCCCACATCAGGCTCCCTCCTCAACGGGAAGCCTGCTTCTCCCTCTCTTATCCCCCCTGCTTGTGTTCCCTCTCTAGCTGTGTTTCTCTCTGTCGAATAAATAAAATCTTAAAAACATTTTTTTTCCTCTAGTAACACAGACACTTATTCTAGGAAAAATTACATCAAATTCTAATGGAAGTTTAGCCATAGATGAAAGGAACCTATTTATTTTTCTTTCTTGTGATTCAGAGGTATGGGTTTCTGGGTCCTTAAAAAAACCTGGGGGTATGCAGTATATCAGGAACAGAAGCTTTTTTCTTCCATCTGTCTACAGGTATGTTGCTTTTCAGCATGTATTATCCTCCCTACATTGTCAAGATCTTTTTTTCTTCAAGTTCTTTTAACTGTCCCATCTAAGCATAACTTGAAAATAGCCTAGCTATTTTTCAGATTCCCCTTCTCTGGAATCAGACTTTGGTTTTTCAGCCCTATGAAGAATACAAGATACTACCATACATCTATTAGAATGGCCAAAATCTGGAACACAGACATCACCAAATACTGGTGAAGATGTGGGGCAACAGAAATTCTTACTCATAACTTGTGGAAATGCAAAATGGTACAGTCAGTTTGGAAGACAATTTGATGGTTTCTTATAAAACTAGACTTTTTTTTTTTTTTTTTTTTTTATCATACGATCCAGCAATTGTTCTCCTCAGTATTTACCCAAAGAGTTGGGTAAACTCATAGCCACACAAAAATGTGCAGACAGATGTTCATAGCAGCTTTGTACAAAATTGCCAAAATGTGCGGGAAACCAAGATGTCCTTCAGTAGGTGAACAAATCAACAAACTATGGCACATCCAGACAATGGAATTTTATTCAGCACTAAAAAGAAAGTAGCTATTAAGCCATGACATACATGGAGAAAACTTAAGGGCATGTGATTAAGAAGAAAAAAGCCAATCTGGGAAGGCTATATATTGTGATTCCAACTAAATGATATTCTGGGAAAGGCATAACTACAGAGACAGTAAAAAGATCAGTGGTTGCCAAGGGGCCGTGAGCAGTGAGAGGAAGAGAAGAATAGGAAAGGGCACATAAAATTTTTAGGGCAGGGGCGCCTGAGTGGCTCAGTTGGTTAAGCAACTGCCTTCGGCTCAGGTCATGATCCCGAAGATGCTGGATCGAGTCCCACATTGGGCTCCCTGTTTAGTGGGAAGCCTGCTTTTCCCTCTCTCACTCCCCCTGCTTGTGTTCCCTCTCTCGCTGTGTTTCTCTCTGTCAAATAAATAAATAAAATCTTTAAAAAAAATTTTTTTAGGGCAAAGAAAATGCTCTGTTTAATATATTGATATATATGTCAGTATACATTTGTCCAAACCCATAGAATGTATATGACCAAGAGTGACTATGGATTGTGATTAGGATGTAGGTTCATCCTTGGTGTAAAAAGCACCATTCTGATGAGTGATGTTGAAAATGGGGGAGGCTGTGCCTATGGAAGGGCAGGGAGTACACGGAAAATCTCTGCACCTTCCTCTTCATTTTATTATCAACTTACAAGTGTTACAAAAAAAAGTCTTTAATTAAAAAAACGACTATCAGAAATACAAAATGTAAATTTCCATTCTGATTCCATACATATTTATAAAAACAATTTGAAGTATGAATTATTTTGAGATGTGACACTGGGATGTTTGAGGAGAAGGGCAATATCAAATTCATCTTCGTGTCCTCAAGAACTGAACAGTGTCTGCCAAGTAATTGGAGTCTGACAGTAATAGTTCTGATGAACAATAGATGAACCTAAATTAACACTGTCTTAATTTGCAAATGTGATGTGCTTCAAAATAGAGTAGTTCTTCCACAGGGTGACAAAGCATCCTGGTTTGCCTCACATTAAGGGGTTTCTCATGAGCTAGGACTTTCTATGCTAAAACCAGGGCAGTCCTAGACATAAAATGGTTTGTCAACATATTTGTAGATAAGAAATTTGAGACAGCAAAGGGAAACTAGAAACCCTCACTAGATCTGAAGGAAGGTAAGCTTTGCTTCTGTAGCCGCCCAAGTAACCCTTCTGTTCTTAGTTACTTCTTTTCAAACCCCCCCCCCCGACTTGACTAAGGGCTCTTGCCTCAAGCTGTTCCCTACCTCACCACTTCTCCTCTTTCACTGAAACTATGCCCCTTCCTACCTCACAGAAATCCAGATGGCAGTGACCTAGCCTATTTGGGAATCTTTCGAGTAGAAATGGCAGGTTGAGCTGAGGACATAAAATAAATTGCCAACAAAAAATAATAGTTACAATGAATACTTACATTACATTACATTATGATATTGGTGTTATCCTCAATTTACAGGTAGGTCACAGAAAGGATACATACATAACCTTCCTCAAGTCAAATAGTTTTCAAATAGTAGAACATGGATTTGAACCAAAAGGATATGGCTTCAGGTAATTGAGAATCTTCCCTGGGGTATGTCATAATTTAAGAACTAGACAAGATAAGAAGCAGCTGAAAAAAGACTTTAAGAATAATGGAAGAATAGAGAAAGAACCAAAAGAGACTCATGTAATAGAGGCAAAGATGAAATTAATTTTATGTCAATCATCAGTGCCAGAGGTGCTACAGAAACCAAATAAGAGAGGAGTAAAAAGTATTGTCACCTTCGAGTCACTGATTATCTTAGCAAAATTCCAACTCTTAGTGATTTGGAAAATATGGGAAAAGAGAAGAAATAGATGTAGAAATTGTACTAATTTTACCTTTAAGCATAACTGTAAAAGAAAAGAGATTGGAAGAGCTATAATCAGAGAATATAGTTGAGGAAGAAGTGATGTTGGAAATAGGAAAAAAAAAAAAAAGAATTGATGTAATGAGTTCTTGCTGAAGAGAGAAATGGGTGAGCTCTTAGAGTCCAAGAGTACAAGTGGGCAGGTTACCTTCAAACTCTAAGGTACAGCTAAAGAGAGAATATAGGTGTAGGTGTAATATAGGTAAGAGGGACGTTGAAGAAATTTAGACCTGAAACTACACCCCTTCTTTGAGAAATAAAAGATAAATATATTTTCATTTTATTTTTTCAAAGGAGATAAATGGCCTTATACTTAAAAAAACCCACAAAACTTATACTTCTTAAAGTAGAAATGTTAAACATCATGGCAGATGAATGGAAGGAATGGTTCTTCAGTCAGAGGGGAGTTTGTAATACACTGTATCACACTGTCAAGATGACTATCAACCACACCTGGAAAGGAGTAGAATCTTGACTATAATTTATTTTGAAAAAAAGATCAGTGCTAGGAAGATTTCCTAGGGATATTTCATTTTGGTTATCTTAAAACAGAGAGTCCCAATCTTACAGTGATGAAGGAGGGAGGAATGGGGTCTTCAATCATCCATGTGGTTTTTATCCCCAGTATTCATCCTTTCTTGCCTTCAACATAATCCCCCTAAACTCTGTCACCTGGATGTAAGAAATACCATCATTTGCTTTACATATTGGCTTCCATCCCTACTTTCACTACGGTCCCTCTAGCTGAGGATTTCTTCTTCCCCTGGAGTAAGTGTTTGTGGACCATAACTCCACCATAGTTCAAATAATTCCTCCCCATCTGTTGAAAATTCCAGATTCAGATGTCTATATGTTATTTCCAAATCAATCTTAGAAATTGAGTGGCACCTTTTGAGCCTCTTTCTTTGCTTTCTTTCAGGACTTTCACTCAGCTTCTTTATTCCCTGTTAATTTTCTAGCTCTCATCTCTACTACGATTTGACTTATCAATTCAAACTTACTTTTATCCCAGTCTCCTTGCTCTGTTCACCAGCCTTCACTTTTTCACTTTGCTTCTCTTAATTCTCAATGGATTACAATGTCATAACATCTGTTAGATGTAGACACACTGTGTGTATATATGAATGGGTATAGTGCACAACTAAACATGTACTTGACACCCACTCTACAGTGCGTGCGTTCACATCCACCTGGGGAGGGTATGTATTAAGTCAAATGAGTATATGGTTGAACATCTTGGTCAGGCTAAATTGGAGACACAGCCAGAAAGCATATTATAAAAGTTTTCTTAGGCTAAAAGAAACTGTAGAAATCATATAGGAGATGATTTCAGGAACGGCAAGAGATAAATCTCTGTCAAAATCCTAGCATACTGAGATCCTCATTAAAACACACTTTTCCATGCACTTTTTGCTTCTTTTTCCCTAGCCAAATTAATTTCTTACCTCCCATATCTTTAAAGCAGAAAAAAATCAGAATGAATAAATGTTGCCTATACACACACAGACACACAGACACACAGACACGCACACACATGCACATACACACACATTTGAAAAATTTAGATCCTGCTTCTAAAGAGATTATTGTTCTAATGGGTATGTCTGATCCTATTGGTTTAGGGATCTCTGAACTTCAATAATGACATGGAAACTTCCACAAAGAGGTCTGAGGAGAAAGAAAAGATACAGCTTAACAAACCTGTGTTGCTTTACTCTTTCTTATAATTTTGGAGGATTATAGAGTACATATTAACCCACATTTGTGTTGTGTTCCAAAGTTTGAAACTCGAATCACATTTTCCCCAGGAAGCTATATTTCAAAGTGTGGCCAATATCTTGGAAAGTCCATGTAAGAATATTTCACTCAAAAATTAACTACAATAAGAGCAATGTTACAGTGAAAACATAGCAACAGCTAAAAGTAGCAATTAGGAAACCTGGACTATGTCTACCTTTCAAGGAAGGAGGCCCACTTCTTACAGGAACATCCATCAGGAGATATTTCTCCATGGAGATCAGGTGTTCCCATGCACCAACAGTAGCTCAACAGTACTGAACAGTAGTTCAGTAGCTGCTATGTTCTGCCTGTTGGTCCAAATGCAACACTCCCTCCCTCGGTAATCTCAGCTACAAAAGTTTGAGCTGGTTATAGTTCACAGTTCAAAACACATTATTATCATTGGTTCATGCAAGTCCACTCTCTGTTTATTTTGTTCCCAAATCTAGGCGAGTCCATTACATCTGCAGAGCTAGAACAAGAGTGTAAATGGAGGCCGCAGGCATCAGGCTGGTGACTCTGTTTCCTGAACTTTATTTTTTTTTTAACTTTAAATTTATTTTATTTTTTCAGTGTTCCAAGATTCATTGCCCATGCCCCACACCCAGTGCTCCATGCAATATATGTTTCCTGAACTTTAAAGGACCTCCAGTATATGCATGTGAAAACTTCAGGTTACACATCTGTATTCCATTCTCCACCACCACTCTCCTTTGAGGGCCCAGGGATGTCAAACTGATAAAGACACTTTTCTTTACCAAACTTTACTTTGGCTCCCCCAAGCCCTCTTCTCGACTAGACTTTGATCTTGGGCTTCAGTGTCCATCCTGGAGGACCTGCTGCATTTCCCAGTTTCATAAGAATCTTGTCAAGTCAATTTATCCAGAATCCCCTACCATCAATATCTGATCACCTTTGATATCCCATACTTTCCTCATCCTTCACCATCCCTAAATGTAATCTGATTACCGTGGGCAGATTTTCTCAAGAACCCTGTTCAGTTGGTTTAACCAGAATCCCCTTACTCCTGACGTTTCTTCTTAATAATTTTCTCTTCACTGACCCTCACTCCCTGGCTTGCCCATGTTGAATTTGGGATTGGACCCAGTTTTGTGTTTTTTGTTTTTTCTTTTAAATCAATAGAGGTGTCTTTAACTTAAGACATAGAATCCTACTAATTCACTGTTACTAATTCCTTACAACTTATCAGTATCCCCCCCCCCCCTCGCGCCAAGTAAGATAAGAATAGAGCACACTTTTATTTCCCTTTGGTTCCCATCACCCCTCATACCATTATATTGATACTAAGAGGGATGACCTGGAACTTTATCCAATTTGCCATCTTGGCAAGAGATACCACAAGCCACTTCTCCATGTTAGTCGTTCTCTCAGTAAGATAAAGTGGAAAACAAAGGAGATTTGTCTAAATTTGTGTGGTGTGGAGTCCCTTTTTAGATTCCTCAGATGCACACCTATATCATGTAAATCTCAGATAATTCTCTACTATTTCCAAAATAAATAATTACTTTTATATTTTTGTTCCTTAGATAGTTTTATACTTGATATGTAAAATACTGTTGCATAACTACATCGACAAACAGCTTTAATTTATATTGTGTCCAAAAGAGAGGAATGCAGCTTGTTTTTGTTTTTATATAATCACAAAGAAAGCAAATTGTTACAGCTAGGAACGTTTGTTTTTCAGGCATGGGAACATGAACAACTGACTTCTGCAAATTACATATATCCTCCTGCATTCAAAATAAAATTAGAACTCTCATATATCAGTTTAACTTTTCACTTTAAAGATATATACTGCCTCTTACGTAACACATCTTAATAGTTCCAAGTGACAGAAATTTACTTTGCTGTTTAACAGATAAAATGTGTAAATGTAACCAACGTACCTAATCCAATCACATTTTTAGGGATGAAAATGGATAAAGAAACAGTGTTAAAACTTTGGTTTGCTTTTATTTAGCACTTGGTTTTAAAGGTCTAGTAGAATGTTTTTCCAAGGAGACTTCATTTAACACAACGCATTCTTACACGTGAATCAAAGAGGAAAATACTATAGCAAAATAAAATATTATTTACCAAAGAATATCTGTCAGAGAAATCTATATTCTTGACTATGCTATGAATTAAAATCTTTCAAGTTTTCTTTAAAGACCTCTTCAAAGTCCTGTGCTTAAACAAACCATCCATTACAAATTATGTGGACCTTCTTTCTCTCAGTTTAAATCTTGTAGTTTGTGGCATTGAGTCCACCTGAATCAGAGGAAAACCCCAACAACACCAGTTTGTAATTGTTGTTTAAAACAGACTAACATTCAAAATGAAAATAGACCTTCATCAATTTACCAATTTATTTTAAAAAGAAGCACATGGGGTAAGAATTTTTTAAAATGCTTCCATTTGGTGGAATTTTTTCTAACTAGTTCCTTAAAAAAGGAATCCCAATAATTTTGAAGGAAACTGTTTTGTTTCACAATACTTGTTTAACTGTTTTTTAGTTGCTAAACGGTGCTAGATATTAAGAATAGAGATTTAGTTCTCGAGCAATTTAGCTTCTGGTGGAAGAAATAAGGCAAATTCATAATTTTGGAGGCTTTTTGGTACCTAAGAAATATCTCACTGAAGTACAGAAAAATTAATGATAACTTATATCAAAATACACACTAATTTGAGCTCCAAGCTGACCACCCAGTTCTGCTTATGTTCACTGCATTCCCTATTACATGGCTTCTGTCATCTACACCCATGATCACAAAACAATTCTAGCTTTCATTTCTCCTGAGCACCAAGCCCATATTTCAGACTGCTTACCAGACACTGTTCAAATCATCTCCAATTCAGTACTTACAGTTGAAACCATGATCTCCCACCCTAACCTTTTTAGTAATCCCCCCTTTCCAGTGACAGATACCCTCCAAGACCACCAGTGGACACCTGAAAATGCAGATAGTATGGAATCCCATATATACTATGCTTTTCTTTTCTATACATATATATCTATGACAAAATTTAATTTATAAATTAAGCACAGGAAGAGAATAACAGCAACAATTAATAATAAAATACAGCAATTATAACAATATACTGTAATAAAAGTTATGCAAATGTAGTTTCTTTCAAAATACCTGATTGGACTGTACTCACCCTTCTTGCAATGATGTGAGACGGTAGAAGGCCTTAGGGAGGAGAAGAACTGAGGCGAATGACTGACACAGGCACTGTGAAGTAGCGTTTGGCTATGACTGACCTGCCGGTTGGTGAGTGGAAGGATCATCTGCTTCCGGGTCATGGTTAATCAGTATAACTCAAACCAGGGAAAGTGAAACTGCCCATAAAAGGGGGGGAGGGGAGAATGCTGCATTTACTTTTTTTTTTTTAACTCATCCATCTAGTTGCAAAACATAGAAATCAAGAGGTCATTTGTCACTTTATGTTTATTTCTCATATGCAATTTTTTTTTAAAGATTTTATTTATTTATTTGACAGAGAGAGAAATCACAAGTAGGCAGAGAGGCAGGCAGAGAGGAGGAAGCAGGCCCTTTGCTGAGCAGAGAGCCCGATGCGGGCCTCAATCCCAGGACCCTGAGATCATGACCTGAGCTGAAGGCAGAGGCTTTAACCCACTGAGCCACCCAGGTGCCCTCTCATGTGCAAATTTGATGAAAATCTCATTCTGTCATTTCTCTGCTTAAAAATACAAAATGTCCCCCTCTGTCTACAGGATTAAATCTCTAGTCTGAATCATAGAGTGCCAAATAATCAGACTCTTGACTTCCAGCCTTCTATGATATTCCCACAGAATTAAGTTACAGTAATTCTCATTTGAAACTGTCTGTGGCCACTGAAACCTAAGACCGCTTCCAAATGTTCACTAAAGCTAACTAGCAACAATACAAATTACAACAGGTGATTCTGCGTTTTTGTTTATTTGTTTTTCAACAGTAAATATGACCTGTATGAAAGGGCTACAATTAGGGCGCCTGGGTGGCTCAGTGGGTTAAAGCCTCTGCCTTCGGCTCAGGTCATGATCTCAGGGTCTTGGAATTAAGGCCGGCATCGGGCTCTCTGCTCGGCGGCGAGCCTGCGTCCTCCCCTCTCTCTGCCTGCCTCTCTGCCTGCTTGTGATCTCTCTGTCAAATAAATAAATAAAATCTTTAAAAAAAAAAAAAAGAAAGGGCTACAATTATAACACAATTCAGTAATTGAAGATAATTGCCCAATCATACTTGTTTCAATATATTAAAAGCTTAGAGGGATATGGCCCATTAAATAATCCTTTTCCTGCTTCTTTTCTTTTTTCCCTTTTCCTGATTCTAAACGATAACTTCCCATCCCATGAATTGGTTTCAGTTGCTTCCTTTCCAGCTTTAGGTACTTAAATTAAGACTCTCTGAATATGCCCCCACATACTCCTGCAATCCATATTTAAACACACTAGCCCCTCACAGACAGGACCCAATAAATTTGTAATAAATTGACATATTTAGAATAACTTACATTACTGTAAAATTTATTAAAAAATTGTAAAGATTTATAAAGGGCAAAAATGTTGGGTTACATTTTGGCCCATCTCTGTACACAAACAAAACATCGATAGTAAATTAAAGGGGCAAATTATATCGATATAAAATTTTTCCTACAGAAAATAATGATTTGTGGGATCATTTAAAGACATTTTGTAAGTTGTCTTTCTCTCTTCCTTCTTCAGTTACCTAAAGAGCATAAGTCAGTTTATAATTTTGAAATGTAAGCCAGAAAGAAGAAATACTGTATTTTAAATATCAACCTTGAACAGTGTTCAATCCAAGAAAGGCCAACTCAGCTGTTTGGAGTCTTTTTGGCATATTAAGCACATAGTTCGATATCCCAGATGCCTTAGGCATTTCCATAACAATAAGGTGTTGCTTTGAAAACTAGACAGTATCCCAGGGTCCCTGAGGCCAACCGAAGTCCTGGCTGTCACGTTTTTAAAAAATAATCAGGGTGTCCAGGAAAGCCCATAATGTGAGAAGAACTGGAACTGGAAGTCTGCATCTGTTATGATGGCTGAGCACCTCGTATTTCTATATGCTAGTCTCTGTTTTCCCTCTCTCTTTCAAATTTACTATTGAGTAACTTGTTCTGAGATTTAGATTCTTAATTTATGTTCTATTGTGAAATATCTGTAATTCTGTGAAATATCCCAGAACTGTATTGAGAGCAATGTATTGAAATTGCAATCGAATGTGCAAATTTGTCAACTATTAACATTTAAATATACTAGTTCCTACAAATATATGCAATATAATACAAATATAATATTGGGTTTAGGTATTTTTTAAGAAAATAAAATATTATTAAAACCGTGGTATCTCCCTATATTTTCTTGTTTCTTGAGGAAAATTTGTTTGAATTTGGTGCTTAAATTTTCCAGAAGTGTTTTTTCTGTTTACTACTTACATACGAATGTATGTATCCATAAGCAGTATCATTTGCATCTTTAAACTTGATATACCTAGTATAATTCTGTTTGCATTCCTACAGTCCTTGATTTTACTCATTTGACATTGTTTCTGAGATTTTTCTATGTTTATGCATGCAGATCTTTTTTTTTCATTTAAACTTCTGTATACATTTAGCAACTATACTTCCAACTCATCCATTCTCCTTTTGTAGAACATACAGATTCTTCTCTTTTTTTCTATTATACTTAATCTCACAATAACTATTTTTGAAAATGTCTATTATTGCACATGTGGAGAAGGTTCTCGGGAGTATGCACTTAATTGTGAAAAGCTGGTTCTTGGAATATATACATTTTAAATTTCATTGGGTGTGCCAAATCAGTCTCCAAGATGTATGTTTGTACCAACATACACACAAAGGAAAAGTATATGATCTTCTGAAAGAAACAGTAAAGTTATTTACAACTTCATCTTCCTGAGCAAGCCTACCCTGGGCTAGAAAAACTGTTAATGTAAGTAACAAGTTGTGTGGTTATAGATGGTTTTAATTCTCACCTTAAATATTAAATATTGAACTTAAATATTAAACTCTTGTTTTCTTTTGTCTTGAGAATTAGTCATGCACTTTTCTACATTCAAAAAATATTGGCATTTTCTCCATTATTAATCTTGTGTTATGTTTTATTTACAGTAACGACTTGGACGTGATCCTACTAAGGTTCTACTAAGAGTGCCCCAATAAAATTATATTTTTCTTTTAAAGATTATATGTTACTGTAAACTCTCATGTTTAAAGATTGCCAGTGCACCCACAAAACCTGACATATTTCTGTACAGTATCTCTACAAGCTATTTCATAACCAGGTTTTAGGGGGTATATATTACCTACTGCAAATACAAAATATCCTTCACAAAATGTACCAAGTTGGCAAGAAATATAATTTTCTCTAAAAGACATTTCTTTTTAAAGCAAAAATAAAAACCTCAGCTAACTCCTTTAATAAATTATACTCCTATAGCTACACATATAGATGAGTACTTTCAAATCGCACTCATAGGATGATCACTGGAAATCTTAAAAAGTAATTACTTGCGATAGTAACGTTTATGTCAGTCTGCCAAAGTCTAAATTTAGATCACAGTAAAGTATAGCTATATAATTGCATTGACTGGGGGGAGACATATATTCCTTCCTTTCATAAAAGAAATTACTGTACACTTAAGGTGCAAAATATATTTACTGAGCATTATCAGAAAGTATTTTCTTAGGTATTTGATTTAGTGCCATTCCATGTCAAAAATCTGGTTACCATGCTTGGGATTTGAAAACAAAACTTGCACACACATACCAACATTCTGTTTAGAACCATAGAACATTAATGTTTGTGTTTTATTATAATACAACCAAAATATACATTTGAAAATTTTCAATTATTTTAGATTACAAGACTATATTTCCTTCAAAATAGCGAAACTGTAACTCAAAATTGATTGGTAGCCAGTTATAATACCAGAATTAAATTAGATGATTAACTGATAGATTGTTGTCCTTTCCCCCAAAAATCATCTATCTCAAACTTACCATAAATACTTTACACTACAAAACATTTAAATGAGAGGTATAATCATGTGCATATTCCTGTCTTTGCACTGTCAATATGCAGAATGTTGGAATTTTAGATCTTATCTTTTAACCTCACATGTAAGCCAAGTTATTTAAATATTTTGATTATTTCCTGTGATAAAAATATATCTTTCTATAAAAACACTTCAAATATCTCTTTTTTCTAAACTGTCCATTCCCAATAAGGCTAATCAATTTTCCAACATGTTGTCTAAGACAGATGTAACATTCTAAAAAGAAGCTGTTTCAGTTTTAATTTCCCTTTGTATTTATGATATATATGAAATATAGCTTATATTTAAGTTTAAAATATCAGTATTTAATTAATGCCATTGTTCAACTTAATATTTTGTGGACATCTGGATAATAGAAAATTGTCCTTGAAAGCTTAATTTTGATAATGTTGAAAAACAGGCACTGGCCACTGTAAACTTATTTTTTAATCGAGTCTATACAATTCAGCAGGAACAAAACTTAATAGCATAAAGGAACTGAAATATAGACGAAAAGCAGAATTCAAGAATAAGACCATTTTGTAGGCAGCATATTGTAAATGAGCATCAGTTAGCCAACAGATTGACGAGATTTGGTGTAGATTACAATTCTTCTGTTGTAGCTTTTGCAAATTTCTGAATTTCTTTATGACTATTTTTCCATCTCCTAAGTAATTTGGTTCAGAAATTCAGAAATGTTTATTCAGTAATATGAAGGTAGTGTGTTGAGCTCTTTGGAGGAAAAAACGGTTCTACATAAATTAATTACTTAGACTCTTCATTTCTAAGCAAATTCTTAAAATTCCCAATAAATTGAATGTAAATGTATGCGGAAAGGCAGGATTCCAAATAGCTGAAATGAAATTCAGGCGAGAACATGCAAGTTAAAGACGTATATATTCAAAACAGGGGAGACAAATATGAAACGAAGAATAGGCAGACATTTTAAGACCTCTCCGTAGATGGCTAGTTTCTTAAACATATCTTAGACTATTAACTATCATTTTATTTTTCATTATTTCGAGGAAAATTTGGTAAAACCTTCAGTGGTGAGGAAGTACATGTTGTGTCGCATCTCTAGACTTAATATAATTCATACTGTCCTTCTAAGTGTTATAGGCAATTAAAAGGTTAAAGAATTATATGTACCTTAAATGTCCTCTGTCTTTATAAATACACATAAATCTTTGCCCATATTTTTTATTATATGATATTTTGCTTACTCAATATTTACTCAATATTTCAAATACATTTAAGCAATTATCATAAATTAATGTTTTAGATCCAAAGCAGCCAAAATATTAGGTGTAAAGTAAAAGAGGTTGCCCACATTTTATCTGAATAATTAAGATTAGAAAGGAGTAATTAAAAATGGCTTGAACATTCATATTTTGATGAAAACCAAACCTACCAACACAAATCAGTCCTAACATTTGAGCTTCATGTAATTTTCCCAAAGTCACCAATACTTTGACCATGACTGTCTGATATATAAATTTCAGGAAATCTTAAAAGTGAAACATGCTCCCATTTATTTGCTCTGAGCTTGCCTTGAGTTCCTGGAACACTGAAACCCAGCAGATAGTAATTACAAACACTCTCCTTATGGTATTCAATTAGTACGCCTGATCCCCTCCCCCTACACCTATTCTTCCACATTACTTTTTTAAAGACTGATTGTTTCTGGTTCACTTTAAAAAACAAAACAGAACTTCAAGTTTTCCATCTAGTGAAACATCTACAAATATTTATAGGGATCATTTCAAAAGGGGTACCTAACCTCATGTAGTCCTGTGATTACTTTGAGATAGGTAAGCAAAGCAAAGCAAATGAATTTAAGACTGAACATTCTAAACATAAAAGCAGTCACAGACATGATACTGAAACTCTCCTAAGGCGCCCTCTAACCACATAGGTTCTCACAGGCTCTTCTTTTAAGACACGCAAAATGCATGCAAGACAAGCGCTGTCTGCTATTCAGTTTTCTGAAAGGCTGCCTTCCATGTGAGGAAGTGACTAATTTTTCATTTCACACTAAAAAGGGCATGAAGAGGCAAAACAGAAGAAGGCAAAGGGTTTGTGTTCCAAGAAGGAAAGGTGAGTTCTGCTCCAACAGCCAGGAAACAAACCATAGGTCCGCAGAGAGGAAAAGTCAAATTGGAAACATTTGAAAGTGCTAACAAAATTTGAAGAATGTTTACGTTAATGCTGTGAGTTCGGTTTCTTTACATGCATTAGGCTTATTTATTATTAAATTACTAAAACAATGCTACTTGAATTAAAGCATACCATCTCGAAAATGCAAAAAGATTGCGTGAAGAAAAGATGTCAAAGAGTTAATTTAACCCTTTCCGTTGTCAACATTTTTGCATTTGTTCTATTACTCAACCAACATATATCCCCGCTCCCCACCACTGTTCTCTATCTAATTCTATCTCTCTATATATGTATATATATTGTTATTTTCCTATTCACTCAAATAGAATCCAATAACCCAATATTCAGGAGAGAATAAAGGCAGTAAATGGAAATAGTTTACAAAGTATAATGAGATTTTAGAAAAAGAGAGAGGAAGTACTACTGAAATCCCATTGGTTGTAAATAAAATTGTGTTCATCTTCCCATGATCTTTTAGAAAATTTACTTTTCCTCAGACTTTCGCTAGTAGTTTGTTATAAGGTAGAATTTAGAATTTTTTTAACAGTTGGATTACAAATTGGCAGCTACTTACACTCCAGTGAATAAAGCTCCATAACATTTTGCCCACTTTATTTGTGATTGTCCTTCCTTTTTATGGGAATGTGAGTTTTCCCCAAAGCCAGAATTTATCGCTGTCTTTCTTTCTGTCTCTCAACAAATCCCATCTGCATGCCTTCCCATTAGGACGCAGTATACATCATGGTGTTTCCCTTATTAAAATGTTTTCCCATATCTTATTAAAATATTTATGAAGCGTTCTGTCCCTGTAAAGCGTAGCATATATTCCAAAAACACATAACCAAGCACCAACTTCTCTCTGTGAACCTGTTAACTCTTGACAAGTCATAAGGAACCCCAGGAGGAACATTTATATCCTTCAGTAAATCACATTGCTATACAGCGAACATAACCTCTGTGGTCTGAAATAACGCACTTCTCCAAATTCCTAAACACCGCACCAAGAACGAAAGGCTCCTTGGGAAATTACCTGCTGATGGCATGAGCTGTATGAATTTGTGTCTTCCCTCCAATTCCTGACACAAGGTAGCCAGGTCTTAGGAACAGATATTCATTCCTCAGAGCACACATATAGCACAACTGCATGGTCAAGTCTATTCTTAATGGCCATACAAGGGAAATAAAGCACCTTATTACAATATCAAATTTGATGCTCGCTCAGCTATTTTTACAGGACCTAATAAATTCAAAAACTCAGCACATCAAACATTTACAATTGTAAAAGCCCCCATTCTGAGGATAATTCTGATACTTTGCAGGTACGTGTTCAGTTCTCAGAAAACTGGTTCAGATGAATTATTTGCCCTTACTTTGCCATATTCACCATATATATATAGTCTTATTCAGATCATTGTTCTTGTGTCCTTTGCCTTAGCAAAACTCCATGGAAAGCTCTTATGAGTTAGTATACGGGGTGTACAAAAACAGAAGACAGTATTTGTGCAGGTAAAGAATTCTTTTCTTTAAATTAAACAGACAACTACGTGTCCATGGCTCTAGGAAGCTCATCCCGGTCTCTGTGATGTCTTCGATTTCGTTTCTTCTTCATTTCCTGCATGTGCTTCCACTTTGGGCCGCCCTTGTTTCGCTGTCTTCGCTTCTCCCGGTGCCACATCTGTTCGCAGTACTGGTCGAGGCTGAAGTTTGGGCTGCTAAGGATCTGGATGTAGTCTTTGTATCTCAACCGTGACTCAGCCAACAGATCCTTGACCTGCCCCTCCTCGTGCTCTGCCCTCTGGGTATTTTCCATCTGTTCGTTCTCAATGACATTCAAAGTCAGTTTCACTATGGTGTGGATAAAAGTGTGTTCCTGGGCTTTGCAGTAATACATCCCAGAGTCCTTCTTCTGCAAACTTCGAATCAGTAGCCCATATTCTGTTTTGATGATCCTTTCATCAGGTTTCAACTGCAGAATTAGAAAAATGTAGGTAATAAAAGGAAAACAGAGAGGGCCCTGAGCAATTGAACAGAGGCAAACCTAGTTTTACTTAGATGAACCTAAGAGATCTCTCCCCATCTCTGTCATCGAGCACAATATTATCAGCCATAGTTGAAGAGAGTAAAAAAATTCCACTAAAGTAACAGCCCCCAAAGACACATGTTTGCCTCTCATTATTCTCTAACTAAACGTTGAATATATTTAGTTTTCTCCTAGTCTACAGATAGGAATGAAAAGCTATAAACACCAAAGGAGTAAAACTGGAAATTATCAACTGTCTTTACAGAGATTTCAGATACCAAGTGGTATATTAAGAACACCAATTGGTATTTAAATTTCAGAGCTAGAATGGGACATTGACAGCCTTTGTGCAGAAAAAGAGCTTGTAGGGCATGCTACTACCTGTACTGGAAAAACAGAACAGTGAGTGCAACAGGAATTTACTCTGTTTTCTGGATATCACCCAGTAAGCAAGCTGAACAGCATATGGAGACTGTAAGTGGTGACTTGTTAAAAGTCTAATGGAAAAACACAGATACAGCTTTTTGGATGTTGAGGCTGTAACTGAGTAGGGCCATAGTCTGAAGGTTAGCAACATTTAAAGCTGAATTTCCCTTTTTACTATGGATTGAATTTTGATACTGGGTGTACATGTGATACTTGAGATTATGTCATTTGTGGAAATATTTGCCATACCTCAGTATACTATAACATAGTAATGTGATTTCAAGTGTGAGAAAACTCAATGAACAAAAAGAGCCCCTCCTGGAATGTGATGTTCTTTGCCCTTTGAAGCCAGAGCACTGAAAGACAATTTAAACACTGGAGCTTGCCTGGCCCACAGGCTGGTATGAAGACCAAGCCTTACCCTCCGTAAAACAAGAGGCCCGTTTACCCACACCAGAGCCCTGTGTCATGTGGAATATCGTGGAGTGTCTCAGCATTAAGTAGAATAACAACAACAACAACTAAGAAGTCGGGAAGATTTCCCAATTTACACATCTGCCCCTGTATTGTAGACTTCCAGTTGATGGAAATCGAAGAGGCATAAAGACAGCTAAATTAAATTTATTCACAGTGAGTGGACTCTGCTCTGAGTCTTTATGTGAAAAATATGGAGGAAAATATCCCTCCAATTCTGGAAATTTGAGAAAAGGAAAAGAAACATCTCTGGCTACAGGCCCAGTGAACTAACAAGTATAGAGCCAACCACCCTCTATGCCAGAGAAATGCAGCTGGTGGGGTACCACTCGAGGCCAAAGGGAGGTCACAGCCTAGATCTCTGGTTAATGAGGCTGAATGGTCTCCAGCCTGCCTTCCTTCTAGGTTGAATCCACATCATCAGGTTTTGTTTGTTTGTTTGTTTCTCTTAACTTTCTCCATTTGGTGATTTGGGTGTGTACTATTGGATTGCTTGATTGACTGATTGATTTTAGAATGGATTTACTCTAAAGGCCCTAGCATTTTAAAATGCTGTTGTAATACACACGAATGTTGAATTCACTTACGCTCTCAGAGATTACAACTCAGACATTTAGGCCTCATGCCTAAAATAAATGTGAACTTGAATTGGAAGGATTTTCAAGGTCCAATCTTAAACAGAAATACCAGACTCAAATTTAACACTCTCCATATACCTTTTCCTTTAATTAATTTTATTGTAGGAATTATTCTTTAAATTTTAAATACATCTTAGATCACAAAACTCTGACTCCATAGCCGAGGATGTGGTCCTTATCTGCACACTCTGCTTCCTATGATTACTCATTTATCTTCCCCCATCAGTCTTCCATTTATCAAGTCGGTGACATAGCATATGCTGTCTTCGGGAGGGTTAGAAGTAAAGCTCTTTGAAGGTTAAAGTGTCAAGTATTATTAGCAACATTATAGACTACCGCCGCTGTGTTGAGGAGAGCAGAGAGGCCATGTTCTGAAGCCTTTATTTTTGCAATTCTCCTAAAAGAACATGGCCTGTGATTATTAGTATGACAATCAAAGTGGGTGACTGCGGTTCAAGTTCATTTCTAGATTTCCTTTTTGTAACTGGAACACTTGCTAATGCTCGAACTGCACTTCATGTGGCTTTTAGAGATTGTCACAGCTCTGACTCACTACGTTTTATTGTTCTCTTTAATCTCCTGACAGGAAGAAATTATGACTTTGATTTCGCACACATTATGTAACACTTCATCATTATCCTTGCTGTTCTCTTTCTGTATCCTGTTTATCTGTTTGACACTGAAGTCTGGCTCTCCTTCCCTCCTTTCCAGGCTTTGTCCGTCGCTACAGGACTCAGAGTTTCATAAACACCTGACATCTCCTCCTTACTCCCACGCTGTCCTTCCCTTTTTCTTTCTTCCGTGGAACGCTTAGTTTTTCTTTGTTTTTTGACCCATAGATATAAAGCTTGCTTTAATAAATTTCTTTCTGGATCTATCTAATGCTTATTAGATCATTTCAGTGTTTTTTCTTCCTGAATCTTCAAAACCAGGCGTTGATTGGAATCATATCTCTAATAAAATACAGTTGGGATTGATACATTTTCTAGAATTTTTTTGCGATCTATACACAGGAATCTGTGCCGCCTCAACTCAACCAAGTGGCTGATTAACGTTGGCCTACTTTACATTCCCATTCTCTGCACAGCTTTCATTCCCTGCTGGAAGAGGATACATTCCACAGACTGTATCTCCACAATGAGATGTCAGCACAGCCCATTGAGAACATGCAGCTCCTTTACAAAGAGATAATGTAATCTCTGGCCACTGATTTAAACTCATGGAATTTTCTCCACTCTAAAAGTGATAAGTAAAAACCGCTCAGCTAAATCAAAACCACGCTTGAACTGGGGTCGACTATTCATTTGCCTAATGTGAGCAAGGATAATATATTTGGCATTATTAAATGTAGATCTTCAGTGAAGGGCAATTCATTTAAAATGAAAAGAGTAACGTGGAGAGAGACAAAGGACGTTTAGGTACTAAGCAGCAGGTAAAGGTCAGGGACTGCTCTCCGATAATAGCAGCCTAATGGTAATTCCTTTGCAGATAATTCACCTGTCAGTTCTCTCATAGATAAAGTATGACATTGTCTTGGAAGTGACTAGGTCCTCAAGAATAGCTCTTCTCTGCAACAAACATAGAAGGAAGACTTATTTAAAAATAGTGAAGAAGCAACTCCTTATTTAAAAGAAAAGAGGGGCACCTGGGTGGCTCAGTCATTTAGCATCTGCCTTCAGCTCAGGTCAGGATCCCGGAGTCCCGGGGTTGAGCCCTTCATCGGGCTCCCTGCTCGGCAAGAAGCCTGCTTCTCCCTCTCTCTCTCCCCCTGCTTGTGTTCCCTCTCTAGCTGTGTCTCTCTCTACCAAATAAAATAAATAAAATCTTCAAAAGAAAAGAAAAGTTGAATTTTTACATATCTAACCCCTAGATTAATTTGGTATCTTTGAGTAAGTGTAAATAGAAAATGTAAACTTCAGTGGTAATAACATAACAAAATAACTAGAAAATATATATATTTGCTGTAAATTGGGGAGTTTCTAAGCATAACGAATGAGAAATTGTAGAGATATAAATCTATAGATTTGTCTATATGAAATATAAAAGGTTTTTTGTGAGCATCAAAAAATTTGGAGACATCAAAGATAATAAGTTATTTCTGGCCAGTATAACATTAGAATGTTAACATCGATAAAATAGAAAAGGATTGTGAAAATGATTTTTAATGAATACTTCAACGTAAACTAAGCAAATGATGGGTAAAGCAAATTTGTATTCACCAAATACAACTGAAACCAACAGCTAAGAAACATGACAAGGTAAATTCACGTTTACTAATTTTCAAAGAAGTAAATATTTACAGGGGCACTTGGGTGGCAGAGTTGGCTAAGCGTGCAGCTCTTGTTGCTAGTCAGGTCCTGATCTCGGAGTTGTGAGACAGCCCAGTGTCAGGCCCTACAATCACCATGGACCCTGCTTAAGACACTCTCTCTCCCTCTGCCCTTCCCCCCCAATCAAATAAATAAATAAATCTTTAAAAAATAGATATCTACATAATATGTTTACATAATACAACATTTTCCATATAAAACTACTAATGATTTTTTAAAAAAGATTTTATTTATTTGACAGAGAGGAACACAGCCAGAGAGGGAACACAAACAGGGGGAATGAGAGAGGGAGAAGCAGGCTTCCCGCCGAGCAGGGAGCCCGACGCGGGACTCGATCCCAGGTCTCTGGGATCATGACCTGAGCCAAAGGCAGTCGCTTAACCAACTGAGCCACCCAGGCACCCACTAATGATGTTTTTAAATTGTGACACACAATTTTGCTTCAGGAGTTCAGAAAAGGTACTAATACAGTGATTTTGATAAGAAATTAGCAACGTACAGTTGTTTATCAATAGCCATAAAGGTAATTAAAGTTTTTTCACTTAGTTATTTTACCCCAGCAGATTGTCCTAAGAAAGCATTTAGGAAAGCAGAGGAAGATTAGATATGAAGAAGTTGACTACCTTTTTTTTAAGAGGAAACGTGTTATTTAAATAACGTGGAATAATCATGGGTGACTGTGACATCAGGGTAGTGGGTATGAAGGACAGGAGAAATACGGAGTTATAATCGAATGGTAAGGAAAATGCTCGCAGTGTAATGGTTAGTGGAAGAAAAGCTGACTAGACATCATTAGAGGCCTAAAAACCCTTTATGTGTCATGATATTTTCAAAACTATTTATATTGCTTTTATAATAGAATAACAATAAAACAAGGACCTACAAAGAGAAAAATTCAAATATTTGAGGATGTTTTTAAAATGCTTTTTAAAAGCCACACACACACACACACACACACACACACACACACACACACAAATACTATCACAAATGGCACAAGGTATTACCTCTTCTAGTCATTCAGACCCCAAAAGTTCAGCAGAAGCTCAGGGACTGCCCATTAACTCGGTACTTAGAGCAAAAACACCATCAATTTCAAGAACAAGAACAGCTTTATAAGGAAGTCAGCAGATAAGTGACTCATGACCTCCCCAAGAGCACCCAACTGTGAGACAGCTTAGTAAGGAAACGTTCTCTCCTGGCCGAGAACAAGCTGGTGACAGTCTCTGTACCACAGGAGATTTTAGTCTCTCCCACAGGCTTTTTTTCAGTAGGGAAAGATTCCAAACTGTGACCTTCTTGGTAAGGAGCAAAGGCAGCCTGCTGGGAAAAGCGCTTCACTTCTAGTCTGGATCTTGCCCCTTTCCTCAGCTCAGGAAGCAGGATCACGTATCCTAGACAATGTGTAACTACCCACTTACAAAGGTAGATGAAAATACCAGTTGCAATATTACAGCTAAGATACTTTGAAGTAAAATACACTATTTCTGCTCCATTAAGATTCATGAAGCATGGTACCACCATGACTATGTGATACACTCTCAAAAGTGTATTGCCTTTTCGGGAAGATAAAAGACGTGAATGCAAACACGAACAGGCAAATGTATATATCTATAACTAAGAGATTATCCTAAGCAGAGTAACATATTTTTTTAAAAGTCAGATTAAGGCACGCCTGGGTGGCTCAGTTGGTTAAGCGACTGCCTTTGGCTCACATCATGATCCCGGAGACCCAGGATCGAGCCCTACATCAGGCTCCCTGCTGGGTGGGAAGCCTGCTTCTCCCTCTCTCACTCCCCCTGCTTGTGTTCCCTCTCTAGCTGTGTTTCTCTCTGCCAAATAAATAAAATCTTAATAAAAAAAAAAGTCAGATTAAATTTGCCATGGAAGAAACATAATTATTAAAGAATTATAGGGGGCGCCTGGGTGGCTCAGTTGGTTAAGCCACTGCTTTCAGCCCAGGTCATGATCCTGGAGTCCTGGGATCAAGTCCCACATCCGGGTCCCAGCTCCGGGGAGTCTGCTTCTCTCTCTGACCTTCTTCCCTCTCATGCTGTCTCTCACTTACTCTCTCTCAATAAATACATAAAAATATTTTAAAAAAGAATTATATTTAACTGATGAGAGATGATCTAAACTTAATGAATATAAAATTAAAATACTAGTTTGGGGGGCGCCTGGGTGGCTCAGTTGGTTGAGCGACTGCCTTCAGCTCAGGTCATGGTCCTGGAGACCCGGGATCGAGTCCCACATCGGGCTCCCTGCTCGGCGGGAGGCCTGCTTCTCCCTCTCTCACTCCCCCTGCTTGTGTTCCCTCTCTGGCTGTGTTTCTCTCTGTCAAATAAATAAATAAAATCTTTAAAAAAAAAAAAAAAAATACTAGTTTGGGACATATGAAAGTAAAATATTGTCCTATAACTAAAAATCTGCATGTTAAAAACATTCAGAAAACAGTCCCCCAATATTTCTTTGATAAAAAGTTAATGCTTTATATTTCAAAGCATTAACTTTTTATCATAATCATTTCCAGATCAGATAATATTTTAATATATACTGGGAAAAATGAGGCCCTTAAAATAAAGTTAGTATAAATATGAATATGCCATAATCTTAGAATTTATGGATATCAGTAATGATGAAGAATCAAGTTTTATTGGAGAAATTGGGCATAAGAAACATTGGAGTATTCCCTTGGTATTAACCATGTAAAAAGTCAATATTTTAGTTTAAAAAATTGTTTTTGAAGATTTCAGATGAAGAAAAAGACCTTACCACCTTAATGCAATGGTGGGACACATCTTTACATCAATTTCTTATGATAAAACTTGGCCCTTCTACTGCAAAGCTTCTCAACCTCAGCACTTCAGAGATTTGAGACAACAGAATTCTTTATTGTGGGCCATTGTGAACTGAAGAATGTTATCCTCATCCCTGACCTCTATCCACTAGATGCCAAGAGCACCCCCCCACTCCACCCCCCAGCTGTGACAACCAGGATGTCCCTAGATATTGCCAGATGTGGACCATTAAGCAGCAAAGTCGTCTGCCATTGAAAACCATTATTTTATACTAATGTCTGACTGATTACATACATTATTTTGTTTTAAAATTTTTTTTAAATTACATTATTTTATTTTTTCAGTATTCCAAGATTCATCGTTAATGCCCCACACCCAGAGCTCCATGCAATACATGCCCTCAATACCCACTACCAGGCTCACCCATCCCCCATTTTATCTTATTTTTAAAAATAATTTTATTTATTCAAGAGAAGAGAGAGAAAGAGTGCAAGCATGAGCAGAGGTGGGGAGCAGGAAGAGAGAGAGAGAAGCAGACTTCCTGCTGAACAGGAAGTCTGATGTGGGGCTCGATTCCAGGACCCAAAGATCATGACCTGAATGGAAGGCAGATGCTTAACTGGCTGAGCCACCCAGGTGTCCCTTAAATGTTTACAGACTTATCAAGGATGTTGTATTTTAGAGCAATTGGTGTACCTATTTATATGACAGAGAAACTGTGTGTCAGAGAAGTCACATCCTGCTCATAAATCCTGAGCAGTCAACTGAACATGTGATCAGTGCTGGTTCACCTTTCACACATCTTCCTGATGAGAGTCAGCAATTGTATACGTGTATCCTACACTTGTAAATAATCCTCTGCTTTGAAATTCACATTCTCATCTGTCTTTTCTCATTTTATTTTCATAGTAACTTTTGTATTTATTTTATTCACATTAGAAAATTCTGGCCCATACGGGTTCAGTGATATTGCTGAAGGACACAGGTCCAGGATTCAATTGAACATCTAATTCTGAATCTCATTTTTATCTGATTACTTGCTACAGTGTCCTCAGTTTAATATCGGGACTGCTCAAACACTATCACGAGTGTCACTGGTTTCTCTTAGGCACTGAAAGAGAAAAATAAAAACCCTGCCAATTACCCTTTGTTTCATGGAACTCTAATAAGAATACAGGAGTCTACGGCCATACCACACTGAACGCACCCGATCTCGTCTGATCTCGGAAGCTAAGCAGGGTCGGGCCTGGTTAGTACTTGGATGGGAGACTGCCTGGGAATACCGGGTGCTGTAGGCTTTGGGGCGCCTGGGTGGCTCAGTTGGTTAAGCGACTGCCTTCAGCTCAGGTCATGATCCCGGAGACCCGGGATTGAGTCCCACATCGGGCTCTCTGCTCAGCAGGAAGCCTGCTTCTCCCTCTCTCACTCCCCCTACTTGTGTTCCCCCTCTGGCTGTATTTCTGTCTGTCAAATAAATAAAATCTTTAAAAAAAAAAAAAAAGAATACAGGAGAATACAAGATTTCTCAGGATACCTAAAATCACCTCACTAAGTTCAGTGACATACATAACCTATCTACCTCACAAAATTTCTGTGATTGTTTCAACTTCTATATATGTCCTACTGACTGTCCTATTTGACTGAAATAGACAAAGTCAAAAGATGAAGGGAACATCTATGTTACATTTCCCCTCTGTTGATTTAATTTTAATACATAACAGTAAAAAGGTACATGTCCAGCTAGTTACCAAACTTGTTCGTATGATATCATAAAAATAGATCTCTCTACTGTTATACATATTCAACCTATTCTATTTTATGATATAAGTTAAACACAATACAAGTTAGATTTAGTCCTTATCTTACTGTGGGTGAAAATATTGCGCTTATTTTTGATCAGGGAATTGTTCTAAAATATAGACAATCTATGAGAACAAAAATTTGAAAAAAATTATGTAAATTTCTTATAAAAATTCATTCTGCTTTTAAATATATTTTATTAATGTATCTGTATTAAGTTGTCCTATTCTTATCTCAAATGCATTAATTTTCATGTTAGTATAAATTCTTATTTTCCTTTTTATCAAAGAGTGATGAGAGCACCGCATGGCACTAAATATTGAACATCTCTGGCAACCAAAACTTGACTTAACTTTTACACTATTTCCCTTGGGTATTGTTCTTTGATGACTACAACTCACCTCCTCTCGATGCTCATCTCCAGACCGCTGGATATACCACTTAATAGATGCTTGTTGGGATTTAGGTATACATTCCAGAAAGGTTGAATTAAATTCAATGCCAAAAATCACCTTTTCATCAGCAGTTTCATGACTAATGCCTGGAAAGCAAACATGGAATAGGAGATTAACCTTGACCTTATTTTAAAAGCAATGGGAAAATAGACTGATTTAGAACAGATGCTATGGGGGAAACATTCACATACATTATTAAAGAGAAAGGAAATTCATAATATAATATTGTTACCTAAGAGTCAAATATTATCTAATAGAGTTACTTTTAAAACTCTATCTCTGCCCTGCAATTTTAACCTTTCATGAAAATATTAATTATTTGCATCTGTTTTTTTCAAATAAGAATTCATAAGACTCAACTCTAAACATTGAATCTATTTCTCTGAGCCGAACCGTGAATAAAATTTTAATGTCTTTGAATGCTTCACACGTTTTAGTTAGTAATAAAATATAACCATTCTTGTGGATAGTTCTGGAAGAGGAATTTACTTCATATTTTAAGAGAAATTCTATCATGAATTGATCCACAGAGCTGACCATATAATATTAAGACATTTTAATACCAAAAAAGTAAGTATAATGGTCTGTACTTGATAAAATTCTCTAATGATAATATTGAGCTAGATGCTCTAATACTCTGAATGTGGACCTTATCTGTGTTATCTACCAAAAAACAGTTTTCTTTTATTCAAAGAAGGATACTTAAGCCCAATATGAATTTGCTATATGATAGTTAATGGGATGCTAAAGGAACGGTGTCTCAGACACCTTATCCTCATAAATCAACTGTACCATCTGAAATACATTCCATCCAGAGTAGCCAAAGGCTGTGTCCCATGTGTGATCTAAGATCTGTAGCTCAAATTTGATCAAATAAAAAATGACGGCCGTTCAGCCTGGCCCAAACATGCACTTTTTCATCATATATTCAGATGTCTCAATTCTGCAGATGGGCCTCCTTAGCATTTTAGGAATAAACGAAGAGTAAGGCTTAAGGGACTTCAGTGAATCCTAAACGTAAGCACACAGAATTATCAGCAAATGGCATGAATGCACATTTATCCAATAGTCAGACTTTCCTTTGAAGAAACTTCTTTTGAACTTGTTTGTGTTTTACCAGCAATGATTAAGTCAGGCGTGCTGACACCATTAGGAATTAACCTCATCTAAACTTCAAAATGTGTGGATTCCATTTGAAACTTGTATGATATCCACCATCCCTGCCAATTCAACCGATTATATCTATGATTTTTCACAGTTAATAAATTGCTAATGCACAGAAGGATCACCAGTGCTAATCATGGAAGAGAAGACACGCAGTATTTTACAGCAACAGATGCCATTCTCCTGAGAAGAGAGAGTTCCTGAACAAAGCAGGGAGCTTGCAGGCTGATTTTAAGGTGATGGGGCAAGGGCTGGAGAGAAGCTCAATTAGATTCAAACAAAGAAGTGGTCAAGTTCATCAAAGATAAATTAGTGAAATCAACGAGGAGAAGTGAAATAGCTGTACGGAATCCTTTTCCAAATCAGTAAAAAGAGTGACCCTTTGACACAAAGTCCTCACTGTGTCAGTTTGGCAAGAAATGAATTTATTGTTGTTACCAATAACCTTTGTTTCATTTCTGAGTTTTACATTTCCCATTTTTAAAAAAAGATTTTATTTATTTATTTGACAGAGAGAAACACAGCTAGAGAGGGAACACAAGCAGGGGGAGTGAGAGAGAGAGAAGCAGGCTTCCCGCTGAGCAGGAAGCCCGATGTGGGGCTCGATTCCGGGTCTTGGAATCAGGACCTGAGCCAAAGGCAGTTGCTTAACCAACTGAGCCACCCAGGCGCCCCTACATTTCCCATTTTTATTAACAATCTCATTTATAATTGTCTCAAAAAGAATGAATATCTAGGAATAAACTTAACTAAGGAGGGGAAACACCTACACACTAAAAACAATAAGGCATTCAGGAAAGAAATTGAATATGGAACAAGTAAATGGCAAGGTATTTTATGCTTTTGGATTAAAAGGATTAATATTGTCCAATGTCCATATTACTCAAAGCAATCTACAGATTCAATGAAATCATGATCAAAATTCTAATGACATTTTTCACAGAAGAATAAACAATGCTAAAATTTGTATGGAACTATAAAAGACTCCAAAGAGCCACAACTTCTTTAAGAAAGAACAACAAAGCTGGAAGCATCACACACCCTAATTTCAAACCATATTATAAAACTAACGTAATTAAAACAGTATGGTATCAGCATAAAAATAGATACAGATCAATAGAACATAATAGCTCAGGCATCAACCCAATATAGATACTCAATTCTTTCACAACAAAAGAGTCAAGAATATACAGTAGGGAAAGGACAGTCTCTTCCACAAACGGTGTTGGGAAAACTGGACAGCCACACGTTAAAAAATGAAACTGGACCACTATCTTACACCATACATAAAAATCAACTCAAAATGGATTTTACTCTTAAATAGAAGACTTGAAACCATAAAACTAGAAGAAAAAACAGGCAGTAAACTCCTTGACATCGATCTTACTGACATTTTTTAAAATTTGATACCAGAGTACAAGCAACACAAAGAAAATTAAACAAGTAGGACTAAGTCAAACTAATAAGTTTTGCACAGCAAAGAAAGCCATCAACAAAATGAAATGTCCACATACTAAGTGGGAGGAAATATTTACAAATCATATATCTGATAAGGGCTTAATTTCAAAATTATATAAACAATTCATACAACTCCATGGCAAAACTTCCCAAATAATCCAACTAAAAAATGAGCAGGGAACTGAATAAACATTTTTCCAAAGAAAACGGAACAGATGGCGAAAAGGTACATGAAAAGATGCTCAAAAGCACTTGTCATCAGGGAGTGCAAATCAAAACCAGTGAGATATTACTTCATATCTGTCAGACTGACTATTGTCTAAAAGATAATAAGAAGTTGGGGCGCCTGGGTGGCTCAGTTGGTTAAGCGACTGCCTTCGGCTCAGGTCATGATCCCAGAGACCTGGGATCGAGCCCCGCATTGGGCTCCCTGCTCGGCGGGAAGCCTGCTTCTCCCTCTCTCACTCCCCCTGCTTGTGTTCCCTCTCTGACTGTGTTTCTCTCTGTCAAATAAATAAAATCTTAAAAAAAAAAAAAGATAATAAGAAGTGTTGGTGAGGATGTGGAGAAAATGAAGCACTTGTCCACTGTTGGTGGGAATGTAAATTAGTGCACCTACCATGGAAAACAGTTTGGAGCTTCCTCAAAAAATTATAAATGCAACTAACATATTATCTAGTGATTCCATTTCTAGGTATTTACCTGGCAAAAAATAAAAACACTAACTTGAAAAGAGGTATCGTCCCATGTTCACTGCAGCATTATTTACAATAGCCAAGATATGAAAACAACGGTAGATGCCATCAAGGACGAATGGATAAAGATGTGGAATATAGCTACCCAATGGAATATTTTTCAGTCATAAAAAAGAAGAAAATCTTGCCATTTGTGACAACAGGGATGGGTTTTGAGGACATGAGGCTAGGAGAAGTCAGAGAGAGTGAAATACCACATGATCTCATTTATATGTAGAATCTAAAAAAAGCAAAAAACTGTGCTCATAAGTACAGAGAACAGATTGGTGAATGCCCCACGTGGGAGGTGGAAGTTGGGTAAAATGGGTGAAGGGAGTCAAAAGGTACAAACTTCCAGTTATAAATAAGTCCCAGAGATGTAATATATAGCCTGATGTCTGTGCTTAATTATATGCTATTGCATATTTGAAAGTTGCCATGAGAGTACCTCTTAAACGTTTTCATCACAAGAAAACAATTTTTTTTGCAACTATGTGTGATGATGGATGCTAACTATGCCTATTGTGATTGTTTCATAATATATACAGATATTGAATCATTATTGTTATGTACTTGAAACTATTGTTATATGTCATTATAACTTAACAAAGAAATTCCTTAAGATGGCAAATACTTTGGTTTGTAAATAACCTCATAACTTCTGCTTTAATTCCCACCGTTGATTCTCTGTGTCTGGCTTCTTCTATACAGTTGTCAATTCTTTTTTTAAAAAAGGGATTTGTCTTAGAAATACGAAATAACACCTTATAACCTTCAAGGTAAACATAAACTTGCAAACTTAGCCCAACCTGTGTGAGATCTTTCTGATTTTAATTACTGGTGCTTCATCTTCTTTAAAGTTTGTCTTTCCCGTCATAGTCCATCTGGAATGCCATCCAGCTAAGTATCCTTCCCTTGACCCATGCACTACACAATCATACTTGTGTGCCTACAATATAGTTCCAGTGATCAAGTCACCAAGTGAATGAAATAGATAAAGAATATAGCATTCGGCAGTGTTGTACACTACCAGGAAGAATGAAGCAGATCAGAGAGTAGGGAGTAGACGATCGCTAAATTAAACACTGGACGTGACAGGGAGTCACCCACACATTAGGACGGGGAGTCGAACACACGATGTTGGACCGGAGCTTATTTTCCAGAAGACTGAAATTATGAATGATAGATAACTGTTTTGTTTTTGAACTACAAAACTTCCAGGTCACAGGTTTTTGTTGTTTATTCGGTGCTGGGGTGATCACTAACAATGTGATGCAGGCAGTTTTCTTCCTCCAGTTGTGTGTGCCCCCTCTCCCCCGTGCGTATGCGCGTGTGTGTGTGTGTGTGTGTGCGCGCGCGCGCGCACACATACCCATTCGATCTGAAGGAGGAGCCTGACAGTGGAAAGCAACCAAAGCTTTGGAATATACACTCTTACCATTTTTTTTTTCTCTTACCAGACTCGACAGAAGCCTCTTTATTCTCCACTCTGTCCTGTTTGTACTCAGGCTCTCAAGATCTTCCATGAAATTTTCTCTGAACAATACAGCCTCTGCCAATCACTCTCTTTGTTAAACTCCCATTTAACTAATTGTGCTTTATGACATCTCCCCAAAGAATCTTAAGCTCTCGAAGGAGTTTCTTTGTCACAAAGCATTCCCAGGACAATTACATGCACATGGAAGTCACTTAATAAACACTTACCGATTGAATGAAACCATGAGATAATACACAAATTCAAATAATGCCTAGGCTAACATTCTGACAAGTGCCTACACTCTCATCAGACTTCCCTGGGAGAGTCTCCGAGTTTATCCTAAATGTCCATATGTTTTGGACTGTATCCTGTTTTATCTTTATTAGCACTTTTTAAACTGTACAAGAATGGAAAAGGCAGCAAAAAGTACAAAAAAAAAAGGACAGGAATTTTAAAAGAAATATGAAACAAATAATGATATACGAAAAGATTATTCACTTTTGGCATATAGACAGGGGGTTGATTTATAAAATCTCCTGTTGCTTTTCCAGAAAAATGCATTATATAAAATAAGAGCTTCCTATATAACAGATATTTTAAGTCATATAATAAAAAGACACACAAGGCTAGGCTTAAAATTTTTAATGGGAGAAAAGCATATTAAAGCTATACTTACTGTCTTCTATGTCCCAGCACTGGGTGATTGGGTCTCCATACTTCACATCTTGCCGTCTAGCTCGCCTATGGAGAAGGGATTAAATGGTTTAGAACATCAAGCCCGAGAGCCAGAATACATGAAGTCTCCTCTAACACTTAGAGGCAGAACAGAACTATCCTTTCTTACCACTCAGCTTAAATACAGCACAGTATTCCCATCACTCTTATATTAATTCAAATACTACTAACAATGGAGTCCTACTCCTACTAGAGTGAATCCTGTTTTGGAAATAAGTTCACTAGATTTCTATTTTATTTACTGACTGATTGATTATTATGTTCAGTTAGCCACCGTATAGCACATCATTAATGAGTTTTTGAGGTAGTGTTCAATGATTCATTAATTGCGTATGACACCTAATGCTCTTCTGACTTTTGACAAATTATTCAGTAGAACAGGTTGACTATAAATATAATCCAGGTTTCAGATACATCCAACAGGGGCAACTCTCCCTACCTCCCCCCCTTTTTTAATCAGTCCACAGGAAAGTAATAAGATATAAGAGCTTTAGTTAACGGGTAAGAAAGTAAACACAAAAACACAACTCCTTAACATATGAAGATTCACTGTTACATAGATTTGATTAAGCAACAAGTTAAATATTTTCAGGGCAAATGGAAGTCCAAGTTTGATATGGCAGGAATGGCCCCAAGTCATACCTATCTACTGAGAGATTGTTTACATTATTTTTCTGAGTAGAGATAATGATAACAATAAACAGTGGTGTTGTGCATTACTGTCACATATTTTCCTTAAAACAGTAGCTATTACCTACAAAAAGAAAAAGCTGCTACATCAATGTTAAAGAAGTCTTAAGCTCTTACAGTATATTTTCATTTGCTTTGGCTATTTTATGTTGGCACTTCAGCAACTATAAAAGCCACAGAAAACTCTACAATAGCTAGGGTGTTCCTTAAGGGCAATGCTGACCAGGTGATAACCCCATACAAGACTCATCTATCATATATATATTTTGGCTCAAGTGCACATTATGTTAAGGTAAGGGAAAATATCACAGCGGCATGTCTGAAAGATCAGAGATATAGTCTTGGGAAATATAAGAAGAAAAATTATGATGGCATAAGGTACATAAGGTCAAGAATGTTTTTAAATCTTGGTTTCTTAAGAAACAGGGACAATTCATCAAACTGAAGGTTCATTACCAACTAATGAGCACTCTTGGTTTTTAGCTTCTAGAAAAGAAAAATATTCCCCAATGACTCACTATCATAAGTGTATTCTTAGCCAGAAACTATAATAAAATACTGGGTTTTTTTACTTTCGACTTGTAATAATAGTATCTCTCTACACACATCTAATGCGAAAATTTCAGGGAATATAAAATATCTCCTAATTTTTTTTTTTTAAAGATTTTATTTATTTGACAGCGAGAAACACAGCCAGAGAGGGAACACAAGCAGGGGGAGTGAGAGAGGGAGACGCAGGCTTCCTGCCGAGCAGGGAGCCTGATGTGGGACTCGATCCTGGGTCTCCAGGATCATGACCTGAGCCGAAGGCAGTCGCTTAACCAACTGAGCCACCCAGGCATCCCAATATCTCCTAATTTTAAGCAGTATCTGCCGTTGGACTCTACAGTCCATCTGTGACTCCTGCAATTTGAAATTTGATTGATTTGTTAAACAAGAAACAAGTGTGTATGCACTAATAGGACTGACCTATGCTCACCTGTTATCATTGTATTTTGTAAATATAGATTTAAAGATCTAAAAAAAACCCCACCATATACAATTTGCTGACATTTTAGATAGAGGAGAAATACACTTTGAATAGTACTATAAGAAAAAAATGTTACTAGAATATACATTCAAAAAATTATTATAATATATTTAGCCAGCATCAGTCATATTGATGGCATCTGGGTTCTTTCCAAATATTTCGCTGCAGAGAACAGTGCTGAAACTAGATCAGTGCTTGAATGACTTGGTCGTTTGCCCATGTGTGTCTAGAAGAAATTTCTAGCTGGGTATTGTTGCCTTGAAATGGCATGATTTTTAAGAGCACATAAAGCCATGAACAGCAAAGAGCAGGGCAACATTTTGACATTTAAGCATATGTGAGTGGCAGAAGCCGACAAAGTTAGAGTCACTGTAGTAAAAATTGTACCAAGTCGCTGAGATGTGCTGTGGGCTATATGTGATCCAGACTTACAAACACGTATATCATACATTATTTGCAAAGCAGTAAGGCTAAGTATATTTAAAAATATTTAAAAATAAGGGAAGAATGGAGGAATGTAAGCAAGGGCAAAGTCGTAGAGGTAAACAAACTTGTAATGGTATTTAACATAGAGGAGGGAAAATAATATAAACAATTTATCCAAACTTCTAATGTTCCCATTTCAGAACTTCAGAACACGCTATTTTATTTTCCGTCAACACTGAGTTTTATGCACAAGTGAAAAACAGCACTGAATTGTAATATTCTTACCGTGACCATGTTTGCTATCTATTTCCTTTAAACACTTAGACAAGGTATTTGTGTGAGCTATTCACTGTGTAGAAAAGACGGCTACCCCTAACTCCATGTGCCCCTTACCTTTTCGAAGTGGGTGCGTATCGAGAGCATGCATTTCCATCCCAGGCACAGTAGGGGTCTCTGGCCAGACAACAGTCTGCACAGGCTTTCCCGTACTTGTCGCATCTGTGCAAGGAGAGCTGAACCAATCCGTCGCGGGAGCCAATGTACAACTGTTGCTACAAATCAGGCAAGACAAATGAATTAGAAGCATCTTTCAGACTAGTCTTAAGAACTTCCCTTTCTTGAATACCACACCACTCCCCGGGTGTCCCTTGAACAGAATATAAGCCCTTGTGTAGAAACATAAGCAAGAGTTGGTAAGTCAATCACTTCTACTCCTGGCAGGATGGTAGTTAGATGGTAGGTGGATGAGGCTGACACTCAAATGGACAGCATTCGAGGGCTAGGCTAACCTTGGCAGTAATTTAAGAAGGTCAAAAACCAGCTGTTAGACTGAGGAATTAAGACGTCAAATTGTTTCTCAATGGTTGAAAATATGTTTTGGTAGATTATATCAAGCCCAGATGGTTTAGGCACCACTGATGGTCTTCCTCTGCTGTGGCTTCCCACAGGAGATATGACAGAAAAGGGATTTATAAAACTTTCTTGTGGTTTGAACTATCTCACTTGCTAATGAAGTATTTACTGATCCCTGAAGGAAAGTGGGTTATAAGAGGGAGAGAAAATATTTGGTATCACTGTGAAGAAAGTATTAAGGAGGCTTGAAAGATGCTGTATCACAAATGAAAGGTTGTGGGATGCTAAAAAAACATAGCACGTGAAATCACATTTTGAAAATAAGTCCTGAAAAGAATGCACTGCTCCGTAGAGTGTATGTGCTGGAGGAGGTAGGGAGATGGATGATAGAATTGAATAAGCCAGTCTGTGCCTTCGGGGAACTCATGGCCCACACTCCTGGACCATGTCAAACATTAAACAAGGGTAGAAAACCTGAGAAATAAACATTGACATAAACACCATACATGTACTCAGCCTGCAGAAATCTGTCTTATACTGCCCCAGCCCATGACAATGTCAGTTAGGACTTCCCTGTTGCTAAATGCAGTATTTGTTTTACTTAAATTCTCCGTGGTGTTTGATGCCAAGAATGACACCTTCCTTGAAACTCTCTTCACTTTCTCTTGTTCTCTGTCTTTATTCCTGCCTAAGACTTCGATTTCCTTTGCTGATTCCTTTCTTTGCATTAATATTATGGGGCACCTATTTGGTTCAGTCATTAAGCGTCTGCCTTCAGGTCAGGTCATGATCCCAGGGTCCTGGGATTGAGCCCTGCATTGAGCTCACTGCCCAGCGAGAAGCCTGCTTCTCCCTCCCTCACTCCCCTCTGCTTATGGTCACTCTCTTGCTGTCCCCCTCTCTCTCTTTCTCTCTCTCTCTCTCTCTGTCAAATATATGTATATATATAAATGAAATGTCCCTTCTTTTCTATCCTCATTCCTTTCTTATTGTTTGAAGAATCAGTGGCATCTTGAAAACAATATCGGGGTAGACATACTGATAGCCCTCAATCTAGCCCTGCCACCCTGCCCTGGTGAGAGGTACCTTGCTGGCCATCCAGGACACAAAGGGGACAGTTGTCTCTGAGTCTCCTCTCTAAGGCAGCTACTGCGTCTTTTCCATTCTCTTACACAGAGCCCTTCACTACCTTCTCTTCCTCTCCACTGCCTCTGCCACTGTCACCTCCTTAGTCTTCTCATTTCTTTTCTGGATTACTTACAAGTGTCCTCATACTTCCCTGGGATTCAGCCTTGTTTCCGACCCCAAAACTCAGTCCATCCTCCACACTGCCATGCACATTGACCTTCTCAGGGGAAAATCTTAACCGAACACATTCCTGCTGAAAAACTTTAAAGGTTTTCATTGTCCTTAGATGTATATATATTTTTTAATTTTTAGGAGGGCATAGAAGGATGCCTCTAATCTTGCTCTGTTTTATAATCCCAGATTCATTTCTAGACTCCTTGTCTCCTGCATACACATATGCCCTTTGCTCTAACTGTCCACCAACTTATTAGAAGAAGCCATGGTCTCTCACTCTTTACACCTTTCTAAAGGTTCTCCTCCTCCCCTTGGCATAGGTTTCCTCATCCCACCCACTTTGAATTTATCTGGTTAGTAGAAACATCCTTCAGAGTTCGGGTACATGAGTCTTTGTGCTGTCTTCCCCTGCTCCACCGGCTCCCTCTTAGACTCCCCTGTGCCCTCCCAGTACGTCTTCCGTCATTGTTCTGCACTGTCAGCATGCCCCTTCTTCATCTCCTGGCGCCACTGTGCGCTTCTGCAAGTTAAGGGCTATGCCAGTCATTCATTTCTGTACCCTCCAAGGACAGTATAGGCCTTCAAGAACTAAATACTGCTTGGACAAATTAATGGAAAAGACCCAAGAAGAAACCTACTTAGATCTTGTTCCTAATAATCTCTGTATCATAACGAGGCATAGGAGATTAAGACAATTGTTAGCAACACCTTACAGTTCAACACATTGTCCCCTAACTTCCTTAGCCTAATGCAAGTCTGAACCTCTTGAAACAACTAAAATTTGGCATCGTCATATTTGAGAACTGTGGAATCTAATAAATATTATTTTTATTATCGTTTGCTACCATTTACTTTGCACTCGCAATGTCCAATTCTCTGTCTAGACTTTTGCATTTAACATCCATTTATTAGGAGGTGGATTTTATTTCCCTGACTTCACTGTTAAGGAAATCGATTCCAGAAGTCAGGTACTAAGGGGAAGTCTGGAGGTTGACTTTTGGGCTCTTCTGCAGTCCATAGTCTAACTTCTGGATTCCCTGATTAAAAATCATTCTTAGTGATTAAGGCTGGTATTCTACATGAATTTCTCATGGCATTGACAGAAACACATCCTCAAGAGACACAGAAAATGAGCTCAGTTTTCAAGAGCCAAGGAGAATGTAGCAACCACTTAGTGATATTTGGTTCTACTTTTCCTAAGGCAAGACTACAAGCCACAATGGCCTCTAATGGGTTTTAAAAGAAACAAAGAATCTGGAGCTTTTTACATTATTTACAATTTAACTTCTAACTTCAATAGAGTGTCCCTACAGTGAACTTGAATTCGGGTGACTTGTTGCCTTTGTGGCTTTTTTTTTTTTTAACCCCAAATTTAGAAAGTACCTGCTTCAGAGACAACTCCATGTTCAAGATGATTGATGAGTGCTGAAAAAAGAAGTCAAATGTTAATAAAGATAATCATTAACAGTCTTTTATAGTAGCCAGTATGTTGTCTTGTCATGTACCAAAGATCACTGAAGTAAACTTCAAGGGTCTGTTACACAGGGGGGAAAACGATCTGAAAGTTTGCTATTTCCTTCCAATGTGTTGTAATCCTACCTTAATAGAAGTGATCAAAATCGTTATTTTAAAGTATCTTATTACAGAAAAATTACCTAAATGTATGAAGAAATACTCTGCATTGAAAATCACTCCCACTTACCCAGAAGGCTTCTCCTTCTAAATCTGCTTATCTTAACTGCTTCCATATAATTCAGACTAGTGTTGACAAGAACATCTCCGTAATTATTTATTACCTCGTTCTGCTCTTACTTAGATGGGTAGTTCAAAAACTTGTTCGAGTAGCAGAGTTCTGAAAAGTTATAGTGCTCCTTGCTGATGAGCATATTCTTTCTGGAACACTGCAAGCTACTGTTGCACATGATTTTGTGATGTGAATTAAGGCTAGCTTTATTTGTAGAAATTATGGCTTTGTGTATGCAATATAAAATTAGAAACAGGAACACAAAAGCTACCAAACTAAAGGATGGCATGCTTTAATTTTTTTCCATCTATTTATCATCTGCCTCTTGCTCTATTTACCATTCATTCATTTTTCACGGGCCAATGGTTTCAAACCAATCAACAGAAGCAGATATCAAAAGTTTAAGAAAATACATTAAAAAATGGGCGAAAAATGCTAAAATGAGAAACTTCTATCCAGTAATTTTTAAATTTTTTTTAAGTAAAGAAAACAGATTCATTATTTAATCTTAACAGTGGAATCTGAACAATTCCTCTCGAGCACGTAAACCTTATTCTAATGTGCCCTATGTATTGTGGGAGTTTTATTTTTGGCTTCTGGGTTCACACTTATATTTGACATCAGCTTCTCCCTCAGGAACCACCCAAGACTTTGTTTTAGGTAGATGCCACATAGCTGATCTTGTTCTAGTTAACTCCTCGACCACTATTATCATCACAATGTAAACAGGATCCTGTGGAATTCAGCATGTTAATTATGTTGCTTTCCTCTCTGTGGAGGGTTCCATTCCATTTTAAGACAGTAGGTATTTGCAGGAAAACAGCCCATTTTAATGAACTGTCTCAGCACAAAGTTATGAAAAAGAACAACATACGTTTTAAAGACTCCTCTCAAAAATATAATTTTATTTCTAATGTTATTCTTAAAAGATAATTTTAAACTAAATGTCACTGAGCATCTATCTACAAAGAATACCAGGTCAAATGTACTGTTGCAAGACTATGGATTCTGGGGAAACAAAGAGAGTTATAGAAAGGAAGGGAGTGAGGGATAGGTGAGCCTGTTGATGGGTATTAAGGAGGGCACGGATTCCATGGAAAATAGGTCTTACATGCAAATAATGAATCATGGAACACCACATCAAAAACTAATGATGTACTGTATGGTGGCTAACGTAAGACAATAAAAAAAGTGTTTCCGTTAAAAAACAAAACAAAACCCCACTAACTTTAATGCTCCCTCCCGAAAAAGTCAGACATTTCCCCAAATCCGGAAAAATATAATTTTAGATCTACTAACTCTTTAAGGGAATGTAGCATACATAAAGAACGAAAACTTAACTCTCATGCAACTTCAAAAAACAAAAAACGCCTTATAGAAAAGCAGGGATGTGTGATTTATACATTCTTCCAGTTTTCCAAAATTCAATTGAGGAAAAATTGAAAAGTAAAATTTTTTTTTTTTTTTTTTTTGAAAAGTAAAATTTATGAAGTAGAAAAGCATCTAGATAGCCAGAGATCCCAGGAATTCATCTACTGTGGCGACTTGTATGCTTAGAGAATAAAGTAGTAAGGGGAAATCCCAGAAGCCCTGAATTTAGTGGTATTCTACAAAGGGGAGTCCCATTCTCGGTTGCTTTTAAAACTTTTTTTTTTCCCATTGCCTAAGGAAAAGGAAAATAAAGGAGCTACGTGCACAGTCTTCTCCAGGAAAAGTGACGATGTATTTAAATATACTGTTCTAAATCAAGTGTTGTTAAGGTTCACCATCTCTTCCGGAACTCTGGACTGTCTTACCTTGAGGATCTGCAACTCCTCCAATACCACTTCTTCCATATTCCACTTCTCCTTTGAAATACTGACCACTTTGAGGACTGTCCCAATGTCTGAAAAAATACATTACCTATGATCCAGCTGTTTCTACTTCAGTGTTTGGCTCTAAGTATATGCCTAGCAACCTTCACATTGTTTCCCTCATTTTACTTCCAATGCCTTTCAAGAAGTCAGATTAAATAAAGCAGTACTTATATCCAACTTACCAAGAAAGGTAAGATATATACCTTTTTAAGTCATGTGAACAAATGATAGAGGAATCACTGAAGCCATCTACAATGTTGAAAACTGCAGTGCACTCATCATCATGTTTTATTTACAGAAACCTTATTACGGGCTAGGAACTGAAGTTTTGTTTAAACTTATTTTAGTTTAATTGAAAAGAGTAACTCAAATTTGAAAGACTATAAACCAAAAACTGACATTTAGTAAAAATGCCTTCAATACAGAATCTTCCATTACACTTTCTAAGATGGCATGTTATTACAGAAAGACAATCAAAAGAATGTTTTAGAAAAAAGAAAAAAAAAAACCTCATTTGGAAATTAACTTATAAAAAATAGATGCTTTTAAATTTCAGCACTGTGTAAGAACATTCACATGTATGTAATGATCCTATTGGTACAAAATAGTCAATTATTTAACTATATTTTAAAATGATTCTAGGATCTTTGAAAAATATTAAATACACATTTTCCAAATGTCATAAATGAAAATCTATCCACCTTAGTCGCCTTATAATTTTCTCAGTACAAGTCAGGTAGTACCACCTAGTGGTTGAATGGCATTTACAACACTGGAAATGTTGACCTAGGAATGCTTTGGATGGGTTCTGCAAATTAAGTGGCAAACTCCTTAGAATTCATGAGAGACTAATTATTTCAAATTTTGTCGCTTCACTAGTAATCTCTATAGTCTTGAGAGCATCACTTCCTTTCCTGGGTCTTGGTTTATTGCCATCTGCAACATAATCAGGCTTGACAACCGGTTTTCCAGAAAGCCTTCTAAGAGTGTCACGCACACTCTCTCTAATAAACCCTACTTTTGTAAAACCAGTATATCTTAAAAAATAAAAGTGTTCTGTAGTTCTGAAAACCTATTTCAATAACAGAGTCCCTTTCTTGAAAACTCATTAATTTCTATTTCATTATGCAAGGCTTGATTCATTAAATCATGTAACATTTACCCAGGATCAAGTATGTTTGTCTAAATGATGCATGTTACCTTTACTGCCATTAGAATTCACATGATAATATTAAGTGATACTTTCCTTTTTCTTTCTGAGAAATACTAAATGTGCAACATTTCTTTTTCTGGAGAGATATTTTTTAATTGTTCTGTAATTACTGAGTTGACAGAGAAAAAAATAAATAAAAGGGGCTCGAATAATGAAAGTGATACTTAATCCACAAAATTCAAAGACAGGAAAAATAATTTCCAACAAGTTTCTATTTAAAGATCTTTACAAACTGTTGCTTAATTTTTTGAGAAGCCATCTTAACTCAGTCAGCGAGTCTCAAAATTGGCTGAAGGGATCCTTTGAGGGGGCTTATCAAAAATCTCCCTAGAGACAGGAAAATATGAAGTTTGAAAAGAAACATTGCGTTGCTGTATTTGTTTAATTTTAGTCCATAGTCAATCAACAAATATGCGTTGAGCACCTACTCAAATAGACATATTGTAGTCACACGTACAAATATATTTTGAAATCTCAAATAACACTTAAGGAGGCGGGGACATATGTCACTTAAAAGCATGTATTATGCAATGTAAGAAATACTGAACTAGACACTAGCTAGTAATTACTCAGTTCGATTTTGACCAGTAATCTTTTTGAAATTTTAGTTTTCTTTGTCTAATAGGGAAAAATTCTTTTGGAAGAAACATAATCTGGTTCTAGCATACCTGTTCCAAGGAACATTACATCATATTGGCCATCTTCTGCAACAACATGATCTACCACGATCTGGGTCAGTCTGTAATCCACATTGATCCTCTTGAATGTGGGTCCCCCCGCAACTGGATATACTGATTTAAACATCACAGGGTGCCGCTTTATGAAACTGATGACATCATCTGGAAAATCTCGGGTGGATTTAATCAGTGGATCATAGGTTTTGCTTGGACACTGAGAAGAAATGAGGAGAAAAGTAAAGACATTAATTGTTCATGTACCTGAGGAATTTATACTTACTTATAAAAAGGTTTTTAAGATTTGCCATTGATGATGTTAAAGGAAGGGTCAACAGGATCAATACAGAATTACATGTCCTTGTAAATAAAAGCAGTTGACCTTGAATGCATTTACAATCCAGTTTTCTCTCTCAAAAATACTTTAATTAATAAAATGGAATATTATTCAGCCATAAAAAAGAATAGAATTTCATCATTTGAGACAACAAGGATGAATCTGGGGAGCATTACGTTAAGTGAGATAAGGCAGACAGAGAAAGGCAAATACTCTATGACCTCATTTATATGTGTCATCTTAAAAACAAAACACCAAAAAAAAAAACAAAACCCCAAAACCAAAACACCAAATTCATAGATACAAAAAACAGACTGGTGGTTATCAGAGGCAGGGAGTGGGAGGATTTGTAAAATGGGTGAAGAGGGTCAAAAGGTACAAATTTCCAGTTATAAAATAATCACATCATGGGAATATAGTGGATAGAATGGTGACTAGAATTAATAACACTCTATTGCATATTTGAAAGTTGCTAAGAGAATATACTTAAAACTTATCACAAGGAAAAGCGTTTTGTAACTATGTATGGTGATGTATGTTAAGTAGACTTACTGTATGTTTTTCAAGATATACAAATATCAAATCATCACTTTGCACATCTGAAACTGGTATGTCAATTATACCTCAATTCAAAGTTGCAAAAATTTTAAGTCCTTTATCTATGCCTATTTGGGATTTTGCTTTTGAAGTACTCTTTTCAGCTATAGTAGCACAAGTAAAAATTTTTAAGTTCAAATCGCTTTTCTTCCAAAAAGTCTGACCTCGGAAAGCTGAATATAAAACTCCCATGCTACATATTTCTGCTGTCTTTGAACTGTTCTCTTCTTGAATTAACTCCGGATCTCAAAAGACAACTGTTGTTGTTTGTTGGTAAGTGAAATGTCTAATGGTCATCAAAGAGAGCCTAGTAAAACAGATTATCCTGGCTTATTCAGGATTCCCACGTTTCTCAAAAACTTTCTATAATATATATATATTTTTTTCCTGTTTTTCTAAAATTTCCACAGTGAATTTTTTAGGAAGATTACTTTTTCCTATGAAGATACATGAAATTTGATTTAAAATAATTATGAAGAAAGTGATCTATAAACATGGGAAAATATGAGAAACCATTATTTTAAATTTATTTTTATTCATTTATGATTGCAGTTTTAAATTAAATCTATGATTAAAAATTAAATGGAACAAATCACATCATAAAAATTACTTGTAAAAGAGCTTTCATAATCTTACACTGTTAATTAGTCAGTTTTTTTAATAACTGGTATGAAAATTATACTGTGAACAATTCAGCAGCTCTTTCCCTCAAGGATCTGTGGAGAAACCATTCAGGGAATTTTTCACTTCTTTCTGAAATTGCCTCTTCTGCTTTTTGTGTTCACTAATTCAATAGTTAGCATACCCTGCCCCCTAGTGGTAAGACAAAAAAGTTCAAACTAGTACAAATTGAATTTGATGTGCAAAGAACATGAAAAGAATACAGAGAATTTTTATAATTTGATTTTTTCACCAAATATTTACCCTTCCACATACCAAATATATTTTTTATTTCATAATATTGTGATTAATAAAGTGAGTTAAGAACAATCCTGTCATCACATTTGAATTCTAAACGGACTAATCCATTCTTGTGGAATGGAAAACTTTGGCTGTATGTTACAGGTATAAAGAAGAAAACGAGTGACATTAAGGAAAGTCTACACGAAAGTGCTGCTTTTCCCCCTAATTTTATATTTGGACAAGTTGGAAACATAACCTCCACTGAACTGAGCCATTTACACCAGGCTCTAATTAGAATCTTGTCAAGGCTTCAAACTGTACTTCTCACATACTTGAACTCAAGAGGATCATTCTCAGGGAATTAGATATACCGGAGTTAATCATAATATATGTCCCTTGGCCTCAAATTTTAGAGGAATAAAAGCATAATGGGCTAAATTAGAAGAAATCTTAAAGAAGTTGTATTGGAAACTGTTAATGATTTTTCATTTGTAATATGAAAATACTTCTATCTTTTACAGAAATCTTACATGTCTGGTTTTTAAAGAGCCAAATTTTTCCTGATATCTATTTATTTGTCCCAGGTCTGTACCAAAGAGGAACAGAATATTAGCCATTTGGTAATTACTTAGCATATTCTTAACTGGATGCTAGTCTAAAGATCCAAGTGTCTTTAGTCATTGTTTCTGGCACTTAGCCTCCAGCCAAGTGGAATCTGTCAACTCAATAATGGAAGGAACCCTATATTAAATAGATTAAGCGACAACTCAAAAGGATGTAGGGCTCAAATGATACAAAGCTGTTGCCCAATTACAGGCTGCATGTTTGAGGTTCCGTCAAAGGTGACTCATAGTGGGCTTAAGGCTTATATTGTCTAAGGTATAGTCTGGTGGGTCTATCATTAAAATCAAAGCAAAAGCATGATTTTGCTTGCATTACATTTTTGAAACAGCCTTCCAACTTAAGACATTTTTTTCTTTTGACTTTGCAGCTGTAGTTATGCAAGTAGACAATTTCCAAAAGAAGTATCATGACATTCAAGCCACAGTTTTTGATACCAGAGTTTCAAATAATTAGGAATTTTAATATGAGTAAAGTATAGAGGAATGAAGACATGAACAATTTAGCAAAGAAGCAAACGTGACAATTTTCCTCCTTGCTCACCTCTGACAAAAAGGTTGAAGGGTAATAAAATCTATGAAAAAAAGAAGAGAATGAAAACCTGGTTTCTATTGACTATTATAAAATGATCTTTGGAAATATAGTTTTTTCCTATGGCAGCTTTTCCATCTGGCATGCTGCCAGTGTTTGGATAAGATTTTTATCCTTTAGGTTGCTGTGCATGATCTCTGAGGGCCGTGTCTCTACTTTGCTTTCACAAATGAAAGTGATTTGGTAGAGTTGCTCCCTGAGGTTTAAGATAGTACAGTTTGAACTAAATACTGTTATTTTAGCACATTAAAAACAGTGGAATTTTTCCTTTGATATCATACAGCTGTGTAACACACAGATCTAAAAATAACTGGACATGCCAAGCAACCTAAGCAGGTAAGACAATAAAGAAGGAAAGAAAAATCTCATAAAGGAAAAAGAGAAAGTACGGGCAAGGGGTGCCTGGGTGGCACAGTCAGTTAAGCATCTGACTCTTGGTTTCTGCTCAGGTCATGATCTCATGGTCGAGAGATCGAGGCCTGCATCGGGCTCTGTGCTCAGTGAGGAATTTGCTTGACATTCGCTCTCTCCATCTCCCTCCAGTCCTCTCTCCACTCGTGCTCTAAGTAAATGAAATCTTTTTAAAAAAAGTGTGGGAAAATGCTACATCTGAAGTAAATGATCATTTTAGTTTTCATCAAAAACTCTAGGAAATGTTCCCATTGAAGTTATACATCTCATGTATTAAAATTCTCATTAATTTTTGTCTATATGTGTGTCCTCTTAATTTCTACTAGTAGTAACACAGTCCATCTGACTCTATGGTAGAGGATCTTTTATTTGGGCTCTAGCTTTCTGAACATTTGCCTGATTTCCATCACTTCAGTCCTGTAGGAAATAAGTCAGGAAACTTATGTCTCCACCTACTGTATTGAAAAACACATAAGATAGTTTAAAACTTGAGAAGCGAAGAAAAGAGCTATACCAAAATGTGAAAATGTGAGTATCTTGCTGGAAACAATAGCAGCACAAGAGTGTTCTAGAAGAGGGACCTGCCCACGCGCACCGTGAAAGGAAAGGGGTGAGCCCCCCAGCAGTCAGCCCTGGTGCGGCTCCTATCTCGCAGAGGTGGCTGCATGCACGGCTGGTGAGGTGTGACCATGTTATGCTTGGCAGATCTGCCTGTTTGTATAGGGCCTTTAGCGGGGCAGTCGGAAGCAACGGAGAAGAGGAGACAAATAGGTTTTATCCAATGAGAGAACTTTGCCCCTTGGCAAGTCACCAGACAGCTGTAAAGGTTTTCTCCCCCTGCTGCTTCAGGCTGTTCTCTGTAGGTTGCACTTTCTTTCTAAACAAATCAGAGGATTGACTCATGGGAGGGAAGAAAGACACGGCACAAGGAAAGACTAAATCAGGCTTTCATTTTTAGGAAGCTGAGAAAAAGAAGCTACTTATGTAAAGGAAGTCTGATTTTTATTTCTACTAAAAAAAAAAAGGTGATTTCTTAGGTGCCATCCTATCCCCCTGCTGATTCATCAAACAGGCAGTTTATAACACAGATGAGGAAAGATTCTGTATTTAATGTCAGACCCAGAAAGGCCAAGGGGTGCAAACATATAGGTACATTTGACTTTTTCTCTGTCTTTTTTTTTTTTTTTGCAATTGAAAATCAGCTTCATTGTTCTTATATTTGAACCTTGAATATCCTGCTATGTTTAGAAGGTAAAAAAAAAAAAAAATCAAGTTTCCTCTATCATTCAGTGTCTAATAAAGGAATGTGTCTTCTTGCATTTTAAAGAAATTAATTTCCTATCTGCAAAGAGCCATTCAAAATTGTATACCAGCAAGTGATTTTTAACCTCTGGACCTAAAAATGTAAGCTTCCAACTTGTATGAAGGCTGGATTCTATCTACTCTGAGTAGTAATTTAAAGACGACAATTAAACCAACAATTTTGGATCATTTGCTTTCTAAGTTAAATAGTTTTAAGCTGAATTTAATCTTGCGAGACATTTAACAAAACATGTCTATAGCTCTTTCTCTTTTTTAAAGTTTCCTTTCTTTTAGAAGAATTTCTATACCAGAAAAAGGAAAACACTATGGAACATAGTAAATGGCTTGGGATTTGGACGACTTCATTTTAAAAGAGAACGTTGGCCCCATGGCAAAGAAAGCTGAAAGCCAGCTGAAAAGATGAATTGAGAAATGTTTGAAATCATTCGCCTCTCACCGTTTCAGGGAAACAGCCAGCATACACTTAATGTCATCTGCCCTGTTAAGGGCAGTCAGATTCGGGAACTTAGACTCCAGAGGCCCAGATTGCATACCTGGCTCTACTTCTCTCTTCTGGAATCAAAAAGCTGAAGGGATACAATTAAAGATACCCTCGGTAACTTAGGGGTGGTAACAAAGAAACAGTTTGTTATCCAATAAGAGGAAGGCCATGCAGCCAACAGATGTTGGAGAGAAAATAAAACTGTGAACTTAATATAATTGAGGCCTCTACGAGCTAGTGGTGCATAAAATGAGATTTTCCCAAAGTTCCCCACAGATTTTTAATGAATTAAGGCAGCCTTACTTAAAAGAAAACAAAGAAACAACAACAAAATGTCAACCATAATGTGCAGGTGCCTAAATGGGAAGCTAGCACATGAGATGCCGTGAGGGAATTCTTCCATTATTTTAGTTCCATTTGGTAAATCACAGTCTAACACTATACAGACCAAAAGGAAGCTTAGGATACTGTTCTTTAAGTTTTTTATTTTAATGCCAATATTGTTAACATACAGTGTTATATTAGTTTCATGGGTACAATATAGTGATTCAACAATTCTATAACTTATTCAGTGCTCTTAATACCCATCACCTATTTCATCCATCCCCCTACCTACTCTTTGGTAACCATCTGTTCTCTACAGTTAAGAGTCTATTTTTTTGTTTGTTTGTTTGTTTGTTTTGTCTCTTTTTTTCTTTTGTTCATTTTTTTGTTTCTTAAATTCCACATAGGAGTGAAATGATACGGTATGGCTTTCTCTGATTTATTCTGCTTAGCATGATACTCTGTAGCTCCAAAATGGAAAGATTTCATTCTTTATTATGGCTGAATAATATTCCATTGTTTGTATATATGTGGAGATATGTATCTTCTTTATCCATTCATCTTTTGATGAACACTTGGGCTGCTTCCATAGTCTGGCTATTGTAAATAATGCGGCAATAAACATAGGAATCTATGTATCCTGCTGACTTTTTATTTTTATTTTTATATGTTGGGGGGCAAATACCCAGTAGTGAGATTCCTGGATCGTAGGGTAGTTTTATTTTTAATTTTTTGAGGACCCTCCATACTGTTTTCCACAGTGACTACCAGTTTGCCTTCCTACCAACAGTGCACAGGGTTCCTTTTTCTCCATACCCTTTCCAACATTTGTTGTTTTTAGCCATTCTGACAGGTGTTAGGTGCTAAAGGACACTATTTTTGAATTACATATTTTTCTTTTTGTACAGTATGCTTGAATTCGGTCTTAAAACATTTCTTTTCTACAAGAAGAAAATCCTTACTTACTTGGGTCAGTTTACACACAAGTCAGATCTAGTTTAGATGAAGACATACAATTCTAGGAGTCATCAGCTGTACAAAAAAAAAATGTATTACAAGAGTAGGTCATTGCTCATCGGGACAGTTTTGGTAGATCAGGAAAGAGAAGACAGGGTGCCTACGGAGTTTTGAAACTCGTGGATTCCATTGTTATCGCAGACCTCTTCTGTTGCAAACTTGGGCCAAAGTAGAAGTTGGAAAGTCTAAGCAATCACTCTAGTTCTAAGTGAAGTGCCATTGTATGGACCCAGTCTGCTATATAGATCAGGTTCCTAAATATAGATAAACTTATTAACATTACATATTATTACCCAATGACACAATTTCTCAGGGATTTGCTTGTTTGAAGCAAAAATCACAAATCGATAGCAGTCCAGTCAGGGATGCTTTGACATGTCAAATGAAAAATGGCTTTCCTACAGGCCAGCTGGATATGCCAGGACCCACAGCTGGTCCACCGCAGCATATGTGGTAAGACAACATTTCCAGTGGACCTGGAATCAAAAGAACTTTGTACCTTTTTGATGTCTTTTATAGTGTTAAAAAGTTTAATAATTTGGTGGAAATAAATAAGGACTGTCAGACATATCCACACCCATATTCATAGTTTAGGAGATTTTATCGGATAGTAGAGAAGAGAGACAATAAGAGGGGTGTGGTGGGAAACGTTTAGCCTTTACCTGAAAAAAGCCCGTGCGCGGAGTTGCACAAGATGGGGCTTCTTGTTTAGACAAGATTCGAAATGTTATAGAAAGGGAGAGATTTCATTATTTTACATTTGGTGGTGGTAGCTGAAAAATCAGTTAACATTAAAACAATGTTAAAGCTGATGTTTTGTAGTGGATCGGTTAAATGAAATAGCTAGCTGATGAATCCATGGATAAAAGATAAGGAAGACGTTCAATTTTTCTAAAGATCTAAATTCTTAACATAGAATTGAAGAAGGGAGATGTTTATTCAGGGATTATTTGAGATTTAACAATTCTTAGTCAAGTTTTTACAGGATATGAGGGCCAATAAATAAGAACAAGCAAGGTAGCTTAGTTGATTTGATATTTCATTTGACTTAAATGCACCCATAGTATAATTAAATTATGGAATTAAAAGAATGCCTATCACAGCCTTTTTTTGCTCCCTACAAAGAACAGGGAAAATCATGTGTAAGTTTTAATCTTTGAAAGTAAAGCTAAAACACTTCATAGTAAAAGCAGTTAAGTATTTAGGGGGAAATGGAATTTTAAAATGAAGTTATTTTTACAAAATGAGAGGTTTAGAAATTGTGAAAAACTGTGGCAAAATGATTTGAGAATACTGAAACAGACATTTTTAAAATATTTGAACTTCAAAAATAAGTCCTTCTCACAATTTGGCTCCTGTTCAATAGTGCTGCAATGAACATGGGAATGTGGGAATGCTAATCTCTTCTCAAGACCCTGATTTAAATTCTTTTGGATAAATATCCAGGAGTGAGATTACCAGATCATACCCTAGTTCTATTTTTCTTACTTTGAGTTACCTTCATACTGCAGGTGGAAACAGTCTAAATGCCCATCAACTGATGAATGGGTTAAAAATGTAATATATACACACAGAGGAATATTACTCAGTCTTAAAAAGAATGGAGATCCTTTAATATGTGCCAATGTAGATGGACCCAGAGCACATTAAGCTTAAGTAAGCTAGTCCAGAAGGTAAAAACAAAACAAAACAAAAACTGCATGTTTCTACTTACATACATAGTCAAACTCTTAAAGCAAAGGATAAAACAGAGGTTACCTGGTGTGGTGGTGGGCGAGGGGAGAGGCGGGGTGGGAGGAGGTAGAGTGAAAAGTGAGACGTCACTCATGAAGAAGTTTACAATTTCAGTTACTCCACATGAATCAGTTCCAGAGATCTGTCACAGAATTATCTACAGGCTATAGTGTACTGTGCACTGAAAAATCTGTTAAAAGTATAGCTCTCACAGTAAGTGAGATATACAATAAAGCCTTTTTAAAGTACTCTCTTCTCACTTTTTTGGTAAGAGAATGGTTTACAAACTGAAAGTCACTTTCAAGTAAATATTTGTTAACATTTTACACTTTGGTATAAATGATAAAATTCCTTATCAACGGAGGATAAAACTACCATGTAAATCTTCTACAATAAATCAAATATCAAAAACGAGATCTTCTGCATTTAAAAATCTTCCTGATTCTGCATTTTTGAGCAGCATGCCATTGTTGGCCTGACCTCAGTTTGGTTTCCATTTCTGGCCTGTACTCCTCACTATGGATTCTTCCATATTTTACTGCACATGGAACTTATGATCAAGGCCTAAAGATTCAATGATTGAAAAAGTCCATCTGAAAAAAATACAGTTTGCTTAGGGACTCAGTTTGGACACCAGAGGGCAGGAGAATCCCTTGAAGGGAAGGAATGGGTCTTTGTCTTGAAGGAGCTTCCGGACTGGTTGACAATGTAGAGTAATGACCTCCCGGTAAGGCCAGGAGCTCAGGTTTGACTTTTGTCGCAGGAAGTACAGAACCCTGCCAAAACCGGAAAATTCAAGTAGCTGTGGCACACGGAGAGTCGTAGTGTTTATTTCCCTCAGTGATAATGTCAGCAGAAGGCCCAGTGGGAGCACGACTTCAGAAGCAAACCTGATGAGAACAGGAGTGGGGAAATGTAAGCGCAAAGGAGGTTTTTAAAATAATTTATTTAAGAAATTTTAAGTTCAGGGTAAAGTGGCTTTCAGTGAAGATTCGGGCATTTAGTGGAAAGCAAATGATTTAGCAATGCTTTTATTAAAGTAAGATGTGTGCAAGAAAAGAAATGACAAGCATAAGAAGGTGTCAACGCCGCATTGTTATGTGAGCAAGAAACAATGTGGGGTTCTCTTGGTTCTTCGCTTTGATCTCCTTGCAGGTAGAGTGCTGCGAGGCAAAGGCATTTGAGACGGAGTTTTAGGCAGAGTTCTGTTTAATCCCCATCTTACCACTTCAGAACAACAAGAAAGACCCCTACATTTAACCAAAAGTGTAAGGCAAAATAAACAACTTCTGACAGTAACTAGGAAAGTCGTTTTTGTGTCTCTAAGTTCTCTAAAGAGAACATAATCTTCCTGATCAAAGAGAATGCTATTCTGCTGGAGTTTTTCTGGAGTCTTTTTCTGTCTTCACTAAAAATAGTGGTCTGAGTTTGGGCTATGAATAAAAGTTTATAGATCTTCCTCGACTTACAGTGGGGTTACGTCCCTATAAACCCATTCTAAGTTGAAAATGCTGTAAGTCAAAAGTATCTTCATGACCCCTAACCTGGTCAACATGTCGCTCAGCCTCGCCGAATTTAGCCGTGCTCGGAACACTTCTACTATTAGTCTACAGTTGGACAAGCTCCTCTCACATAAAGCCTATTTTATAATAAAGTGTTGAGTATCTCATGTAATGTACTGAATACTGTATGTACCAAAGTGAAAAATGGAATGATTTTAAGTGCATGGATTGCTTAGTTCACCCTTGTGATGCTGTGGGTGACTGGGTGCTGGGGCTGGGTGCCCTGCCCAACTTCACCTGATTCTCGTAACTACATAAAACCAGCCCAGGAAAAGATCAAGATTTAAAATTCTAGGTACGGTTTCTTTGGAATATGTATCGCTTTCACACCATCATAAAGTCAAAAATTCAGAAGTCAAACCTTCATCAATTAGAAACTATCTCTAGTTACAAGGCATAATTATCAAAGCTTAGATACAGATTTGAATGTGCTTACACGTGTAAAAAAATGGGAATTTCTTGAGAAACACTGATGTTTAGAAAGAGTAAAGGAATAACTTTCTAAAATGACATTTTTTTATGCCTAATATTTTTCCTTTTCTTAATTTTTGAAAAGAAAAGAAAAGGTTAAGTATCTCTGTGGTAGTGTAGATCCAGCCTGTTCCCTAGATGATTTTGAATTCTAAGAAAATATGTACAGTGTAAGCACTGTATAGTTTGAGTACCAAGCAGCAAATACTAGTGTGTTTACTGTGATGGGACACTTCTTTTCTCATTGAGGAAAAACTCTCCATAATGACTTATGCAACTCTTGGTGGGGACAAGTGGCCTATTCACATTTCAAGGAAGTGGCTATGTTATTATGAGGAGAGGACTGGGACACATGATTTTCTTTTTTAAAGATTTTATTTATTTATGAGAGAAAGAGAGAGGCAGAGGGAGGAACAGAGGGGGAGGGACAAGCACACTCCATGTTGAGCACACAGCCTGATGATCCACTCAATCTCATGACCCTGAGATCATGACCTGAGATGAAACCAAGAGTCAGGCCCTTAACCCACTGAGCCACCCGGGCTCCCCAACATGTGATTCACCTTTAAGCCTCCAAGGGCATCTCACAGCTCTTCAGACAGAAGGAGGGAAGCCCCTTGGCATCACCTCTCACCTACAGTAATTGGGAAAAATATGTCATCGGGATGCATCGGCATATGACCATTTTCATGATTAATTTCAGATTCTTAGTATAAGAATCAGCTTCTCTCTCTCTCTCTCTCTCTCTCTCTCTCTCGCTATATATATATATGTAAAATATGTAAATTGTTTTCTGTAGGTGCACTTTTGTGGCTTAGTTGGTAAAGGGTCCCGTTCTTGATTTTGGCTCAGGTCATGATCTCAGAGTCGTGAGATGGAGCCCTGTGTGCAGCCTCCTTACGATTCTCTCTCTCCCCCCTTCCTTCTGCCCCCCAAAAGCATTTTCTGTAATTAAAATGTAAGTGGTTTCAGTCCCAAATTCACCAATAACATCTAGATGACTGAAAAAAAAATTTTTTTAATGGCCTGAATGGTCACACTATTTTTAAAAATAAACCTGTGTAGATGCGGCTCCAAAAGTGATAGTCTACGATATTAACCCCACGATCCTAGTATCGTGAAATTTCCCCAACTAGAGTTCTCTCTGAATTTTGACTATCCTCCTCAAAAAAGCCCCAAATATATATAATGTAAGCTGAAATTCTATGTATATTCATTATATATGTACACTATAGTTCAGTATACACACACATATATAGAATATATATTCATTAAAAGGCATTCTATCAAAGGGGGAAATAAACATATTTTAACATAAAAAATTTCAACATTGTATCATAGTATAAAGACTAAGGGCTTGAACTCTGCTGCCAGAGTATCTGGATTTAAAACTCAGGTGCACCACTCATTAGTTCTGTGACCTTGGGCACCTTACTGTACCTCTCCGTGTCGGACACAGCTCATCTGGAAAATGGCATTAATCACAACAGCACTTGTATCTTACAATCATTATGAAGTTGAGATCTGTAAAATCTTTAGAAGAGTACCTGCACACACTAACCTGTAAAGAAGACATGATATATCTGTGTCTATCTATAGCTATAATGGAATACTACTCAGCCATCAAAAAGAATGAAATCTTGCCATTCACAAAGACATGGATAGAAATAGAGGGTATTATGCAGGTGAAAAAAGTCAGTCAGAGAAAGACAAATACTATAAGATTTCACTCATATGTGAAGTTCAAGAAACCAAACAGATGAACACAGGGGAAGGGAAGGAAAAATAAAACAAGATGAAATCAGAGAGGGAGACAAACCATAAGAGATGCTTAATCATAGGAAACAAACTGAGGGTTGGGAGGGATGGGGTAGCTGGGTGGTGGGCATAAGGAGGGCACTTGTTGGAATGAGCACTGGGTGTTATATGCAACTGATGAATCACTAAATTCTACCTCTGAAACTAATAATACAGTATATGTTGATTAAATTGAATTTAAATAAAAAATTTTTTTTAAGTGAATCCTGAAAATCATATTCTTGGCAAAAAATTTTTTTGCCACACAAGTGTGATCACCTTTTAATCAGTCCAGAAAACATACTTGAAACATATTTCTTTTGAGGAGTTATGAAAGGGAAAATAGTCATCGTTTTAGCGTATTTTCCAAATTTAATTAGACCACGTAACAGGAAGATGAAAAGGGAATTCAGAAAGCCTGGCCACCAGCTGCTTTCTGTTTAAGAAAAAACACAAAAAAACAAAATTCAGCAGAATTGGATGGATTAAGTCAATATTTTTTCTCAGAGATTTTGATGATTACTTTAGATCTCCTGGTAGAAATATTCATATTGAAACTCAAGTGAAAAAAAAAAGTCTTTTATCCCTTTTTATTAGGTAGGTTAGCCCTTCCTAAAATATTTAAATAACTTAAACTTAAATCAATGAAAACAAAACAAACAACCTTCCATTTATAATGCGAATAAAGATTTTACACTACAAAGTTTTTTTTAACAGATGCCACATAATAATGAAATAAATGAGCCACTGTAATTGATGTAATTTTTGAAAAGTAGAAATGGAGACCTGAAGATTCTAGTTACATACAGAGCTGTATGTGGGAAATAAATATTTATTTGGCATTTTCATTTAACTTGGAATATTTGTCATTCTAGATATTCAAGATAAATCATGGTGATTCTGTAGACTTGCTGAAAATAAGCACTATATTTTCAGCATCGCCTGCTCCTTACGATATAGCCCACTGTTTCCTAGAGAACTTAGAGCTCTTACTCAAAAGAAAAAAAAATGTCAAGTTACAGAGAAGGATGAAAATGCTAATACACCACTGTGCATAAATCATATGTATTTTTAAAACCACAGTACATGGTGAATAGCACAGTTTATTGTAATAGAATTAGGAAGAGGATATGGGCTTCAGAAAAGGACTTGATTATGAAATTGGATACATACTGTGCCAGGTCGGGGGTAAGGAATCCTTCCGTCATACTGCACCCAGCGATGGTCTGCACTTTCCTTATGAGCGTATGGACCATTGAAAACTGCTCTGATGTCAGCCATGCTGTACACACAAACAGCGGAGCCTTTGAAGATGGAGCTGGAAAAAAAAAGCAACATGATCCAATCCTTACCTGCACATCAGTCATTGTACATTTATTTATTGAGCACATATTTATTTATTGAGCACCAGGTGTGTGGACAAACTTGGGCAGCTCGTTCCATCTGAGAGGTGCTGCAGACAAAATGTGTGGATGCCCTTAAGGAGCTAATAACCAAGTTAAACCCCAAAAAGGTACGACAGCAGTTACATTACAGTTAACTACAGTAACAAGTGAAGCAGGCACGCAGACGGGTCCCCAGGAGAGGGCTGTCTCGTAAGTTTTCAGAGAGTAGGTAGCACCTACATTGACACTTAATGGATACATGGGAATTACTGAGAAAAATTGGAGGACAGTAGGAAACCTGCAGAAAACAGTATCAAATTTATATACATGCCTTTGAATTTTATTTGAAGTTCTTATAGCATAATGCTTTCTAAAGAACTTATAAGAAAGTTACATTACCTATTTTTTTTAATAGAGGAACACTTCAGGTGTATAAAAATAAATATCTCACTTCTATTTTCTTTTTTTTTTTTTATTTATTTTTTTATTTATTTTTTTTTTCTTCTATTTTCTTCAAGTGAGTGAATGTCCATAAATCCTGGCTATTAATAATTTCCTCAGTTTTTATTAATTTGAAAAAATGTTGAAATTCTTTTGTGCTTCTCCCCTAATTTTTAAAAATTTTTCTTGAATTTATGTATGTTACTTATGCGATAGTTAAAATTAACCCTAATTATATAGTACTGGAGGAAACATAATCCCCAAACAGAAAAGCTCCATGGGAATGGAATTTCACAAGTTTTTGCAAATTTGTGGTGAAAACTGTTAACACTGTCATCAGACGCTTTTCTTTCTTTTTCTTTCTTTCTTTCTTTCTTTCCTTCTTTTTCTTTTCTTTTCTCTTCTTTCTCTTTCTTTCTTACAGAAAACAAAAGACATTTTCTCTGCATCTAAAATTTTCAGTGACTTCTGTCATAAAAACGAGATACACTTTATGATCTAAGAGACATATCATCTCAGCACTACACAAGCAAGCCAAAGATTCTCTACCATGGGAAACTCAATCATTAATATTCTTGGAATGAGGGATGCCTGGGTGACTCAGTCAGTTAAGCGTCTGCCTTAGGCTCAGGTCATGGTCTCTGAGTCCCAGAGACCCAGGATACAGCCCTGCGCTGGGCTCCCCAAGTCTGCTTCTCAACCCGCTCTCATACCCTCTCTCACATTCTCTCTCTCAAATAAATAATTAAAATCTTAAAAAAATATATAATCTTGGAACGACATTAATTGGAAGCATCGAGAGCTGATGGCAAACAGGCAGCTGAAAGAAAATTCTCCTAAGAAAGGCAGTGATGCCCCCACAAAAATCACGTCCTCTGCCTAGGATATTTTAAAGGAATGATACATCATGCTTTATGGTGTTTCTATTGTTGCAAATTAATTACATCTTCTCATTGGACAAAGAATGGGACATTGCATCCCAATATTACCTCAGTCCTTGGGGTAGCATTAAAAATAGAATAATAAAATACACCAAGAACAAAGGGTTGACTTGTAACTTTACACTCTGGGTGGGCAGAAAACTTGGTAAGAGAAAAAACATAACTATCTCGGGGGCATATTTCCCTGGCACATGTCTATGCCTTGGGTTGGAACACACAGTGACTTCAAAGACAGTTCTGGGAATGGAAAGATGCCAAGAGAACCAGCGTTGAGATATTTAACTTGAGTAACTACAGGCACTTGCTTTTCCTGCATCTTTTTAGTTCAGATATAAATTAGCAGAAAAATGGAGTTCAAATAGCAGCAATCCTTGGGTATAATAAGGCTGTCCCGTGTTCAAATGTAAGTTACTGAATTAAATGAAATTAATATTAGGTAAAATTGTGTAAGGTCCATATATTCTTTGAGAAAGCTTCATAGATGCTAGGACAACTTTAAAGGAAGTCCCAGAGTCTCAGTGACAAGTACAGGATAGTATTTTACAGAAAGAAGAAAAAATACAGGGGTGAAAATTAAGAAAACACCTTTGGTTCTAGTCCCATTTTTACCACTGGTTGGCCCGTCTTCCTGGTGGAAGTCATACAAACTTCCTTTGCCTAAGTTAGTAGAGCAATAATGATATGCTGATAACAGCCAAACTCCCATCTTGGTGGGGGAACTGAAGGGCATCTGAGATTGTATATGATGACACTTTAGAAGTCAACAGTGTCACATCTCATGACTGAGGCATGTATTTCTTTTTCTATTTGTTTGTTTAATTGTTTTTTTAGTAATTTATTTTTTTAGTGCTCCAAGATTCATTGTTTATGCACCATGCCCAGTGCTCCATGCACTACGTGTCCTCCTTAACACTCAACACCAGGCTCACCCATCCCCTCACCCCGCTCCCTTCCCTAACCCTCACTTTGTTTCTCAGAGTCATGTATTTCTTTAACACCACTTCTATGTCACGCAGCTTAACCTATTTATTATGGTGAGTATATGCAGACACCTTTGCACCCTGTAACTTTAGTCTGGGAATTTAACTCACAGATGTACTTGCTTACTTGTTCATATAGGGAAAGAGCCATATGTACAAGTTTAGTCACTGAAGCATTATGCATGGTACCGAAGCCCTGGAGACAGTGGAGATCTCTCTCTATATGAGATTGGCTACATGAATTGTGGTAATTGATATAGGAGTGTACTGCTGGTATAAAAAGAACAAGGATATGTTATGTCTTGACACTAAAAGAGTTCTAGGAATAAAATGAAAAATGGGTATTTTTCTCACACAAATGGAAGGGACAAAAAAATGTAACTGTATCTCCTTGCATAGACCTTACAATTCTCTAGAAGGATTCCAAGCATTGTTTTTTTGTTGTTGTTGTTGTTTTGTATTGTTTTTTGTTTTTCTAACTTACCTGGTTGTTGTAAAGACTCCATAGACTACAGGATTTCTTTCATCTCTTGTGGGGAGTAAGTAAATGTCCTCTATTAATGGGGAAAAAATAATGATTTGTTATATTTTTATATTTCAGTATTACATACTTGCCTTTAAGAATACAGTATTTCTGAGACTCTAACCAGTGTATAAAATTAAAATCACAGGAAAGTCGTTACATCATGACATAAGAAATTAAGAGTTAAAGACCAGTTTCTCACTAGCTATGTGGCGGTGAACTGGGTATTAAACCTCTTAGGTGTCTACTTCAATCAACTATAAGTGGGATGATTCACTTGATAATCTCCATGACTATTCCCCAGTCAGAAGTATATAATTTCTTACAGAATAGAGATTAAAAACATAGGATGTTTTACCCTCCCATGGGAAAAAAAAAAGTCTTGTCCTGTAATTGTGTAAATTTATTAATAATTCAATTATATTTGCTAACATAAAAATAGCTATATAAGCTAATTACTCATAAAATACTTCTTCAGTATTTTGTAACTACTTAAGCAGTATTGATACCAAAGTATGTGCAAATAATATCCATTAAAAGATTGTTTAAGGTGTGAGCATGCTTATGTACATGAGGAATCGGCTCTGAATGCTGAATATATACTTTATATATATACAGAATATACACTGAATATATACCTTAAATACTGTAGGGTAAAAATCATTCAATGATAAAATCATTTTTACACAGCAAGGCAAAAACAAGTTCAAAAGATAAGATTTGATGATGCTAACTTCATATATAACCGAAGAAAATTCCTTCTAAAATTAGCTTTGAGAGGCGTAAAGAGGGGAAATGCAAGAAGAGAATGATCCCTCAAAAACTTTGCAGAGTATTCTTTGTTTTAAATCGCAGAGTTCACCCAATCTCTCCTGCTTTCCAGCAGAGGGCATCCTCAGAATAAAGAACCCAAGGGCTTGCTACTTTAGCGTACCGCTCCTTTCAAAGTAAAAGGCAACAGGGAGAATGGATAGATTGTGTAGAACCATTATCAGTAGCTTTTCGTCTCTTGGGGCAGCTTTATTTCCTCCTAACTTACGCGGACGCCTACAAAGAGACTTGCTTTATTACAACGTGCTCTGAAAGCTGGCGCACCTCCACGCTCTTTGTGTGTATGAATTTAGTAATAATATTCCTGGCAAGCTGCCCTGGGTTATTTTGGGGGGCTAAAATAAAATAAATGCTGAATTTCTTAGGCAGTAAGTCATTTTTAAGAAAAAAAGGCGCGTGTGACTTACGAAGCTCATCAAAATGAGTGTCTGCGCCATCATTTCCGGGAATAGAGCAAACCAATCTCGCTTTAAGAAAAGTCGTCCATTTGTTTATCAAGCTGCGCTGTCCTCCTACATCATTCTGGGGGAAAAAAAGGAAAATAGTAAGGATATAGGCCTAACGTTACTGTTTACAAAGACAAGGAGTCTACACGTTTAACACCTTGAACTTAAAAATAACGGGAAAGGCAGTTTTGTCCTTTCACATTACATGTTTTTCTCATGGTTGAATGAACGCAATGTTTACAACACAGCTCTCCTGAATGAGTAGGTGCAGGGAGGGCTGGAATCAAATCTCACCTCTGTCCCCTTTTGCTCCATGGCCTACAAAAGGCTATTTAACTCTCCAAGTTTCTGTTTCCTCATTAAAAATATATGATCAATGCCATTAAATTGATTTTTCTGATGATTACATGGAGAAATTTGTGCATAGTGCTTAGCACAGGGGCAGAAGATTTGCATTCAATAAATCATAGCACTGACTTGTGTATTATACACGTGGTGAAGATCATGATTTACAGACTTTAAAAGTATGCTATAGACTTAAAAAAAAGTTTTTTCCCAAAATTAGTGCCCTCCTAATTAAGCAATAAGGCCACATAAACATATAAAACCACTCCTGTTTTAAAGGCTAATTGATGTCTTTCCAGACTTTGACTCTGAAATATTCCATTAAAATGTTCTTTAGATACTTACCGAGCGCAGGCATTTAAATCAATTCAGTAAAATAAATTCAATAACTCACCATAAAAAGATCTGTTTCTTATTTTTAATTTAATAGGTTCCCATGAACACTAAATTAATACAATTTGTTATCTGACTGGACTAGATCTGCTAAGTTTACAATAAGTAAGATGAGACTGTTTCATGGCATAAATACTTTAAGTACTTAAATCAAGCTTTCAAAAATTACTTTTGGAGTCCCTATTTCCATTAATGTACTTACATCTAAATGTAAATTATATAAAATTTTTTATCCTTTACATAATCCATGTTTTATAAAATTAATAAAAAGCTCACTATCAAATACTAACTCTGAATATTTAGGAACTGTATTCGCTGTGCTGTTTTCATCTCTGAAAATTAAATTAAATTAGAGAAAAGTGTCTAAATGACTCCTCCAAAAAGGAGAATTCAAAGTTGGAGAAATAGTGCTGTTTTTCAAGAAAGGGAGAGGGAGGGGTGTCTGGGCAGCTCAGTGGGTTAAAGCCCCTTGCCTTGGGCTCAGGTCATGATCCCAGGGTCCTGGGATCGAGGCCCACATAAGGTCTTTGCTCAGCGGGGAGCATGCTTCCTCCTCTCTTTCTCCCTGCCTACTTGTGATCTCTCTCTGTCAAATAAATGAATAAAATCTTAAAAAAAAAAAAAAAAAGACTTTCAAAGAAAGGGAGGGGAAGAAAGGGAAGGGGATGGAAGACAGAGACCTTTTGTGTATTATCGTGGGTGATACAGAAACCCACATTCCAGATGATATAATCTTGGTAACAAAGCAAATCTCAGAAGACTATAGATTTGTAGGAGAGCTCAGAAGGCAATGAGGTCCCTGAGACCACAGACTGGAGCTATCTATATAGTCTTTAGCACCTAATACCAGGGGTGCACCAGGGCACCCAGAGTAAATGAATCCCATTTTACTTTGTTTTGCTTCAAGATTTATTTAGTTAGTTGAGAGACAGAGAGAGAGCATTGGGAGGAGGGACCGAGGGAGAGGGAGGGAGAGAGTCTCAAGCAGACTCCCCGCTGAGCACGGACTCAGACCCAGGGCTTCATGCCATGACCCTGAGATCATGACCTGAGCCAAAATCAAGAGTCGGACACTTAACCACCTGAGCCACCTGGGTGCCAGTGAATCCCATTTTATATCCCCCTCTGCTAAACACCAGAATACTTTTCACTAATAGCTCTGTATACATACATAACAATTTTTATTTTCTTGATTTTTTTTCTTTAGGTTTATAACAATGTAAAAAAGGAAAAAAACCTGAAATTTAAAAACATTTAAATTCAATAAAATATTTCATATGTGAACTAAAATTTGCACTTGAACGAAATATTGCACCTCACAGTTCACACTGTGTCTCACTGTTTTAAATTTTAAATGATCCAAATCAGCGTGCACTTTGTCTTGGAACACATGTGTAACTGAGTTCATTTGTGCTGGCCGATACAGAATGAAGCTTCATGATAAGTACAGCAATTGTTTGGAAACTGGACCATCAAAAGACCTTTCTGGCAATAGTATTTTGACACAGATACTGTTTAGAATTTCTGACACATGGTGATAAAACAAAGCAAAAGAACATTCAGTTGATTTTCTCACAATTTTTCATTCTTTCCAGAAAATGCACTCCCCATTCCTTTCATCCAACACCTAATGTACATATGTCACTAATGCCCTGCTTATCAGGTGTTTAATAAGGACATGTTCGATTATTAGTGAGTAACTAAAAACACAAGATAAAATTGATAAATGTCCTTTGAGAGTAGAGACAAATGCTGACAAAGTTAAGTCTTCTCTGAAATGTGTTTGTAGTGGAAAAAAATGAGGACAGGCATGACTGTGGAGTTAGATTCAGTATTGTTCTTAAAATAAGAGGTGAGTTCAGACATGCAGAGATGGGAATATCCAGGAAATATTCTAGGTGCTAGAAATTAGGGGGAAAAGACAACAGGTGGAACACTTCAGAACATGTACAGAGAACCAGGACAAATTTTGTTTAGATGAAGCCTGGGATAAATGATAATAGTGGAGGAAAATGTTATAAAGGCTTTCATACCAGACCAAAGCATTTACATGTCATTTAGTAATATGTCATTTAGAATAAAGAGTTATTACAAGTAAGTGTAGAAATGAATAAATAAGTGAAAGAAAATGAATACGTGGCATTTTTCATATAATAACTCTCTAGAAACAAACATGTCTATACTTGCTGTTGAAATTATGTTTTGTATACGGTGCTTCTATTGTTGCAGTATCATTGCTCAATAATAAAAATAATCAATATTTGAGCTAGCTATTGGATGATTAATGATGGCTACAGCTATGAAGACAGATTTATCTAGAGATGACCTTTATTTTTACTGCCAACATCCCCAGATCATTTAATAAATATAAATCCAGATGTTAATATGAATAGGCAAAAACACGGATGCTTCCTTCTATTAATGATGAATTCTGTGTTAATGTTTAGTAGGATTCCAGTGAGAAAATATGTAATCTGGAATCACTCAGAAAGAAAGAGATTTTTTAATAAATTTAAAAATAAAAAGACATCTTCTCATCTATCTCATGAACCTTAATTTGTATCTTTTTAAATTCATATGTGTTCTATCTTTTATATTTTTATTTTACCAGAGCCCTACTTGTACTAAGCCAAGCTCTAGCTGAAATCTTTCAATTTTAATGCATTCTTACATATTTATAACATTTAAATTTTTTCATTGTCCTTATTTGCATATTTTCAGTAAATAATAAATACTAAAAATACTGTTGATTCAACATATATGAAGAAATATATCAGCAATCATGAATTTAATGCCAGGGACTATGTTTGGTTTACTGCTTTACCCCTAACAGAGTAGTTGCTCAAATTACTTTGCATTTTTTTTCTTTAAAAAAAAAATTCTTTCAAAGATTTTATTTATTTATTTGAGGGGGGAGAGTGAGAGAGAGCATAAGAGGGGAGATGGTCAGAGGAGAAGCAGACTCCCCACAAAGTTGGGAGCCCGATGTGGGACTCAATCCCCAGACTCGGGGATCATGACCTGAGCCGAAGGCAGTTGCTTAACTGACTGAGCCAGCCAGGTGCCCTCAAATTATTTTGTTTATTGAATAAACAGATACATCAAATATTTGCTTCATGGCATTCCTTTAACGGGGCTATACATCTTTACTTCACCGCAAAAATTAGCAGTCACATTCACTTTTAACCATTTTATGAGATTAAAAAATAACAAAAACTGTCCCTCTTCAGCATCCCCCTTTCTATTTGCAGTTATCACCCATATTCAAGACAAACTATGAAACAATTCTGACTATTCTACTAGGTTCGAATTTATTAGACAAGAAAGGGACTTACACTGTAGCCTGCAAATATGTATATATATATATATATATATATATATATATATATATATACACACACACACACACACACATATTTATTTATTTATTTAACCAACAAATGGAAACTGCAATCTTTTGAACAAAAGAATCATTAAATGTTCTTGCCAATCCATCGAGCAGCCTTTCCTGGCCCCTCAAGGAAAAAAAAAAAAGACCAAAAAAAAAGCAAAAAAAAAAAAAAAAAAATCCAGGTCAAAGATGAAAGCCACCTGCTGTCAGTGGGGAAAGAAGTATAATTTCTGGGATAACAGTTCTTGGGGATGGATTATAAGCATTTAATGACTGGATAGTAACTCTTACAGACATCCAGAAGCATGACCTGGGATGGCAAAGTTCACTTCACAAGGAGCTGTATTTCTCTGTAGGGAAGTGTCGGTTGACTGACTGTTGACCGGCTCTCAGTCCCTGGATTCGTTTACAAATCCACAAAATCCCCCCTGAGCACTTTAAGCCCAGAGGAGAGTTGAAAGGGAGATAACCACTTTTGTACTAAATTGTCACCTCCTTGCTTATTTTTGTGAAGTTCTAAAGAACACAACGATCTCACTAACACAACAGATTTATTATTGAGATGTCAGAATCAGCAGCTTTTAGTCACCAGTTTTTTCTGTGCCTCCACACTATCACGGTTTCTTTGTGGTCACACTGCCAAAAGCCTTGACTTTCTCTACACAAAGATGCAGATGAAAGTAACAAAGAAATTAAATGTAAACAAGCCAGACCACATGGGTTCCATCTGGGTTGTGAAAGCAGAGGGTGACTGCCTTCTTATTCTCTGTGGCTTTTTATATGTTTGTGACCGTTCTTGATTTTAAAAACAGAAAAGACAGAAGACAAAATAGAGCACAATCTAGAATCCTTCAGCAGCTTGAAAATAACCTGAGTCACGTGATTCTGAGTGATGGCTACATATTATGAAATACTACGATTTCCATTCATAGGCTACTAATGCATAGATCAGTCAGAAGGCAGGTTAATGGTGATTCCATTTTGCTTCTACTGTCCCAGCAGATTCAAGTCCTTATAAATCTTGCATAGACATGTAGAGTAGCTACAAACTGTCACACATGAACTTTTATTGAGTATGTCTTTTGACCTTTGGGTCACTATGCTGGGTCCTTCAGCTAAACACAATTTTATCTGTATACATCACCCTCTTCGAGGATCTCTTAGCACTTTATAAATATGGTCTTTTCACCTATATCTTGGGAAACAGAAGCTCTTGGAAAATACAAGAATTGACTTTCAGCTCCTATGTCCCTAATGCCTGAAGATTTTATAAATCAACAGAATCACCAAGACATCTGTGAACACGCTGTATTCCACTGAAATACAGATTAGCATTCAGAAATCCGTAACCATATTAATGAGTTTAAGTTGAAAGACACCAGGCTTTTCCAGTCAACAAATGCTGAAAAACAGCCATCTTAAGCACTTAGAAAAAAGAAAAAAAAAATTGATGCAGGAGTCAGACTGGTTCATAAACTCTTCTTTGCTTAAAATTAGTTCTTTTGCCTAATGCTTTTCTGGAATTTCCCAAAATTTCCCAAAACACCTTGAAAACTATCATCGGTCCATCTTTTATACACACTTGTTCCCAATTCTAGCCTTTAATGACATTTAGTCCCAGAGATTTTAGTTTGAATTAATACTACCTGCTTCTTTTTAGGTATAATATAAATACTACAATCTTGTAAACCAATACACATATTTTTTCCTATAACTGAAACTGCCCCACTGAGATAAACACACAGACTTCCCATTGACCCTTTTTACACACTCAGTATAAGATAAGGGCAACTTAATACTTCGGTGTTTTCAATGTAATGCCTGTTGTATTTCAATACATCATTCACATTCTTTATCTGATCTGTCATTTATGATAACAGCTGTCCTTTGTGGGTTTAAACAGTCTCGTGTTGAGATATGCCTCTGAATCACCTGAAGACTCATTACACCAGGAAATACTGGAGCTAGGACCCCAGCAACTGACCTTTCAGAGTAACTGTCCAACGTACTTCTCCCTGTGCTGTCTTAAGCTTCACACAGCTGTTTTTAGGAATAGATTTTAGGATCTTTGTAAACTTAATACAGATGGTCTGTATAGGACTGTGTAAGTAAATAAAAATGATAAAGCTCGTCCAAACACAGAATGGCCTATTTAGAAGCTGAAAACTATAATCGTGATGTGATAGAAACAAAAAGTAAAATCTGGACTAAGAGGTTCCAAGAGCCTCACTAGGAAAGTATGCCATCTACTCTAAAATACAGTGTTATACTGAGAGCAATAGCTTAAAAGAAGACATTTTTAAGACATTAAATAAACTACTGGAAGACAGTGAAGTTACATGGACTGAATCAAATGAGAGAACTATGTCGTTGTGCTGTCCTTTTTAGCCCAGATCTTCCTTTGCAATGTGTGGTAACCACGTTTCATCTAACTGTTTCACTGAGATGGGAAAAAAAAATAGTAATAGGGTTATGACCACTAAGGAATAAAAGCAAAGTAAGAAAGTAAGGAGTCTTCTATTTCATCTACAAATAATCTTCAAATCCCTTAATGGTAAAAGAAACAAAACTATGCAAACTCAAACATCTCAGACAAGGGGGAGAGGAGAAGCACAAAATAAACAAAAAAACCCCTTGTGTGGCAGGTATTAAGCACAGTGATTTTTAAGGGATCCATTCTGAAGAGGCTTTCAAGACAACCAATATATTTTTTCTCCCTAAAAGGGACTCTCACATTTAAAGATGACTGTTTTCAATTTGCTATTGGAGAATCAAAAGGGAGAACATGTTTTTCTACTACTGCAAAAACTTGTAAAGATTATTAGAAATGCAGGACCTGATAATAGTCTCTACTAAAAAGTAGTAAAAGTAAGATTTAACAGTTTAAAATTAAGTAAATGTAGGCATGGTAAGCAGTTTTTTGTTTTTTTGGTTTTTGTTTTTTTCAGGTAGGATCAGAGCTCAGTAAATTAAAAAAAAAAAAAAAGGAAGCTACAGCCAACAGTGTAAATCCTTGCCTAGGAATTTCTGACAGGAAAACAGATGGAAGTGAAGCAAAAGCACATCTGTAACTTGTGGCTCTAAATCTCTCATTTAGGTTGTCAGTGACTCGTTGAAAGTAAGCAAAAAAACTCTACAATTTGGTGGAGATCAATAAATACGGAAAGTGTCATCGGCCTAAAAACACAAATCTTCAAAGGCAGTAATTGTCAGAATCGAACCATATATCAAGGTAGACAATACAAGTGGAATAGAGGCAAAGGACTATTAATTAGACCCTCAGGCAAGTTATGTGAAGGGACCATCGAAACTGAATTCTTGGCATGGACCAAAGGAAACACTGCAGAACAAAAAAGAGAACTGGCATAACCTACAGATGGAATCCAGAGTGGGCTAGGCTAAGTAAGCTAATGGACAATGCTTCCAAAAATGAATAGAATCCGAAAGTAATGTAAAACAGGCTTGAAGCGAAAAGCTGCAAGAAGGCCTCACTGAAGCGACCGGTATTTCCACACTGTAACTTCCAGGGTGGTTCTTGAAGGGGGACACACACACACACACACACACACACACACACACACAGTAATAAACACCACAGAGACATAAATAATAGCATCTGAAAGGACTATTCAGAAGGTTTATCTCAGGCTGTCTCACCTGTTCTTTCAGTTAGCATTTATTGCCTGCCATGGAGATCTGTGTGATTTACCATTTATGAGGGCAGACCGCGATGTAAGGTGCGCCAATTGCTGCTTGAAATTATTGACTATACGACAGAATAAAGAATTATAAAGTCTGGCAAGGCTTCAGAAATCACCTAGGCTAAGCATCTTATTTTAAATATGAGACAAATAAAGAGTAAGGAGTTTGACCGGCAAGTAGGGATACCATTGGAAAATAAATCAGCAGTAAATGCATTCCACCATATACAAAGATAAACATACTGAGCTTGAAAGCAATTCTTTAAATGGAGGTCCTTACTTTCCCAAAGTTGTCATTGATCAATATTGTACTATGGAATGATACTCTAATTCAGCTTCTTTACTACATTTAGTGTCTCTCGCTGTCCACATCTCTTGTCTGAAGTTTGCATTGTTCAAATTGTTCACAAAATTTTCACCAGACATGTCTCCAAATTTTTCTGGACTACATCCAGAAATAACATCTACCATCTGAGTACAAATATTGCTAAAAATGAATGCAAAATAATAACCATAATTTCAAACATTAAAACTAATTAAATATCTCTTCCCATTAACCTTTAGTAACTAACCTATCTCTAACCAGCCCCTGTCCCTAACATACACAGGATACCACTCTTGCACTCCCAAGCACAGTTAGTTGATCTGGCTCCAACAGTGTGAGTGTGTGTGCATGGTATGTTGTGTGTGTGTGCACGTGATTTTTGACATTTAACTCTCTGTTGTATGACAAAGAACTTACATTATTCACATGTCAATCTTCTACACTGTTGACTGCTTGAAAATAGAGACCTAGATAAGTCACTCTTGTTTTCCAGTACCTTCCTCAGTATGTGCCACACCCAAATTCATATGATCTCGTTTAAGTCTTTCATTTCCTGGCTTTTATTTAAGTCTTCCATTGCCATGGAAGAGATGGGTGCCCTCATCTTCTACGTTAAGAAGCTGAATTAGGGGGTGCCTGGTGGCTCAGACAGTTAAGCGTCTGCTCTCTGCTCAGGTCATGATCCCAGGGTCCTGGCCTTTAGCCCAGTGTCAGGCTCCCCTCTTCTTCTCCCTCTCTGTCTGCTGCTCCCCCTGCTTGTGTGCACGCTCTCTCTCTCTGTCAAATAAATAAACAAAATCTTAAAAAAAAAAAAAAAAAGCTGAGCTAGGAAGGCACAGAACAGAGACATAAGCCTAGATCTGCTTCCATATTGAATATTCTATCACTTAAGCAAAATTTATTGGTGATACCCATATGCCAAATCGAACACCTGATTTTTAATAATTTATCTGACTTCCTTTTGTTGTGTGATATTACTGACAATTGCTTTCTTCTTGAAACAGTTTTGTCCTTCATGATGCCACTCTCAACAAGTTCCCTACCTACTATCAAACTATTGCCTACAAACAAACTCCATTGCCTTTATAGTTATTTTCCTCTGTTTTTTTTTTTTTCCCTTAGATATTGTTGTCCTTGAGATTGTGTTCTTGCTCATTGATCTCATACTACTTATTACCCTGGACAATTTCACAAACCTCTATGACATCAAAAACCACCAGAATATTGGTGATTTCCAAGTTCGTGATTCCAGACACTACTGAGCCTCAGGTTTCTATTTTCATCTGCCTATTTTGGCAGCATATTCCAGAGCCAGGTCAAGTTCAACATGTCCAAGTATAAAATTTATGCCCATACACTATTTTTGGTGTTTTTTTGTCTCAAATATCAAAAGATCTCTTTGTGAATTTTTTTCATCTCTGGTTATCTTTTGGAAATCACAATTACTAAGGAAAGGAAATGGGAAGTAGGGTATTCGGGGAGGGAAGTGAAACATGAGAGACTTTGGACTCAGAAACGAACTAAGGTTCTTGGAGGGAGGGGTTGGGGGAATGGGAGAGCCTGGTGGTGGGTACTGAGGGCACGTATTGCATGGAGCACCGGGTGTGGGGCATGGGCAATGAATCTTGGAACACTGAAAAAATAAAATAATATAATAAATAAATTAACAAAAAAAAAAGAATGTAGAAGTCTGTGTCTATGGGCAAGTATTAAGTCTCTGGGACAGGAGTAAGGAAGAATCCAATAGGACAGGAACTTGTTGCTGCCTTTCATATACATCATGATGTTAAATATCTATAGTATCAGTCAGTCCTAAATACAAATGGGGAAGACAAAATTTCCTATGACTGTTGAAATTTTATGTATGTTTTAAAGGGAAAACAATCACTATCCTGTTAATTTTTTATGTACTTGTTGTGCTCCCATCACAGCAAAGCTCTTTCAAGACCTTTTTTTTTTTTAAGGTTTTATTTATAAGAGAGAGAGAGAGAGAGAATGGGGATGGAGGAGAGGGAGAAGGAGACTCCCTGCTGGAGCCTGACATGAGGCTCAATCCCAGGACCCTGAGATCATGACCTGAGCAGAAGGCAGATGCTTCACTGACTGAGCCACCCAGCTGCCCCTTTGATTTCTTAAATGCTTTCTCCCACCTCTGAGATTTCACATGCGCTTTCCCTTTTGCCTAGAATATTCTTCCCTATCCCAGTCATCTTTGCCCTGCAACTTCCTAATCATTTTCAATATCTGGTTCAAAAGTTACATTCTCAGACAGAAGATCTCCCATAGCCAATCTAAACCCCACCCATTTTTCCTAACTATGCCCTGTAATTGTTTCCCTGCTTTAGTACTTACCACACTTTCCAATGATATATTAATCTATGCGTTTTCTTGTTCAATGCATATATCATTTAGTAGGTTGCAAGCTCAGTGAATACAAATATCACTTCTTTTTTCTTTTTATCTTCTATAAAACTACTGTTTATTTAGCATAGCATTGTGCATTGTGCACACAGTTGTTAAATAAATGAATACATTGATAGTCTATATTTATACTGTAGCCAGTAGCCACGTGATACTTACTTTTTATCACTTTAAGTTTTTATTTTAATTCTCGTTAGTTAATAACACACATGATACTATTTAAATTAAAATCAGTTAAAATTAAATAACATTAAAAATCCAGTTATTCTGTCATACAAAACAAATGTTAATACTAATAGCCACATGGCTCCTGTGTTGGAAAGCGGGCATATGGAACATTCCCATCATCACATAAAGTTCTACTGGACAGACTAGTCTACACTGAGCAATTAATAAAGGAGTAGTAATAAATTAAGGACTTATTAGACATCCACGTCTAGATTCTATGCATTCTACTCATTCCTATTTCCTTTAGGGTCCCTAGGCACAAATATTTCTCAATCTAGATGGTTCCTCAAATTATTGCTAAGTATATCTACCCATCAAGTCACTGTTTTTTCTAAAAAACATGGATAAATTCTCATTGCCTACAGGATAGAGTTTGAACTCCTTAATATGGGAACAAGACTTCTTATCTTCCAATTTCCCACTCCAATCTCAAATGACATTGTCTTCCATAGAAATTCCTCCCCCTCGACTTATAACCAGATTTCACCCTTCTGTAAACCAAATATTCTCTGTCATAATGCTGCCTGAAAGGCCTATCCTCTCCTTTCCTTGATGTAGTTCTCCTCCCTCTGTAGGACTCAATTTTTAGCTTTGCCAAATTTGCAGTGTTCTCAGCTCCTACCTCTGTCATATCCTATTGTGATTATCTGTTTGTGTCTCGATTTCCCTTACTATACTAGGAGATTTCAAAGAAAAGGGACAAGGCTTAATTATCTCCCAGTGCCTAGTATTTTACATTTTGTACAGGATTTGTATTTTGTTATTATTGAAATAATGAAATGATATAATAATGAAAGAGCCTGTAGGAAAATCCTGGTAGAACAAAGAGTATAAAGGACTCCCACATTACTAAAAAGGTGTTTAAACTCAGTAAAGTGTATGTAGTTCACTCTTAATCTTCTCTAACATGATCTCTGACTTCTTAGATTTCTGCTTATATCTATAGAACTCAATTTTGTTTCATAGCATAGACATACATTTCTTATTATTTCTTGAAAACTGAAAAACAGTATTGTAATAATCCCATGGGGTAAAAAAAAAAAAGAACCAACAGAGAGGAATAATATGTTCTGAATAACATCAGAAGAACATTATCTGTGAAAATAATAACCATGGCAATGCTGAACAGTTGTTTTTTAATTAAACTTGTATTATTTTGACATAGTTCTTAAAAGATTTCAAGTCACTTGAAATCTTGTCAATGAAATCTCCATTCATAAGTGCTCACTTTTTGCCACATTTTAACACTAAATTATTAAGTAAAGCTCAAAACTTTCAGAGCATGTTGCAATTTTAAAGATGTATGCAGAAACCAAATATTATAAACATTTGATGAACAGATCATATGTGTAGTGGGAAATTCTGAAGATGGGTCTAACTAGAAACAGTGATTGAGTAAAGAGATGTAAGAAGGAACTCCATCACATCTTTTCACATCTTTTTTTTTTAAAGGAAATTCATCCATCACATGTCCTTATTTGATCTCACAATTTGTTAGCTTTTTATCCAAACACAATGGCTTGACAAAATCTTGCTGTGTGGCCTTCGAGTTTTTTGTGGTGGGAAGATTCCTGTACTACAATTCTCTCAGCCTTTTCAATTATATAGGAGTTTGTTCATAATTAAAACAAAATAGCCCAGGGCTTATACTTAAGAGTCTACATCCTATTTTTAATATATAAGATTATAAATGGGACAATTATATTTTTCTTCAATATTTTCTTCCACCTTTAACTTAGCTCTCAGTATATTTAACAACAGGGTAAAAATACTATTTTGTAACAAATGATTTTTTATCAAATGCGTTAGACCTATGAAGAAATAAGTATTGAACTCATTCCTAAAACACTTGTTAAATGTGTTCATCAGAAAGTGACTTGTAAATCTTTTCTGACATATTTAATGTAGCTCATTTATGTAAATGATGTCAATCCACAGCCCAGCTTTTCAGGGTCGGGATATTGTCGTTATAAAGCATGCTTCAGTACACTAACACGCTACAACTACTCCAAGCAACGGCCATTCATCTCTAGGCAAGAGGCTTCAAGAGAAATTACTGTGAATTCTTGAACTCTGAAAGAATGAGGATGCTTTTTAGAGAATTCTGTCCCCGGGGGTAAAGGGATCAGGGGAGACAGCATCAGTGGGTAGGGCACTAGGTAAAGAATGATGTGTGCTCACAGGCTGGCCTCATTCAAAAGCCCTGTTTTCATTAGCACTTTGAAGTGCTGTGATGGTTTGTATTTCTGTCCCTGGACGTGTTCAAAAGCCTAAGGGTAGAGATGGAGACAAAAAAGTGATCGGCTCAAATGGAAGAAAATGAAAAGTTTGTACAAGACCAAAAAAGGCTTCCTATTGAGGGTATTTATTAACTTAACAGGTCTTCTTAGTAACAGAGTTTATACAAGATTTCTGGCTATTTAAGAAAAGTTGTTTCAAGAAAGGTAAGTCCAACTAAGAATATATTATATTGAAATCAAAAGTGTGATGTCAACTTTATTCTATAAAGCTTATATTCACTTAAATGAGAACCTGAATGGGACAAAATGGAAGTGCTTCCTAGAATTCTGTTTTCCTGTAACTTACATAAAATGGCAATCTTAAAAAACGAATTGTGGTGTTCTTCAAAACAAATTTTGCATTTTGGTTTGTTGTTTTTTCTTCTTCTTATCTCATTTATTCTCAAAACCTAATCTAGATAAATGCTCTAGAAAATATTTACTATAGTATTACTATAACCATATTTTCAACTTACTTGATCCCTATAAAGATACATAATTTTGCATGTGTGATGTGTTTTCATAAAAATACCACACCTGATTCTGTTAGTGTTCAATTTACTCTAGTGATTATGTTACTTTCAAACTTCAAAATCAAATTTAATGTACAAAAGCATTTTAATTTTCATAGACCAGGATAACGCAGCAACCTTAGTGGGAATAGTGAAAACTGGCAAAGGGATAACCAACCCATCAATATAAAGTGCAAGCTGCCAAGAGATCTAACTCAAACCTGGGTAACAGTTCACACTGGGGGAAAAAACCAAAAAGAACAACAACAACAAAAAAACCTCTAATACTGGAAAAATTTGTATCTTTTTTTTTTTCTTTTCACTTTTGGGTTTTAAAAATTATTCAACTAAGATTGTGTGAATTTATCCCTACCACTTATAAATGATGGACATTAACTTTTACTTCCACATTATATAATTAACTGTTCATACATACACATACACGGCACTTAAGTAAGATAAATATATCTTGCCTTACAAACTCTTCCAACTCGAGAAAGGATGGTCTTATCAGAAGTAGTGCCCTCTTGAGATGATTCACGAAAGAAGAAATATATTTTATCATCATCTGGATTATAGGTGTCTGGTATAGGGAAAGTTCCAATAAATTTTGCTCCTGTTTGAAAGAAAAGAAGCCATGGATTAAAATACTACGGATTTTATGGATTAAAATACTGACACAATTCAGCCAAGATAGCATTATGTCTTTGAATGTGAAACAACTGTCAGCAGAATTAAAAAAAAAAAGAACCATGAATGGAATGAGTGAAATGAAACATATACAAAGAAACATGACACAATGTAGAAACATGTATTAGTAGGCAGAAGTTCTCTAGGAACTCCAGAGAGCTGGTAAGAACATGACTGGTTGCTATTCCCAACTGTTACAACTCAACTAAATTACTTAGAAAGTCCTTTCACATTTGGAGAATCTATGATTTTATATTTTCCTTTTATTTGATGGAGTCGCTGTTTTTTAAATCACATTCTATAGAATGAAGAGCATAGGAAAACTATAAACAATATCTCAAATTCTGATATATTATGCTGTTATTTGCTGCATTTAGGAAAAAAGGAAATTAAAACAACTAATTAATAGAGCTTGGGTCGACTCCAGTGTAGGTCCCGGAGACACTCTTTGCAGGTTTCTATCCTATGTCTCCCACTTACTACAAGCATGACCTTATGTGAATTTTTGTCTTCGCTATGTCTCCATTTCCTCATGCCTAAAATGAGGCTATCAATCATCTACCTAGTAGGATAATTGATATGATAACCAAGTGAATTAATATATATAAAGCACCCTCTATCTGGTAGTGTCTGACACATAATAAGGGTTCAATAAATGTTATTTATTATTAAATAAATCTTCAGGATGATAATCATTATGACTACAAATAACAGAACAATAGAAAATTTAGCACATCTACACACTTGTTTGAGTAACAGCTGATAGAAATGGAGTGCACAGTTCTAAGTGTACGAGCATGGAAAGATGCCCATAATACATGACAAATGTGAAGAAAATTAGCAACTCAACCAACCCCTTTGCATTGCACCAACGACAAGCCAGTTTGGGTTACTAATTCCTTGTTTAAAAAGTTTGGGGCTTTTTTAAGTTTGGGTTTTATAAAATTGTGAATGAACCAGGCACTAGATCTGTAATGAGGTGATACTAATTTGGAAATAGTTCTTTTGATGAAGGCAAAAGAGAGAGAATGGTTATTGAAGAAAGAAGGAAGAACCTCAGTGAAGTAGAGAATAGGTGATGACTGGAAGGAAAAACACAGCACTCCTTTAGGAAGCAGAAACAGGAAACAAGAGAAGACAAAAAGTTTCAAACCACAGCCACCAGCACTCTTAACAAAAACAAAACAGACAGTAAGCTCAACATCTGCTGTATTGTTGTACCCCAGGAGTCCTGAAAATCATCCCCCTGCTAAAATAGGGCAGTAGGCCAACAGCCCAGTAAACAAGACTTCCTAAGAGGCTTCTTCAATAAGCAAAAGTTAATGTTTGATTCCAAGTGATGGGTAGTTCAGTCAGGCTGGGTCAACCGGGGTCTCCTATCCAATCTCTTCTCTGCTTAAATGGGAAACTTTAAGAGGAAAAATGAAGGGGAATTATGTGCATGAAATTTCTCCCCTTTGTTCTTTATTATTTCGCTGTTCTTTCCCTTAAGTTTAGAAACCCAGTGGATACTTATGCTCTTGATAATCTCATTTTGATAAAGTCCTAGGTTACATAAAAAAAAATTTAATAAATTTTAGATAACCATGTAGGGTTTTAGGAGGTGCCTGAGTGGCTCAGTTGGTGAAGCATCTGCCTTGGGTCAGGTCATGATCCAAGAGTCCCGGGATGGAGCCCTGAGTCTGGCTCTACGCTCAGCAGGAAGTCTGCTTTTCCTTCTCCATCTGCCCCTTCCCCTGCTTGTGTACTCGTTCCCTCCCTCTCTCTCTCTCTCTCACAAATAAATACATAAAATCTTAAAAAAAATAAAGAAAACGGGGTGCCTGGGTGGCTCAGTGGGTTAAAGCCTTGCCTTCGGCTCAGGTCATGATCTCAGGGTCCTGGGATCGAGGCCCGCATTAGGCTCTCTGCTCGGCGGGGAGCCTCCTTCCTCCTCTCTCTCTGCCCGCCTCTCTGCCTACTTGTGATCTCTCTCTCTGTCAAATAAATAAATAAAATCTTTAATAAAAATAAGAATAAAGAAAATCACATAGGGTTTTGGGATGTCTGGGTGGCTCATTCTGTCAAGCATCCTACTCTTGATGTGAGCTCAGGTCACGATCTCAGGGTCCTGCAATGAGCCTCACAGCAGGCTCTGTACTCAGCAGGGAGTCTACTTAAGGACTCTCTTCCTCTCCTCTGTTCTTCCTGAGTAGGAGTAAGACACAAAAGGCATAAAACTGAAAAGATACATGAATTATAGGAATATGATTGGCTTGTTTTATCTTAACAAATATTTGAACTTAAAAAGGGGATTCACACAAGTAGAATTTATCATAGCACTCAAATATAATTTAAATAAAAGTTCTATACGAAACATGTCACCACTGTAACATTTATATCCTATCACTTGAATGATTGAGTTGAATTTATAATTTAAAAAATAATACTGTGGTATAAAATTTACAGTGTTCTCTCTCTAGAGAGGAAATGAGAATTCAGTGATGTGGAACAGAAAACCATTATAGGTAAAAGGAATTCCAGTGCGAGAGACAGAATGGTTTGTGAAGGTTTCCTCAGATACTCAGATGGGCAAATGGGTTAGAAGAGCCAATTGTTAATTCTTCACTTGTTTACCGAGTTCAACAACAAAAAAAAGTCAATTCTACAACAAAGCAGAATGTAGATGATCTGCAAGGACTCCAAATAAATATAGCAATTCCTATACTCCTATTGCAGAAATGCATAGAAAAACCTACTTTAGGTACTGAAAATATTATCCAAGTGCAGGTATCACCATTTGAAATGGTAAAAGGTAAAATACAACACTAGTCTACATTCCAGGAATTTTATCTATGACATCAGTGGGGGAAAATAGAATAAATCTTTTCCAATTAATATTTCTTTAACCTTTCAACTATTATATAACAACAGATGATCAACAGATCCTAGATGTTCATAGATAAACAATCAATTACATTCAGTGACTGTTGATTTTATTGGATTCTCTTTTAAATGTTGGCTCTCTTTTAAGTCCTATAAGACAACCATATTGGAGTACTGTAAGAATATGGAATGATGGGGATTTTGAAGCCAAATGTTTATTATAGGAAGAAATTTAATTTTGAAAAATTAGGTAGTATCAAATAATACTCTATTGTGTGATTTCAATAATAAGCATACTCAGGAGGTAAAAATAAATACACTTCAAGTAGATAAAATATATTTCTTGCAGATTCAATTGAGGTCCTCTCTTAGAAGAATATCAATGCTAGTAATTTAACAGAAACTCTTGAGTTATTTCCAAGTTTGAGTAAAAATAGTTATCGTTCAATCAGGGTATGGCATGCACAGTTGTTGCATTAAATAATTTAAAATCGTAATGATAGACACCTGGGCTTTATTATAATAGCACATTTTTCCCCTTCGGCATTTAAAAGACATGCTCTAATAGGGACAGAGCTTGAAATCATGCATTTTCATAAATGAGCTATGAGCATGACATGAAGAAGCGCTATCTAATGAAAATGCCATCAACCCATGGAGCCTACAATATGTGTCACGAACCTCTTTGCATCCGGATGAACACAGCCACACCATGATTTAACTAATAGTGACTTCCTTACTTCCCTTCACTTCCTCTTGCAGTATCTCCTTGCTACCACTTTTTAAAAATGTTACTGTTTCAAGTGGAAGGAGAATTTGGAGAGAACAGAACTCTCCAGGAGAAACTCCCAGTGAAAACTGCCTCCATATGTTAAAAATAAAAATTTAAAACAAAAGTTCTCATCTACTCCAGGAAAGAAAATAAAAACACATGCATTTGAGGCATTGTTGTTTGTTTTCATTTTCCAAATGTTCATACTTCTAAGCTTTATCCTAAAATTCTCACAAAAACGCAACTGTTTTTGAGTAACCACTCCAACTTATATCTACATTCCTATTTCCTGATGGTTCTAAGATTAAGTTGATAAAGTGAAAAAGAGAAGCGTGGAACCATCTAAGACTTCATCCAGAACTGCCCATAGTACTAGTACTGCATCTTTGCAATTTTTCATCCTCCTGGTGAGGTATTTAACAGATGGATTGGTCTCTCAAAGAAGGAACTAGTATTCATATCTTTTAAGGCTACTGAACCTGGATTAGACAAGGTCCTAGAGAAATTCTGACAAGGATCCTTGTACATGACATGAAGAAGCGCTATCTAATGAAAATGCCATCAACCCATGGAGCCTACAATATGTGTCACGAACCTCTTTGCATCCGGATGAACACAGCCACACCATGATTTAACAAATAGTGACTTCCTTACTTCCCTTCACTTCCTCTTGCAGTATCTCCTTGCTACCACTTTTTAAAAATGTTACTGTTTCAAAGAAGGAACTAGTATTCATATCTTTTATGGACAGGTAAGAGAAGGGGACAGCTAATTAGCTCTGGCTAATTTCAGGCAGGGCAAAGAACAAAATATGGCATATACATACACAAGCATCAGGGATTTTATGGACTTAAAAAAGATTCCCATATGAACATATTTTTTAAAGGGTTAATTATTTAAACACACTCAATTGCAAATTTAATTTGATTCCTGTATTTCACTTAATCTAAATATACTATTGCTCTACATTTACAAGACTTTAGTGAATCAAACATGGAAAAACAGCATTTTAAACTAAAAGTGAAAGTATAGAGAGCAAAAGTTAACAGGAAAAAAACCTTTCAAACTGTCTCACCGGAAATAAATAACACAGGGATGTTATGCTATATAGTAGAAGCCGATTTGACACTGACACCGCCTCCATCATTTGAAATATCAAGTATCTGTCAGTTCTTTCAACCTGGCAACAATTTTATGAAACCGGGGCATGAGTTTCACATCTATACGCAAGTGAACAGTAAAGACAATTTACATTTGTGTTGCATTATTTGATTGTGAGCTACTGCACACAGTTAATAAATAAGTACCCTTTAGACCAGCACTGTCTAATAGAAAATCCTGTGATGAGGGAAATGTTTTATATCTGTGCTGGCCCTATAGAATAGTCCACATGGCTAGTGAGCTCTTGAAATATACCCAGTATGTCTAAGGAACCAAACTTTAAATGCATTTAATTTTAATTAATTTAAATGCACATGTGACTACTGTCTACTATATTAGTGCCACTTTAGAGCAAGTAGCCTGTCAGTAACTGCTACCTCAGGTCCAGTGTTCAGGCAGAAACAGCTTCTATTCCTGTAACTGTCACCAGAAAGGCAGCCAAAGTTGCAATTCAGGAGATAGGATACACTACTGCTTTCAGAAGTTTGGTACTGGAACGGAAGGACAGGCTTGGGGGCTAACGGACTGGACACACCTTCTCCACGCTGTCTTAATTTATGGAATATGAGGTTGAGTAAGATCATGTCTATGATAACCTCTCAGTAATCTTCACAGTTCCTCCATCACTGTATTTTGTTTCCCCACCCTCCCAACGCCAGCCTGATGATCCACTGACTCTATCTCTCCAGGTTGACTCTATCTGGAAAGAGACCACTTCTCAGAATGGGAAACAGAAATGCTCCCCAAGAAAGTCAACCTTTTGTCTTAGCCAATCAAGTACTTCCTCATTACAAGGATCTCATATAGTTTCTATAATTTCTCCCTTGGTATGCCCTAGTTTCCAGGGACTGAGAAGTTCCTTGGCTGATGGGTCCCCTAAAGCATTGTGCTCTTCTAATTCCAGTCCACCTGTCCATCAGCAAACAACTGATCTTATGTTCTCACCCTGACTTCAGAGACTCTGCCATCGTCTTCCACATCACTTACCCAACCATGCGTTCTCTCTCTGCTCTAGTGCCTACAATAAAACCCACATTCTTAGTTTGCTATTGCAGAGTGTAGCACGTAGGGCTGGCTTCTGTCTGTAAGTGAGGCTCCAGAGCAGGAGTTGTGAAGTCAAAAGAGCAGAATTTAGGTTGATCATAAAATAGATCAGAAAATGTCAAGAAAAAAGTGTCTGGAGCAAGAAAGACATCCCTGAGTTTCACTCTCACACCTACTAGCTATCTATGCACAGTATATCTGACTTCTAGTCTATTCCCCAGATGTAAAGTGGGAACAGTAATTCTCTCAAGATTATATCAGTAAATAAAATAATACTTTAAAAGGACCTAAAATAGTGACCCGCAAGGCTGCTATATAAAACAAATTTGAAACAGAAGAGATTAGCAATTGGAAAATGAATTAACAAACAATAAAATAGTGGCAAGAACCAGAGATCAAGTGATGAAGACCTATAGAATGATGGTGGCCTTGGAAATAACAAGGTCGATAGTGTTTTGATGAAAATAAAGGCCCCTAGTGATAAATAAGATAAACTGGGTGGGGGAAAGGAAGGAATCAAAGATAACTTCAAGGTAACTGGGTGGATAATGCTTAGAAAGTTAAGATAGATAGAAATCAGGAAACTGGTATTGAAGGGCAGGTTCTAAACAGAAAACAAGATAATTTTAAATTAGACTCACAGGATTTTCGTTTTTAGATCCAATTAGTCTTTTATATATCTTTATCTATATCTGTATCCGAGTATATTTAAAGAAACTCAAGCACAGGATCACAACTTAAACAACTTGTAAAAAACAATCAAAACACCTTAGTGGCATTATCAGGGGGAAGGTTTATATATCTTTATTTGCATAAAACAGTTTCTTTCTTGTAATCTGGAATGAAAATGTAAGACACCCAAATAAATATGTTTAAGGGCTCTGAGTTGCAGAAAAAAGATTTGCAAATGTAGTTTCAGGAAACACGAACACAGGAAACAGCTGGACATCTGAGAGTGGATGAGCTCACAGAATTATGAAATGCAGAGAGAAAGAAAGAAAACGTGGTTAATAGTTACAAGTGCTAATCAGATGTCAGTGAACCACAGAGCCTTTGGTGTTTTAGTCCCACCTCCTGCCTTTTTTACCTTCACAAATAATGACAGTGATGGTGATGAGAGCATCTACAGGGAACTGCTCTTAAAATTGTCTTCCATCAGACTTCCCAATATGATCTTCCCTGTATGATCTAATTTAATCCTTAGAACACCCCGTGAATAAATACTATTCTTATGCCAAATTTTTCACAAAAAAAATATAGATACACAGAAAGGTTTCACCAAGGTCACAAATAAGTGATATTCAGGATTTAAACCTACATAATTAAATTCCACAGAAACAGAGCTGTGATTCTGGTCTAAACTAGGACACTTTTGGGGCACCTGGGTGGCTCAGTTGGTTAAGTGACTGCTTTCGGCTCAGGTCATGATCCTGGAGACCTGGGATCGAGCCCCACATCGGGCTCCCTGCTCGGCAGGAAGCCTGCTTCTCCCTCTCTCAGTCCCTCTGCTTGTGTTCCCTCTCTGGCTGTGTTTCTCTCTGTCAAGTAAATAAATAAAATCTTTAAAATAGATAAATAAATAAAAATAAATAAATAAACTAGGACACTTTTGAGAGGTACAGAACATTAGAGGGAGACTAGAAATACCCAGGGCAAACCAGATTATGTGGTCCCCTGGCCATTAATCACTAAGCATTTTGCCTTGAATGTCTTAGAACCATAAACATTAGTTCTCCTAATTCTTAGTCATTTGCTGGCACTCAGTCCATTGAGACTTTTCTACTGTGTATACTTTTTCCTTTCTTTCTTTCTACTGACTTCTTTAATTACAATGTTTTTTCAGGACTCAAAACCTTCTCTTGAATTCTATCCTCATATCCTTGGATTCTTCTGTCCCCAAACAAGGGTCTTTTATTTCAAATACTTGTTGCTGTATATTCTCACATCCATCACCCCTGGCAATATCCCTATTCTTCTCTCACATTTTCCTGTTTGCTTGCTATGGGTTCCTTCTCTATTCTCATTCTCTTTTAGTCTTTTTAGTCTTCTCTTCATGCTACTGTCAGTTACCTTTATAAAAAACAGAGATCCAATTCCCTGATTAAGATCAGGGTATGGGTGAAGGAGTAAGAAGACACAAACTTTCAGTTATAAAATAAGTAAGTCATGGGAATATAATATACAGTTTGGTGACTACAGTTAATATACTGTTTTGCGCATTTGAAAGTTGCTTTCAAAGAATAGAAAGAATAGATCTTAGAAGTTCTCATCACACACAGGAAAATATTTGTAAACTATGTATGCTGAAGGATGTTAACTAGACTTATTATGACCATTTTGCATTATATACAAATATCAAATTATTATATTAGATCCTTGAAATAATATAATGTTATGTGTCAATTATGCCTAAAGAAAAAAAAGAGAACCAAGCCATAGTCAACTTCCCCATAATGTCAGGATAATATTTACAATTTTCTAGCCCCAATTCCCACTCTCCCCTAATGCTTCCAGTAGACCTCACTGTGAGGTCAGTAACCCTCCCCTGTAATCTCCATAAGCCCAGGAATAGAACAGCATTCAGGATGCCAAGGACCTCAGAAGTTGGTCTTAAATGTTAAACCAACTCAAGGCTCCCTACTTAGTAATTATTTCCACACAGCATTAAGAAAAACAAGCTAGTTAAATAATAGCTGAATAAAGATTTCTGACATTTATTAATTCAGCAATGCCACTGTCTTTTTTTATTGTTGTTCATCATCCTAGTTGTTTTTTTGTTTTGTTTTGTTATTTATTTTTCAGCGTTCCAAAATTCGTTTATGCCCCACACCATGCAATACGTGCCCTCAGTACCCACCACCCGGCTCACCCATCCCCCCACCCCCTCCCCTCCAAGACCCTCAGTTTGTTTCTGAGTCCAAAGCATTTCTCTCCCCGAATTACCCTACTTCTCATTTCCTTTTCTTCTCCTACTGTCCTCTAGGTTACCCCTTATGCACCCCCAAGTAAGTGAAACCATGTGATACTTGACTTTCTCTACTTGGTTTATTTCACTTGCATAATCTCTTCCAATCTGGTCCATGTTGCTACAAAATTTGGGTATTCATCCTTTCTGATGAAATGCCACTGACTTCTTAATGAACATGTCATTGTTAAGAAATAAACAGAATAATCTCTGAAAAGAGTGGCAATCTAATGACATCCCAAGATTAAGAAATATAATCTATACTTCATTTTAAAGCCATAAGTGTATCTTGTTACCTAAACAGATACGGGTAAGTTTTTCTATTTGGTAAAATCCACGGAGTCACTCTCAAACAAGTATTGTCACAAAAACCTCACAATGATCAAGAAGTTAGTCTTGCCATGACTGAGTGAAGAAAAATTAATGAGTAATCACATAGTCGGGAGATACTCTAAATTTGTTTTCCCCATTAACAGGGTTCTCTTTCTGTCAAGGGAGACCCACTGTTGCGTAAACAAATGGATTTGGAAGTTCTAACTAAAGAAATGCTTTAAAGTGTTTTCCCCTTCTGTTTATGTTGTCACTACTTAAATGATACTGAGAGATAGCGAGATAGCCCCTAGGAAATGCCTACCCAGGCCTTGTTCACTACAACCTGATATTTATGGTGGGAACGAGAAATGTTGTTTGCTTAAATGGCAATGTTATGTGATTCTGCCATGCTGTATAATAAAGTCCTATGATAATTAGAAAACATTAGACTATCATGATAAAACGTGACCTGCTGTAAGGTAGGAGAGCATAAACAAACATGAATTAATTAATCAATCAATTCATTAGTGGCTTTTTAAAAAAACTCAGAATATTGTATGACCTCTAAAAAAAATCATCAGATAAACTAATGTCAATATTAGTACACTTAAAATTTTAGTGGGACCTGTCAACCCAGGTATAAATTACCTTTTAAGAAAAGAAGTTAGTATGACAACCTAACCTCTTGTCATTAGGCTCATAGACAGTATTTGGCTTAGTCATTAAAAAACAGACTTTAGGAGAAAGATGGCCAACTTGAGCCCCAGGGTCTACAACTGACACCTTATAAGAATTTGACCAAATTTCTCAACCTCACTCTGTTTACTCATCTGTAAAAGGCACATAATCATAATGCATACTTCATATGTTGTTGTGGATATCGGAAAAATCAATGAGAGCATGGCACTGTGTCAAGGACGATGAACACTTTCAGTGTTGGCTGTTCCTATTATATACACAACAGTTCCTGGAGATTTGTCTGAGGGGGAATTAATCAAAAGTATTTTACATTGTTAAACTAAACCACTTATTCCCAAACACATTTGAATGAGTCATAATGAGTTTCTTATCTACCCAAAAGCAAAGGCAAAAAAAATGAAGAGGAAATCACTAACCATTGAGCCAGTAGTGCTCTGAAATGTCAGTTCTGATGTAATGATGGTCGTGAGTAGGCCCAAGGGACCGCGTGAATGCCGTGTCTTTGCCAAGGAAATCGGATGCTGTTCCAGAGTAGAGGTACTCATCTAAGAGGGAGAAGAGAATACACAGGACTTCTAGGAGTACAGCAGCAGATATTATTTGCAATACACTAATTTCATTGCATGAAACCAAAGACGTTTCTTGCTTAACACGAGAAGATACTGTTTCATAAATTTCATGTTCAAATTTTGAAAAATTTGTGGAGTCGAAGACAAGATAACTCAATGAACTTTGGTACTCTGAGGCTAGAGTCCTGAAGACAAAAATGACCAAAGTCTTCAGAATTCATAATTGCATATGCATTAGCTTCTCTTATGAATAAGCTCTTCCTCCTTTCTCCTCTCCCCACAAATAATTCAAAGATACATCATAATTAGGAGTTGGTCTTTTAGCGGCACAAAAAATAACTAAAAAATCAATGCCATAATGAGGAATGGATTGTGTAATTAGTATTTACTTAACCGACACAACCTCAATGACCACAACTTTTCTCTGCCTAACCTCTGCTGAAAGGGAGCTTTCAGCACTGAAGTCATTCTTGGTAATTATAACATGTTGCATTCCTTGTAGCTAATCACATCTCTACTCGTTCTGATAAACAGGAATTCCTGAAAAGGGAAAGATGTGGCTATTACTGCATACCGAACTTCTTTGTCCTGTTATTTATGTAAAATGTATATCCATGTTTCACCAAAAAGAGAGAAGTGCAGGGGGCAGGGGCTACAGAAGAGAAAAGAGAGGAGAAAGAGCAGGGGAGGAAAAAGGGAAGGACAAGAAGGAGAGGAAGGAGAGAGAGAAGGAAGAAATGGGGAAAGAAGGGGAAGAGAAAAGGACTGGGGGAGAGAAAGAGGGGGTGGGGGCTAGTCAGCACTTGGAGGGAAGAGAGATAAAAAAGCTGTCCCTACAGTAGAATATATGCCCCTTTGAAAGCTAAGCCTCTATTTCAAGAAATCTTTATAGTCAACAATGTTGAGTACATCTAACAGACCAAATTTTTTTTAAAAGGCTAATCTCTAGAGCATTTAGATTTTTAAGTGACTAAGAACAATGAAAGACACTGTTTCATCACTAAAATCTAATTTTCCTTTAGAAACATAATCTTTAAAAATCTGACTTTGTTTCTTTCTTTTTTTAAAGATTTTATCCATTTATTCATGAAACGTACACAGGGGGGGGGCAGAGGCGGCAGAGGTAGAGGGAGAAGGAGACTCCCCAAGGAGCAGAGAGCCCGATGTGGGACTCATCCCAGGACCCTGGGATCATGACCTGAGCGGAAGGCAGACACTCAACCAACTGAGTGCCCCAAATTCTGACTTTCCATAAGTGATTGAGCCACTTCCTAAATCCTCTGATTACATCCATCTAAATAACCTGTTATTCAACTATTTGAGTCAACCAATCTAAATAATTACAAGAGTCAATTTCCAAAGGAAAAAAAAAAAAAAACAAAACACAAAAGAGAGAAATCCAGTTAGGTAAAGTAAATATAGATATGATACCACTTCCTTCTCTTAAAGCAATCCCCTAAAATTAATGGTAAATGACAACATTTCATTTGTGGAGCAAATTTTTAAAAACAGAAAAAAAAATAACATCAATAAAGACATTACTTGGTAAGAATAAAGGAAACAAATTTTGTTTGAAACAAAAACTGTGGATATTTGAACATATTGTCAAAAAAAAAAAAGTGTGTTTCAACCTAAAAACTATCTGTATACCCAGGCTTTAAAACTGTCTTTGTATTTAAATCACTTAGGGATTTGTAAGAGGGGTCACTGATGCCTGCAATCCATTGTTTTTATTAAGGCTATGTCAACCCCACTTGACAGATCAGAATCCCAAATCATCTATCTCAGTCTCTGAGGATAATGACTGAACATCAGTCATACAATTTTCAAAACACACAAAAACACGCACGCTTTCACTTCAAAGGAAGATCACTAGTTCTCACTAAGTGAAAATTAAAATGTCATGGTACTTCATTCTTATCGTCTATTCAAACATTTGATAGACAAGTTCAATAAAAAGAGAGTAAAGTCATGAACCAAGCCCAGACAAAAGGGGTCCTTATAATGGTTAAAACTCAGAGGTCGTGCCGACATTCCTCAGAACAGACTTCAGACCACACAGCACTGCCTTCTTTAAACAGCGAATTTAAGATGTAGACAAAGTTAGAGAAGACTGAATGTGCTAGCAAAAATTTCGCCTTTCCCTTAATACAATCAGGTTAACATGAAATTGAGGGAAAAAGTGTTATAGCTTTCTATTATCTGTATTCTATATCATCTCTATTCCATCATTTGTTTAATTATTTTATCCACTACATCCTATTATTAATCCTTGCATTCAAATCTTCAACATACTTTGTAACCTATTATGTTTAAGGAATTGCGAATTTAACTTCTGTAGCAAGCCAAATAGGAACACAGCTTTGTATAAGAAAATCTGAGACATTTAAATAAAATTTTAGAACAAGTAAGTATGTGTCATTTGCATTAAAAATAATTTAACCAGAAGTTTATTTAAAAACTGCTTAGAGGGGCACCTGGGTGGCTCAGTCAGGTAAGCATTTGCCTTCTGTTCAGGTCATGATCGCAGGGTCCTGGGATGGCTCTGCGCTGCCTCTCTGCTCACTGGGGAGTCTGCTTGTCTCTCTCCCTCTGTCCTTCCTCCTCCTTGTGCTCACTCTCCGCCCCCCCCAGATAAATAAATATAAATTTTTAAAAAATGAGAACTGTGTAGAAATAAAGGATTTTCTTGGGCTTCCCCTGAGGATAAGGGTGCTAAATATAGAGATTGAGCACTAAAATGCTATAATCAAATAGCGAGTGAAAAGAGTAATCCCAGATAATCTTTAACTCAGTAAGAAAATGTGGTTTAGTCCACACATACCTTTTCTTGCACCTAAAAGCAAGAACTGCGTGCCATTGATCTTACCTGTCATTACCGAGGCAAAAGGCTGCTGAGGATCAAAAGGACATTTTAGTCTGCCAGACTCCAAATTCTGTGTGTCTAGTTTGAATGTAACTTCCTGTTAGGAGAAATAGTAACACAAGTGAGATTTTTTTAAGAGAGCAGAATCAGCATGATGATAGGAGATAAGAACGAAATTCTAACTCATTAATTCAACAAAACCTGATTGAGTATATAGCACGGGCATCATGCTGGGCTCCTTAATCTCCACCAAATATTATTTCTGGCAAGGCTCAATTCCCATGTTTTGGTCTGTGTTTTGCCCGAGTAGTAATGATAATACTGAATGAATTCTTCATTCAGAAGTAGTGATCTAACCATCAATTCACTAAGTCTGGGCTACGCTCATTATCAACATCACCATTAACACACATATTTCTTAAAGTTAATAACAAATTTATTGAGCCTCATGAGCTAATTTCCTCATCTAAGAAATGAATTTATGGGGTGCCTGGCTAGCTCAGTCTGTTGAGCATGTGACTGCTGATCTCAAATTCATGAGTTCAAGCCCCATGCAGGGTAAAAAGATTACTTAAAAGAAAAAAAAAAGGGAAGACATGAATTTACTATAATAATTATGCTTTAATTCCTACTGTGGTTTATTTACTCACACATCTGCAACTTTACCAAAATAGGCCTTGTAACGTTTTGCGATTTTAGAGACATAAAATCGTTCTAAGGAAGGCAGTTCATGTATAGAGCTGTTGATACATGTGGGCAAAAAAACCCAAAAAACAAAAAACAAAAAACACCACCACCACTACCAAAAAACCCTGTTGTAGTATTTTCACTATTATGAAAACATTGTACACATTAAAACCACATAGTTATTTTGGCTGAAATATCTATTTTTATAATAGTAGCCACAGACAGAATGACATTGGCAGACTTTTAATATTCAGGAAAAAATAACATCTTAAGTTGAACTCTCCAAGAAAAATATGAATGTATAATGAATATGGCCCCATGAGTTTGAGTGTTTCATAACAATGACAACACTACCATCCAGCAAAAAGGTTGATGACTCACCCTGCATATGCACTAGTTAGAGAAATCTAGCATTTCAGACATTTTCTCTAGATGATGCATCTACAAATAATATCAGGACACGTGAGTAATAAGAAAGGAACATTTGGTACTACTTATCTAGAAAGTAAGCAATAAAGCAAAAGAGATAGAGGGAATTGGATTGTTTGCTGTATTTTGTTGTCATTTCAGATTTGTTTCTTCTGAACAGAACCAAGAGTAATGACCATCTTTAAAAAAATAGTGGGAGTAATTTAAATAGCATGACTGACAATGGCTATTTCATAGTTTTGAGTAAATGCACATTAATGCATTTACTTAATTCACATTAATGCTAACAGGAATAGTCCCTGCAGTTAACAGGTACTAACTGTGGCCCAGGAAATTTATGTACATTGTCTTAGGGAATCCTCACCATAAGCCTAAAGCTATAGCTACTTTAAGAACTCCAGCTTTGCAAGTGGAATATTGAGGGCGGAAGGGCTTAACTATCTTGCTCAGCGTCACATAGCTAGTAAGAGGTGAGGCAGGAACTTGAACTCTTAGGGCTGTCCCCAGTGTCCATGTTGTGAATGAATCTTGCTTCAGAATTTCAAACTCATGGATTTAAAAAGTGTTGAAATCAATTTATAGACTCACCATGACCATGTAATATGACCAAAATCCAAGTGTGTTTAGTTAGAACAGGCCAGCTAATGACAAGCTACGAGAGTGGAGACTTGGCACTGAAAAGGTACAGTGAGAACCCATTTAGGGTGTGCTTCCCAACTGTGAATGTGGCTAGAGAGACGTCAGGAAAAAACTCCTGTAGAAAGTGGCTCTTATGTGTGTTTAAATATCATGAAGGGTACATTATTTTCCATAGGTTGAACAAAACCGGGGACTCTAAAGCCTATAATAGGATATTGTAACAGGAAAAGGTAAACTGAATCCTAGTGTGCCAGAGGATTATAGTGAAAAGTTAAAAAGGAAAGACCAAGAAAATAGGAGAATATTACAGTTGATGAAAAGTACTACATAAACCCTCAGAATTGTACAGACTTCTGTTTTGAAGGTGCAACATTTCATTACATTGTCAAGATAAGCCCGTAATATTGATATCTTGAAGGTTTAGGACAAGGTCCCTCTTACAATCGCCTGGAGAAAGGAATTATCAGGAAAGCAAGTTTCCTTAAACCAGAGTCAAGGACACTAAGAGGAAAATTTTGTAAAATATAATGGTTGACTGAGTGGACTTTGGGAGATAAACTGACTGAATTACATGACACTAATTTCTGAGACGACTACAGTTTTATAAGAAAATTCCTTCAGTGTAATTAATTAAGCAAAATGTACCAACGGGTATTGTTGAAGTAGAGGGGTGAGCATGATGGGAAACTTTTAATCATCAGAGCAATTAGGCAAAGTTACTGTTAATACGACCCCCATTTAAAGATGAGATTTCTGGCAGCAGGGGGAGATCCCAGACGGAAGAACGTATGTCCAGTGTAATTACTAAACAAGTATCAGACATTGCCAGCATCACAGAATAAGTGCATATATTTACACATACAGAATATACACACACACATACACACATTTATAATGCACATGCATGCATACACACATTGCAGACATTATTTTTTACATGAAGTATCATCCTCATTTTGCTGAATAAACAGAAGCCTTGAGAGTTGATGCAATCACATAAATCTACGGAGCCGGTAAACGACTGAAGTCATAATTCAGACTCTGGCTCCCCAGGCTCCCAGATTAGCTGTTGACAACTGCCCTGACTCCTGTCCTGAAATCCAGATCCAACCACCCGCTTGGCATGACCTCCTTGAACGTTTCGCAAATGTAGAACATACAAAACTCACTCACCATTTCCCTCACAAACTTGTTACTATTCTCACCTCAAGAACACCGCTCTGCAACTCACTGCCAAGGGCAGAAATCTGGGATTCATTTGAGCTTTTCCTCTCTTTCTTCTCACTGCCCAGTATTCCCCAGAAAGGGGACTTCCCACACTTCCTTTCTCTGTCCCTCTTATATATTGCCGGTCCCTCTTTCCAGCCACTTCACGAGCAACCTTATCTACTTGAAAATGGAAGAGCCTTCTACATTCCCTCTGGAAGAGCAATGAATTCCTGGGACCAATAATTCATTGAAAAATGGTACCAATCCTCAAGCAGCTTTGCCATACAATTACCTGTACTCCTGACCGGTGGAAAACTCACCGGTCTCACATCCCAGCTCACCCATAATTCTCTGATTCACAGAACTTGTAAATCTGACTGCCCCAGGCCCTCTTGACAGTCCCAGGTGAGGTAATTAGCTCCATCTAAATTCCCTTTCAGCCCTTGTGACTTTAGGAGTTAAAGAACACTATTTGCATCCCCTCAGCAGGTTGTGAGTTTGGCCTTTAGCCTCAGGCCTCCAAACATATCCAAGCTGTGGGGCTATCTAATATAATCACACCCTATGCTATGAGCTACTGTTATATATTACCCTTCATCAAAGCTAGGCAAGAGAACATTACACCGGCAACAAAGAATGATGGATTCAAGTTGCCAAGTCTCCTAGTGGTTCAGAGATTTAACTATGAGGGTTGCTTTATTTTCAAACAGTTGAGAATGGGCTGGTTAGACAAGTTGGTTAGAGAGGAAAATTAATCCAGCCACAGCTGTGGGTTTGATCTCTGCATGAATCAGTTAAATCAATGTAAAGAAACCTGTTCCGTAAGCCCAGACTTTACTTTCATACACACGGGCAATTATCCTGCAAATATGTGTGGTTATTCACAAGTGGTGTATGCATAAACATAAGGATGACAGCACAACCCATCAAACCTGTACAAAGAAACAATTTAGAATATGTGCTCTAAAGCTCAGTTGGCTGAGCTTGCTCTAGAAACAGACTGCTTTGGTTCAGTTCCTTGCCAGACCACTTATTAGCTGGGTGATTTTAGGCATGTTATTTAATTCCACTGAGACTCAACTTTTACTAACTTGGAAGTTGGGAGTTATAAAGGTACTAACTTCAATTAAGAACATTGTGAAATTTCAAAGAGACAATCCATGTCAAGTGCCTGGCACACTTCATGATACAAAGAAGGCACTTGAGTGTATTAGTTATTAGTTAAATTACTGAAATTTGCATATTTGTCATTTATTAAAATGCTCATTGATAGCTGAAATATAGTACTCTTTTTTTTTAAGATTTTATTTATTTGACACAGAGAGAGATCACAAATGGGCAGAGAGGCAGGCAGAGAGAGAGAGAGAGAGAGAGAGGAGGAAGCAGGCTCCCTGCTGAGCAGAGAGTCTGATGTGGGACTCGATCCCAGGACCCTGAGATCATGACCTGAGCCGAAGGCAGAGACTTTAACCCACTGAGCCACCCAGGCACCCAGAATATAATACTCTTAATTTAGTACATCTTTATTTGCATTATGGTAATTTGGCAGAAATAATGAGTTCAGTGTGCTAGTGATGATATAATTTTGAGAAAATACTTAAAATTCTCTGGACTTAGTGTGCACCACTGTAACCACATGTAACAGGTCAAATTTGCCAGATGGGAAAAATGAAGTTATTTATAAGATACAATTCTACTGCAAGGTTGTGTGGGATGTGGATTTTTACTAAGAGCAACTAATATAGGTCTAATTACAATGGAAACTCAAGAGAAAATAAAGACGTACACAGAGCCCATAGAAAACAAGCACTTTCAACATTTTACACTTTGAATTTTGATCATCTCATTAAAACAATTCTAATAAAAAACGTTTTCTTGAATAGATAAAGTATGTAATCAGACTGGCAGTCTATAAAGTGGCTGGGAACATGAGTTCTTAAATGATTCATAAACTATTTGATTCAAACTTTATATTCAAAACTGCCTGTTTTATGTCAAAGACATTCAATGACAAGATATCATAACTAATTGTTTCCATGATATTTCATCAAATTACCTCCTTGTAGACTCCAAGGTCAATATAACCACATATTGGATGAAATGCTCCGGTCCCACACACATAAATGTGGGTTTTGTTATAGGGTTGAAGTACGCGGATGAAATTCGCACATTCTGTCTATTGGACATAAGAAAAATAAAAGCATTAGCATGCAATTCACGTTTTGAAAGATTATCATTCATACCACCTGTTTCCAGGTAGATAAATCATTGAGAAAAACAGCAAAAATGAAAATGATCTGTGAGACATGTTTAAACATCGGACTTAGCAAAGGAGGCAAAATAAACTAGAAGCTGCGGCTTAAATGAGCGACTGAAACTTTTGTGAAGTTTTACAGATGTTGAACTAATTAGAGCGCTAGAGTGCATATCTCTGTAGGTATTCGAGGGGCCTTAGAGAATGGTTATCAACAGAATGAGGTATTCACACCTTCATTCAGGAATTACCTAAGATCAAAACCTGTGATGTTCTCATGTTCCCACGTTTTTAGCCCACATAGATCCTACTGTTGACAACATCAGGTGTCTGAGCTACACTGAATAAAACATGAACACACTTGTGTATTCCCATATATGTATTCCATTCTTATTGGAGTGCCCTACCACTTTATTCCCACCTATTTTCAGTGTTACAGAGACTTTAAAAATTTCTGTTTATTCCAAGAATCTTTTGTTTTTCCCATACATTTTCTAACATCAAGTCAAAGTTTTGAAGAGGATTTTTATATTTCTGCTTGCTTTGCATGTGCTTGTCCTAAAATATCTTTTGCATTATTATTGTTATAATATATATTATCTAACCCCTAGTTTCTTTTAAGTCGTAACTCTTAATTTTTTTCAGAGTAGTCATTCCTGTTATTATACAATATTTCTGATTTACCCCCCCATAAGTGATTCCTTACCTTTACATAGTTATTGGCTTCAAGGTTCCTGGATCCCAAAATCCCTAAGAAAACATTAGGCTGGAGTACATTTTTATTCTAGATTGACTCTATTTAGGATATGGGGAAGTGTTCACCAAGGAATATATAAACTAATGAAAACACTAGGATTCACCAAAAAAAAGTCTAGTTTTTCCCTACCTGAAGGGCCATTGTGTTCCTCACCAGTCAGATGTTGACCTAATGGGCCACTCTTGTTGTTAGGGTTAAGAAGAAATATATTACAAAAGAAACCCGCAGACAAAAAGCAGGGATCTATCTGGTAGTGTGGTTTTTAGAATTAAATACAATTTTCAGAAGGCAGATAAAAAACTTAACTGATAGGATTAAGTTAAAGAATATAATATTATTAATTATTACTTACCTTGATTTTGATCTATATAAAATATCAATATCCCTGTGGTTTATTCAGATTGTAGAGTGAAAACCTACGCCTGCCTACCTAGGGTACAGAGTTCCTAGTCTCTAGGACTTCCCTTGGCCAGCTAGCCTTGCAATTTTATGTCTTAAGAATTCACAGAGCCCAATTAATAAGATGTGTACATTCTACCACAGAAGAATGTTACAACGAATTCATGGAATCTTCTCTGCTTTCCTGTAAACAAAGCAGTTGCTTAAGACTGAAGGGACAGTATCATTATTGGTCTCTCAGAGAGCTACACAAGTCAAGGATGTTTCTTCACAAGTAGCCAGACTCGGCACTCTCGAATAAGGGCACTGTGCATGGTTACTCAGACTGTACGCTAGGGGGTGGGGAGGCACAGCTAAGAATGTGAAAATTACACTATAGACATCTTTATTACCCTGAATATTTTCATATATTTTGTATATGCTCTCAAAAACTCATTATATGCAGTCTTTTAAGAAAGGAACTCTTCATATTCACTAAGATGGTTTTCTGGCAAATAGTCTTGTTTAACAAAATCCTATTTTGTCAGTTTTCCACCTTTCTGTCAAGGTATCTGAGGGAGATAATTTATTTTCTATTTGGGCACAAAGGCACCACAGGGGGCTAGCTCCATATTCTTTAACACCATGTCAGGCAATCTCAAATGGAAATCAAATTCACACAGTACATATGGCATCCTAATGATTTTGAGCGAATTACAGACGAGTAATATGAGAAAAGCCAAGGCAAAGAGTTTATAAATGTCTGTGATCACCAGATAAACTGTAATGATGGCCTTCATCACTAGAATGAGAAGTTTTAATATTCTTCAGCTTTTATTTTACTCACTCATGCTCACTGAAGGGACTTTTATTTCTGGTCCCCTCACCTCACCCCATGAAGCTCTTTATACAAGGGCTAGATCTGTACCAGGGACAGTACACTGGGTGGCTCAGTTGTTAGGTGTCTGCTTTCGGCTCAGGTCATGATCCCAGAGTCCCGGGATCAAGTCCCACATCAGGCTCCCTGCTAGGTGGGAAGCCTGCTTCTCCCTCTCTCACTCCCCCTGCTTGTGTTCCCTCTCTAGCTGTGTTTCTCTCTGTAAAAAAAAAAAAAAAAAAAAAAAAAAAGCTGTTTTAACAAATAGTCATAGAATTTAGAAGGCAATTGCTATAAGGGAGTACTTGTGTCCTCTAAAATTCAGAGGTTGAAAGCCTAAGCCCCCCTGTGGGATGGTAATAGGAGGTGGGGCCTTTGAAGGTAATTAGCTTTAGAAAAGCCCCTGAGATTGGGACCATCATGATGGGAAGAGACAGAACTCTCTTTCTCTCCCTCTCTCCCTCTCTGCCATGTGAGGATACAACAGGATGATGGCCATCTGCAAGCCAGGAAGAGAATTTTCATCAAGCACCGGGATCTACTGGCACTTTGATCTTGAACTTCCTAGCCTCCCTACTGTGAGAAATAAATGTCCGTTGTTTAAACCACCCGGTTTATGACATTTTGATACAGTAGCCCACGCTGACAGCAATTTTACAAGATTCTGCAATAAATATGTGTATAAAGAAATAAAACAACTTCCTTTCCAGATTATAAATTATGGAGGCAGAAAGAGTAGGGACTATGAGAGACACAGCATTGTTTTTAAAAAGGCTAATAAGGGCAATGAATCTTGGAATGCTGAAAAAATAAAAAAAATGTAAACAACAAAAAAATAAAAAGGCTAATAAGGTCCAGGGTGAAATTTTATATGCAGAGGAGATATAATGTTACTGATCATAAAGAAAAAGCTCTGAATCACACCTAAAACATTTCACATCCTTTAACTTTTCTAGGAGTACTTTATGAAAACGTAGCCAGGCCTGGAAAGTAATTTATTATGCTAGTTTTCTGACTTGGTGAGATATTCACGAGGATTTATGAAATTCCTCCTTCTCCCAGATTGGGCTGACGTGGACTAGAACAATTTATGGGTGAGCCCTGAATTGTCTCACAGTTTACAGAAAAGTCAGTTCTCAAAGTGCTCTGTAGTGAATTTGATAGAGGGTAGCTCTCCAAGCAGCCTGGAGGCAAGGGAAAGGGACTGGCTGCTTAAAGGACAAGAAAGCTGGGAACAGATCCTCCAAGATCAAGTTTTGCTCAAATAGCAGGAGCAATGATTAACTTGATTTAACTCACTTAGTGACCTGCATGGCTATTCCTGGTAGCGTAATTCTGTGAGGCATGAAAAAAGATAATTTTGAGAAGCAGCTTTTTTAACTTTCCCTGAAAGCTAGCTAATTTGTTAGCTATTCCCCACAACCCCAAGTGTGATTGCATGTGAGCAAACATTTTAACTTAATGAGTAATATGCTCAAATTTGGAAAAATACGAATTTCTCCTTTCTTTCTTACTCTTCCCACCTACTCCCCTTCCCACCTACCAACACTCCCATCAGAAGAAAGAGAAAATTTAATATTAGTCTCAACGTTTTAATTCTCTCAAGTAAGGCTTCAATATATTCCTCACATATACAATTACACATTTATGAAATTAAATAAGACAAATGTAAAACTGAATTAATACTTGAAAGAAAAGACTAATATAAATTTGTATTATGTATTAACACTTGGAATTTTAGTTCCACCCTAGATATGTGGGGGAAAAAGCAACACAGAAATACAGTAATTTTAATTCTCTAGACTTATATATAGTTCAATTAAATCTAATACGGCTTTCTATATATATTCGATAACTAACTTATAATTACTAATTTTAATTTATTTAGGTTATATGTGGAGAGACACTCATGATTTAGGTATCTAGTTTGCTTTTATTTTAGCATATTTTGCAGAATATAGTGATCATCAAACATTTTTGGTCATCACCACAGACTTTGTCTAACAGATCTCAGAATAGAATCCAGTCTGCAGAGTGTCTGAGTGGCTCAATGGGTTAAGTGGCCACTCTTGATTTAGACTCAGGTCCTGATCTCAGGGTTCTGGGATCAAGCCCAGCTTTGCTCCCTGCACAGCGGGAAGTCTGTTGTAAGATTCTTTCTCTCCCTCTCCCTCTGCCCCTCCCCCGATAACGCATGCATTCTCTCTCTCTCTCTCTCAAAAAGAGATAAATCTTAAAAAAAAAAAAAAAATCCAGCCTACACAAGTATCTGCTTAGGTCTTACAGTGTTGAAAATACTTTAATAAGTTGCGGACAGTTCAAAATAAATACATGATAATCCCCATATTACATTTCTCTCTTAAAAATGGGAGATCTAAAGTAAAAATTTATACAGAGCAAAAACTAGCTGTCGTGGCAAGACAGAGGAAAATAAAGAAAAAAAAGAGAGGCATGCCTATTTAAATATTTTAAAGGGTACATAAAAAATAGGATAACTGGGAAAAATATTTTCAAGTAAGTCGATCACAAAGTAATAATGTATTTTATAAACATTTATATATCTTAAAAATATGTACAATAATATGATACAAGAATATATGTATATCTTGAAATCTGTAAATAGCCAGTAAAGAAAAAGAAAACGCTAAAACTTAAACAAATTATATGGATATGAAATTCCAAAAAATAAGCCCTAATTTTACAACTACATACAATATTTAGTATTTATAGTAATGGAAGAATTTCAGGCAAAAATAACAAAATAATTTTCTTTTTGTAGGCAAAGATTAAATACATTTATTTTATTCATTTATGTATTAGCATTAAATATTAACCATATGTTGTACCCACTATTATTAGCAAGAGTATGGCAAAATATACCCTCTCATGAGCATGCATGGCTGGTTAAAGCACAAAAGGCATAAAATTTCTGAAGGGTAATCTTGTAACGTGCATAGAAAATTTTATATCAAAAAAAAAACAAAAACAAATTATATCCTTGACCAGTAATTCTACTCAATAATCAAAGATGTTCACAGTATTTACATATAAGAGCTTTCATGTGAAGCATCACTTATAATAACTAAAAACTGGATATATACCAAACTTCTAACAATAGAGGATTGATGAAATAATATATAAAGGAATGCAGTGTGGCTATTAAAAGTAGTGTTATAAAAAGGAATTTAATGACATGGGAAAATGCTCATGGGAGTTTGCAAAGTGAAAAAAAATGTTTTAGGGGACTATGTATACAATGATTTCATTCTGAAAAATAGTAAATAGATAAGATAGAAGAATAAACATCAAAATGTCACCAGCTATCTCTGGGTAATGTTCATGGGGGAGGAGATATTTACAGATGACTTCCATGTAATTTGCAAACTTTCTACAATGAGCACTTTGTTTTGCTTTTAGACGTTATTTAAAAAAGAAGAAAGAGAGAAGGCAATCATGGAACTTGGGCGATGGAGGATCCTTGAAGTCTACGTCATGTCTCCATTGGCAAGGCTGTGTGCCTCTAGGGTTAAGATGACAAACACAAACCAGGCTGTCCACATCCTGGGTGTTCTTTTGCCTGGACTGAGCTATTGACTTCACTCTTGATAGTCAGGACTAAGGACATTTCTTTAGTGACTGTCTTTTGAATAATATTCTAAGCAGAAACAAAATACTATGAAATAGCTCCCTGTCACTATTTCCTTTCTTTGGACTAAACTGCACTGTGGTCAAAAAAGGGGAATAGTTCTCTTTTGTTTCCTCATCTTCCACTCCCTCTCCACCCCAATTAGTTAACTTTCATTATGGTAAATAATTGACTATTTTTCAGTTATATAGTACCTTCGTGTAAAGGGACAGCTTTCCAAACACTTGTTAATCCTAAAAACACTCTTGGGAAGTAGGTAAAAATTACTGGAGAGAAGGGAGGAGAGGAGGTAATGCCAAAGGTAATAAAAGAGGTCAATAAAACCACATACTTGTCTCAGTTTTCTGTTGGCTGCAATCTAGGCAATGCTGTAAACTGAGGATCTCTGTTATGGGGATATTGAAGAGAAAAGTGATTTGAGGGGTACAGTTTGAGGGAGAGGGTTTTCAGACTTTATATAGAGAGTTTATACCTTTATGGGTAGATCATAGTGTTGTGTAACAGCACGGATTACGGGGCAAGACTTCTGGATTCAATTCCTGGCTTTACTATTTACTAGATATATGATACTGGGCAAGCCATGTAATTTTTCTGGCCTCAGTCTTCTCATCTCCAAAATGAGGATAATAGCAAAATCTATCACATAATATTGTTTTAAGGATTAAACGAGATTACAAAGCATTACGAAGCTCTTCCTGGAACATGGTAAGTGCTATCAAAGTGTTAGCCATTCTTAGTAATTCTAAAATTAAAATAATATTATTTTAAAGTGACAGATTAAAAATAAGGAGACACAGGGCACCTGGGTGGCTCAGAGGGTTAAGCCTCTGCCTTCAGCTCAGGTCATAATCTCAGAGTCCTGGGATTGAGGCCCGCATCAGCCTCTCTGCTCAGCAGGAAGCCTGCTTCTCCCTCTCTCTCTGCCTGCCTCTCTGCCTACTGCAATATCTCTCTGTAAAAAAAAAAAAAATCATAAAAAAATAAGGAGACATAGAATTGTATTATCACTACATGATTCAACATCAAACAGATTGCAGTAAAAAGAGAAAAACTCCCCACACTTCTAATCCAGGGCTGGTAGCATGTATGCTTCAAAGTTAAAGGTGATTAGTACACCTTTACATTTGTATTTACATTTGTATTTATAAATACAAATGAACTGCAGGAATAGGTTTCATATACTTGGTTCTACACGCTCTAGGATATCGCCTCCAGAAAAGTTTAACACCCTTTGCTTTAACTTAATAATAGGGGCAACTGAGTTACTATATAACTAGAACTAGTGAACTTACTGAAATGAGAAGCCTGTCACAATTAATATCTTCACTGATTGACTTTGACTCTTTATCCCTCATGGGAACACAGACATTAGTTTATCTGAAGAAATTTAAACCACCTTTTCCTATTTGCTTCCTTTTTAAATAGTCAAAAATGGTAAAACGCAAAATATTAAAATGTTCGTGCTGTTTATGGCATATTTGTACTGTTATTAAAATGATTTTGAAAATTCTCATAATCAGTGCATCTTCTTTTTTCCCTCACAAGCACAAAAAACTATTGAGGATTTGCAGACCTAAGCACCTGCTCAGTTAGGATAGTGAACAGGGTGAAGAGATTAGAGACAAGGGAAGAAGGAGAATATATTATGGAACAGTTTGATCTTTTTCACTTCAGTAAAATAAATGTAAAAACTGTTTCCTGTTGCCTTTGATGCTAATAGTCCCTGATATATTTCTGTAAACATAAATGTGTCTGAAAAGGTAACATTTAATACTGAAAGACAACAAAATAGGACAGAATCAGAAGTTTCTTTCTTTTGTTTTGTTTTGATCATTTTGTGTTGTGGTATCGTTGCCATGTATTAAAAGCTCCATGATAGTAGAAACTCAATCCTTTCACACACATATTTATGGACACACTTACGTTCTTAATAATTATTTGTTGAATAAATAAATACATGAACAAACGGGTGAGCAAAGCAGCCGTCTCAAATTCTTAGTCTTCTAAACTTCCCCTCAATTATATTAGGCGACATGTGTCATGTTGTTTTGCTTTTACACATTGATAAAGTGAGAATTTTTGTATCTAATTATGCTTTCCTCTAACAAACACTCTTTGTTGTTATCAAATATAAAGTTCAGCTTAATACCCCTTGGTTACGGTGTTTACAGCAACATTAGAGAATGTTGCAAAAGAAGCCTCAAGATATCCATGTTTCTGAAAAGTTTAGAACCTCTTTTCATCTTCAATTACATTCAGGAAGTTATTTATTTTGCCAAAAAAGAAAGAAAGAAAGAGGGAGAGCAATTCTCCCTTTAACCATAGGGCAAGAAGTCAGGGCAGAACACAGAGCATATGGCCTGAATCAGAACACTTGGATGAGGAGAGGAGGCAGAAAGAGCCACAGCACTTTTCCGTCATTGCTGGAGATAAAACAGACAACACACTGTGGGGGAGAACATAGGACAATTTGGACAATGTGAAAGCCATTCAGACAGGATGCCTCTGAAGCAATTAAGTTGGTTGCCTGTATCTATAGGTTTCCTTACTGCAGCTTAAACCAGAAGTTTCCATTAGAACCCCATTATTTATCCTTTATAAGTTCTTTCATATAATTATGCTTAAGCAGACCTAAGAGTAAATTATTTCTAGTTCTTTTCCAGAATGTTATAACCCTTCTTAGTATCTCTATAATGTCAGCTCTTAAAATTTTTCTTCTGAATGTTAAAAGTTTAATTTTAATCCAAATTGACTTAAATATCAATTGAATGTTTATGATGCTAAAATACTCATGATTTTGTGTGCATTTGCAAAATACAGGCATATAAATGAAAAATATACACTCTTATGAGTATATTTTCTAATGACTTATTTTTTCTTTTTGTTTTTTTTTAACTTTAAATTTATTTTATTTTTTCAGTGTTCCATTGCCCATGCCCCACACCCAGTGCTCCATGCAATAGGTGCCCTCAGTACCCACCACTGGGCTCACCCATCCTCCCACCCCCTCCCTCCTCAGTTTGTTTCTGTGTCCAAAGTCTCTCATGTTTCGTTTCTCTCCCTGAATTACCCTACTTCCTATTTCCTTTCCTTCTCCTACTGTCCTCTATATTATCCCTTATGCACCACAAGTAAGTGAAACCATGTGATACTTGACTTTCTCTACTTGGCTTATTTCACTCAGCATAATCTCTTCCAATCCAGTCCATGTTGCTACAAAAGTTGGATATTCATCCTTTCTGATGGAGGCGTAGTATTCCATTGCATATATGTACCACATCTTCTTCTTTTTTTTTTCATTATTTTTTTAATTTATTTTATTTTTTCAGTGTTCTAAGATTCATTGTTTATGCCCCACACCCAGTGCTCCATGCAATACATGCCTATATTTTTTTTTAAGGATTTTATTTATTTATTTTTTTTTTTATTGTTACTACTGTGTGGAGATACCACATCTTCTTTATCCATTCATCTGTTGAAGGGCACCTTGGCTCTTTCCACAGTTTGGCGACTGTGGCCATTGCTGCAATGAACATTAGGGTACATATGGCCCTTCTTTTCACTACATCTGTATCTTTGGATTAAATGCCCAGTAGGGCAATTGCAGGGTCATAGGGTAGTTCTATTTTTAATTTTTTAAGGAGTCTCCACACTGTTTTCCAAAGCGGCTGCACCAACTTGCATTCCCACCAACAGTGTAAGAGGGTTCCCCTTTCTCCACAGCCTCTCCAACACTTGTTGTTTCCTGTCTTGTTAATTTTGGCCATTCTGACTGGTGTAAGGTGGTATCTCAGTGTGGTTTTGATTTGAATTTCCCTGATAGCTAGTGACGATGAACATTTTTTCATGTGTTTGTTAGCCATTTGTATACCTTCTATGGAGAAGTGCCTCTTCATGTCTCTTGCCCAGTTTTTGATGTGTTCATCTTCTTTTTGGATGTTGAGTTTGAGTAGTTCTTTATAGATCTTGGATATCAAGATCTGTAGTGTAATGACTTATTTTTTAAAATATTTTAAAAGCATCTCTGAGATTTGTGTGAGAAAATAATATTCAGAATTTACACTCTAGAGAGTCTAGTATTTCTAAATTTCTAAGAATAATGGCATTCCTTCTGGCAAGATAGAAATATTTTACATTTTCTTAATCTTTACACGGAATGTTAATGTGGTCTTAAAAATAATACACCAATGCCATTAATGCAACAAAAACCAATATAAATATTTAATATCATATCAATACTAGTTTAACAAAGATATTTTTAAAGTCGCATACTTACATTGGCATCTTTCCCAGCTAATTTACATAATTCCACTCGTTCTTTTGCAGCAGGCCAATAAATCTGTAAAACATTTCAAAGTGTGTCAGAATCTGAATATCTAAAACACCCTACAATTTTAATCAGGGAAATGAGTGTGTTAAATTGAAGAGTCGCTATCAAGCTAAAAGCATGTTACTAGATATGACGTAAAAATCTTGAGATTTAGATATTTTCCAAAGCCACCCTAAAAAAATTTCTAAGAAAAACTACAGAACAAGCCATTGGTATATTCCAATCTTCTAATTTCTTTTTAAATGTATTTAATAGATAAATTATGTTGAGAAGGCCATAAATTCTTATCACGATGCCAAAAGAATTTTAGCATAGTATTTGCTTACGTAAGAGATTCTATTTACACTGGTCTTCTATACTTACTGAGAGTGGTGAGGCATTATAAATGTGTGCAGGGAAGTGTATCAAACAGCACTTTGTTACAAGCATATGTTATCACTCCAAGTTAAAGATCAGTGTGGATTTGCTGGCCAGTTTTACACGTATGGAGCTCAGATGCATCTGTCACTTGTTAAATATTTTTTAATGTATTATCTTATTTAAAGCTCATAACGACCCCATGAGATGGCTGGACTTACTCTCCCCATTTTCACATCAGAAAATTCATTCATACGGCCTTTAAGTAACATGTCAAGTAATGTGCCACAAATAGAGTCACCTGAAAAGCCAAAATATGACCCAAAGTCTGTCTGAAGTAGGGGGTCTCAATCACTGCATAGTAATTATTATTTGGGCAAATGATCAAGGAGGACACCAGCAAATCCTTTGGTTGGTAGCTTTAATCATATTTAACTATCTTGAATTTATCACACATTTTCTTTTGTTTTTAACTAAGTTTAACAATTCTGTCAAAAAGGTTTTGCAAAATAAGGTTCAGCCACTTTACTCCATTAGCTTAAAGACAGAAACACTCTCTGCTAAGCTACAGGCAAGAAGAAACAAGAAGATCAAACTCTGAGTTGCTTATAATATATTTTCCAAGAGTTTCTGACAAACTTTGATTAGGTTTCTTACCAATGTTAGCAGAGAATGTCTTAATAGCTGAGGAAAAAGGAAAATCCTGAGAAAAGGGAATATCCTGAGGGAATGCACCAAAAGAGACTTGTTAAACCTGGAATTCACAAATGACTTAAAAGTCACAAATATTTACACGGTATTATCTTTATAGAAAAACTTTAGGGTCTCTGAATAAAGAATAAAGAATATCACTCAAACTCTCTTAGTAGGCAAATTTAATAAAATTACTAAGATTTTTCAGTGAAGCGAGATTGTTCATTTAGAGCACATTTTAGCAGGTTGCAAATTATGGTCCAAATTTGTACCTAGGCAGGGTGGTAGAAACAGCAGTAGGTTCAAGTGATGAACTAAACTTGATGTGGTTCATAATAAGGACCTGAAGATGCTATTTATTCAAAAATGGTTTAAATCATGGTAATTATATGTTCATACAATTTTGAAAATTAGCAAGCCATAAAATGTAACTAGACCACAACAATAAAAATTAGTGTGGCTGGATCTTAGCAATTTGTTATTAGGTAAAAAAGTAGAGTCCCCAAATTATAAATAGAATGATCTCCTCAGAATATTAAAAAAACTAAAATAAAAAGACACTTTTAAGGTATATGGGTATATGGAACAAGTTAAGAAAGAAGAATAAGAGAGTGGTGAATATGGGATTCAGAGCGATGGTTGCTCAAGATTAGAAAAAGAAGGCTCAAATTGTGTTAAGAAACAGCTATTTATCAGATGTTAGTTTTTGTTCTGGATGATATTTCAGGTATGGTTTTCAATGCATAATTTAAAACAACAGAGTAATGCAGATTAGTAAATAAATTAATCAAAATGGACCATGCATAGGCTAATGGACAACAGTTAGTCATCTACCCAGAAACATGAGGTCCTAAATAAATGAATGAAGAGTAAACACAGAACACCAGAGCTGGTGGAAAAGTTGACAATTTCTTCCAGTTGCTTTTTAATTGTTTATTTGTTTCCTTATTTTTAACCATTAGTAGCAAAAACAGTGAAGCCAGTTTCAAGGTCTTTTTCTCTTTGATGATTCATTTTTATTATTATTTTTAATTGTGATAAAATAGATATAACATAAATTTTACCATCTTAGCCATTTTTATAGTTAAGTATGTCAAGTATATTCACTTTGTGGAACCAATCTCCAGAATTCGTTCATCTTACAAAACTGTAACTCTATAGTTGCTGATTCTTGAATATTATAGTGATTTTACAATATTACACTGATTCTTGAATATTAGTGATTTCACGGGACTGAAAATAAAGGGTATGCAGAACACAGAGCCGTGATCTGCAATGGGTTTAAACATCAGCTCGTTTCACTTGGTCCCTACTCTGGATTAATACTTCTTTCAGTCCTTTCAATATGTCAGATGCTATTGTTTTCTCTTTTTTATAATGTAAGTTTCAATCACATTTCAGAAATAAATTTAGAACAAATAGTTACAGATATTTGTTCTGATCTAAATATCTTACTGGTGTAAATTCTATAAAAAAAAGAAGAGGAAAATACAGAATTCTTCTATATTAAGTAAGATTTAAGGAGGAGGAAGATTTTTTTTTACTTGAACTAGCTTACTGAGTGATGAATTAAGGCAAATCATGAGATAAATGTTTCTAAAATTGATTTTGAATATATTTCTAGGGGCTTCAGAAAGGAGGGAGTTATTTAAAGAGTGATGAAGCATGGAAGCAATCTTTATGTCTTCTTTGAAATCTAAATGAAAGTTTCAAAGTTATCACAGAGTAGGTATTGTTCATGAATTATTTCTTCAACACACCCATCATTACAAAGGGCCCTCTCTATGCCTGGTACGGGGTGGCACTGAGTTAGGAAGAAAGTTCTATAAACAGGGAAGATAACTGTATTTCTCCAGGAGATAGAAAGTGAGCAGAGAACTCAGAGGATGGGGTCACTGTGCTCAGGGAGTATTAAAGGACCCCGAGTGTCTGACCAACATACAGAGCCTGACTCTTGAGCCGGTGTTTCCAATTACTTGCTCTTAATAGTTTCGACTCTAATTTTTTCTTAAAGACTTAACACTAAAAATAGTACTTGCAGATTCCTTTCTTCTCTTTGCAAAGGAATACAAATCTCCAAAAGATGGCTTAATGGTTTTGTTGTACATTTTCAGCTATTAATTTTAAGTCATATAATTGTAAGTTGAATTGATTGTTAAGTCACATAATTGTAAATCGAAATGTGTCATTCTAGTTAATGAAGCAATAAAACTAAAATTACAAACATCAGACAATCAGATTTTTGATTAGTGGGTAACTGTCCTACAAAGATACACAAGCACTGAGAATTTGTTGAGTACCAGAAACCAATTTTGATAAATCTAATCTCTGTTTATGAAGGATATTTTCCTCCAAAATGTAATCTCACCTTTCATCATTTACCTTCAATCCCATAATGTCTAGACCCTGTTAAAAATAGGAATTATCCTTTAATCATTATTATTGTACAGTAATTCTAAGATAGCATCACAAAGATAATTTTACCTCTTAAGATAACATAGCGTTAAAAATAAAGATTCATTAAGATTATACGCTGGCTTATTTTGACACAATGCTGTCAAGAATTCAGGAATCACAAATAGAATTACCTTAATAATAACAACCTACGAGATATCTGATTGTCTTCCAGACTCAAAACATTTACTTAAAAGGGGGAAAAAAAGAATCACTGTAGTTGTGCCAATATTTAAAAGCTATCACTTTAATTATGATTTATAGTGGGATTTTCTTTTACTAACCACCTAGTCATTAGAATAAAGTTTCTCTTAAAAAATATTCTCTTTAATTCTTTGTTGGTAAAGATTTAAAGGAGCAAAATTTCATTTAATTCAATCTAAAAATATAATCAAGCAAAACAATAAGTAAAACAAAAAACACATATTTACATGGGGTTGGCAGAAATATGGTCAAGTATTATTTTTGTTTTTCAATAATGTTTTGAAATGGCATGTATGTGACATATAGATGACAATCTCTCTACATATAACCATATAAAAGTCCTCTACCACTTTCATATTTTTCTAGTCAAATTGTGTGTGCATGTGTAGATGCATGTGTGCACAGTATGTGTGCATGTACATATATGTATGCCTGTATTTGTAGATGGATAGAGAGGGAGGAGAGAAAGATACACACAGAGATACATCTAGAGAGAGATATTGACTTTGAATATAGAACAACAGAATTTATGAACTCCCCAGTTTCAGCATGGTTTACACAAAAGCCCAAGAAGGACCCGAGAGCCACAGATGATTTCAGTACTGAGTATTATTATATTGAATCACCCAGGTTATTTCAGTAAAAATACAAAGTCCACAAAATCTACAAAACTATCTCTAGAGCATTAGGTAATGTGAACAGTTTTGAAGCAGTGGTTATTAACATTTTCATTACTTCTGTATCCACTGGCGATAATGTGGCACGTACATCTCCTTGCACTTTAGAGCCTGGTACATGCAGGGACATGCTATATGAAAGGCTTTAAGAGCAGGACGAACAGAACACATACACCCTAAGGTTGATGTGGCTGTACTTCTCCCTTAGAAAGTCACCTGAGGATATTTTTCTTTCACTTATCAAGAAGAGACATACCAGAGGCAGAGATGCAACTTGCCTAAGTGCCATATTAATTGTCCTGAAATATTCCTATGGGACACCAGTTCTTTTTTTTTATTAACATATAATGTATTATTTGTTTCAGGGGTACAGGTCTGTGAATCACCAGTCTTACACAATTCACAGCACTCACCATAGCACATACCCTCCCCAATGTCCATCACCCAGACACCCCATCCCTTCCAACCCTCTTCCCTCCATCAACCCTCAGTTTGTTTCCTGAAAATAAGAGTCCCTTATGGTTTGTTTCCCTCTCTGGTTTCATCTTGAAGGAAAACTAGTTTGTTTGTTTTAAGATTTTATTTATTTATTTGACAGAGAGAGAGATCCCAAGTAAGCAGAGAGGCAGGCAGAGAGAGAGGAGGAAGCCGCTTCTTACCGAGCAGAGAGCCCGATGTGGGCTTCTACCTTAGGACGCTGAGATGACGATCTGAGCTGAAGGTAGAGGCTTTAACCCACTGAGCCACCCAGGCACCCAGAAAACTAGTTCTTAACTAACATTGCATGATGTGCCAGAGACAACTTGTAAAGCTATCATTTTGGTGAGGAGTAGTCTTTGGGACCTTAGTATTTAGGTACAACGGATCACAAATATGTACAAAGCTTACTGATGCTCTCTCTGTCCACATGGAGGACAGAAGACAGAAATCAAACATATCTTTACTGTGGACCCAGATGAGTGAGAATTTCTCTCAATATAATTATCCAGGGTGTAACTACTAATTGAATCACTACTAAATAATTAGGGGTTGCAAATTAGTTTTAATTTGAGTGCTACTCTTATAGATTAAATTAGTAACAGAAAACTACTCTAGGAAACAAACAAATTTAAAAAATTTCTCCACTTGGAAGTGACAGTTTATTGGTTAATGTTTCAAAACAAATATAATTTACTGATTTAACTGTGCTACTGTATTTATGTTGTTTTCGTAACATTTCACAATTGAAATAGAACATTTCCAAAGGGTTCATTTGTGTAAATTACACTTGGAAGGATCAAATATCAATGTCTAAAAATATATATTTATGTAGTGCTCACTTTGGCAGCACATTTACTAAATGAAATGATACACAGAAGATTCGCATGGTACCTGTGTAAAGATGGTACATTAATTCAATCCATATTATTATTATTACTTAAGATTTTATTTATATATTTGAGAGAGAGAGAGAGAGAGAGAGAGCGAGCGAGCATAAGCTGGGGGAGGACCAGTGGGGCAAGCAGCTTCCCTGTTCAGCAGGAAGCCTCTTGTGGGGTTTGATCTCAGGACCCTGAGATCATGACCTGAGCCAAAGTCAGACACTTATCCGAAGGAGCCCCCATAGGCACCCTCCATATTGTTTTTTTAAAAAAAGAGTAGGATTAAAAATACATACAAGTATATATATATTATGTAACTTTCAGAGTTACATAATATAGATTACGAGTATAATAAGAGATCATTCTAAAGAAATGATAATTGTCCTCAGTGTTACTTTACATACACTCAGCTATTATAAAATTATATTTTAAACACATTTTAAAAAGAGATTTAATATTAATTTCCTTATGAAAATATAATGGGAACTTCATGCATTTAAAAATATAACCTATGATCTAATGATCTTATATTGATTTTATTTGCTTATCTCTATCTAAAATCCAAAATGTCTTTGTGTTTTTTTGCTCTTTGTAGCAATTTTACTTCCCGTTGAATACAAACAAGTTAGAAAAAGTCACAAGTAAATCCTGCAATGTCTCTAACAGTTATTGTTTCATTCATAATTTATAAAACATATTAATAGTTATCACTCCATAAGGTGAAAATGTCAGTCACTTTATTTTTTAATTATTTAATCTTAGGCAAGTTACAGAAACATTCAAATAATGATAAAGCCTATAACGACATCTTAAAGGAATTCTAATTATATCTGCTCTTTGTTACATCTTTAGAGAAGCAATTTAATTGACTCAAGTTAGCCAGTGCAAGGTCAGTCAAATGGCCCTTGGCCTAATTCAGAGATGCCAAAATTGAATGGAATACACAGAAGGAAAAGTTGCAACTTATTCATAAAACCTAATTAGGGACAAAAATTCAGAGCCCTAAAAATGGAGATGGTTTGAACGGTTGTAAAGAGTTGGGAAAATGTTGGTCTAAATGCTATATGGCAAAGGATTTGAAACAACCAAGGGAGCAAAGAATGCTCTGGGTTCCAGGAACAGGGAGAATTAGGAAATTTGAGCTCAAAGAATGAAGTCCTGAACAATAAGGGCAAACAGCAAACAGAACCAAAAGTAGAGCTTGCATGCTTAAAATTGACTGAGGGAAAAATAAATACATACATACATACATACATACATACATACATACTGGCTGGGTTGGGGGGGGATTGTTATGGATGGGGAGTTTTAATTCTTAAGTTTGGGTATGATCTGCCCATGTAGTTTCTAGCATGGTCTGGGGTGAGAATTGTCTCTCCCTTTTGTTGTTTAGGACTCTGCTCAAAGCCTATTTCACATTTAGCCTTCTTCCACCCAGTGCCTCTGAATGCTAATACATTTGCATTTATCATATCCATCTGCCACTCCTTTTTTTTTTTAAAGATTCTTATTTATTTGACAGAGAGAAACACAGCCAGAGAGGGAACACAAGCAGGGGGAGTGAGAGAGGGAGAAGCAGGCTTCCTGCCAGGCAGGGAGCCCGATGTGGGACTCGATCCCAGGTCTCCGGGATCATGACCCGAGCTGAAGGCAGTGGCCTAACCAACTGAGCCACCCAGGTGCCCCTCTGCCACTCTTTTTGTAAGAAAATTTAGTTTAGGACCCTTTCCTGGGTCAAAGATCAATGAAATGCAATGGAACTAGAATACTAAATTTGAGTCCCAACTTCATTGATCATAAGCAGCTAAAGCGCTGTGCTTTCAAATATTACCTCAATACTTGTTCAGAATGAATTTGTTCTACTTGGAATACATCTGACCTCATCTGGAGGGTGCTTTATTATAAAAGTCCATTTAAATATCACTTTCCCAGAAAAGCCATTCTAAAGACCAGCTAGAGTAGTGTTTTCCATCTTGCCGTTTGCAGTGACATGGATGGAGCTAGAGAGTATTGTGCTAAGCAAAATAAGCCAAAGACAAATACCATATGATTGCACTCATATGTGGAATTTAAGAAACAAAACAAACAAGCATATGGGGAAAAAGAGAGAGAGAGGCAAACCAAAAAACTGAATTTTCACTGCAGAGAAGAAACTGAGGGTTACCAGAGGGGAGGTCGGCATGGATGGGTGGAATAGGTGATGGGGATTAAGGAGCACACTTGTGATGAGCCCTGGGTGATGTATGGAAGTGCTGAATTGGTATATCATACACCTGAAACTAATATTATACTCTATGTTAACTAACTGGAATTTAAATAGAAACAGGAAGGAAGGAAGGAAGGAAGGAAGGAAGGGAGGGAGGGAGGGAGGGAGGGAGGGAGGGAGGAAGGAAGGAAGGAAGGAAGGAAGGAAGGAAGGAAGGAAGGAAGGAAGGGAGGGAGGAAGTTGGGTTCTCCCCCCACCAGGATTATCACCACAGTTTTTAACACTTATGTGATACTTTCTTATTTGTTTCCTTTTTTCTACTCCAACAAACATTCTCTTTAGAAACTGAAGGCCCCAAGAGAACAGAGACCTAAACAGTTTTATTTTCACAGGATGCCCAGCATCTGGAAGAGTGCTAGAGATAGAGTAGGAAAGAGCTCAATAATCATATATAGCATGGAAGTGAGAGGAATGTTATTCTATCATGAGACCTAAAAGCAGTTTTGAGAAATCCACAAATGGATTGGTAATTTTGAATTCATGCTGCAGTCCCATGTGAATGAGAGTGCAATTATGCTTGTGGATAGATTTTATAATTCTGTATAATATATAGGTCGCAGTCTTCATTATCTTCCAAAAGTCTAGTGACTACCAGTCTTGAGTGACAAGGAACATGGCTTCTACTTCCTACCCTCTTTAGTACCTGGCACAGTATCACATGCATAGTAAGCACTCAGTAATCACTGAAAAGCGATCTGCAAAGTTTCCCTTAAAATTAGAGACAGAAAAGGAGTTCTTGTCAGAGTTCTGGCAGAAGTCTGACCATATCCTGACAGTCTGTGACAGTGACCAGATGGGACCTGCCCATCGGCACCCAGGCTGGGGAGTCAACACATCCATGAACGAGGCGATTGTTTTACCTCTGTGGTTACTGAACAGCATGTGCTCCCCAGGCACTAGGAACAGATTAATCATCATGAAACTAAGCAGGGTGCCGTATCACAAAAGTTAATTTATTGGGATGTCCACATGGTTTCCAATGTTTATATTTTCTTAATTTCAAATGCTAACTAAGAATAAAAAAGGTGGCAATTCTCTTTTACCAATAACTTTGATTTTAAATGAGCAGTTATTTATTCTGAGACTTTCTCAGTAAATAATAGATTTACAGGGTAAAGCATTAGAGGGGAACGTCTTATTCGGCCATGGTGTGAGTTAGTAGAGCTGAAGTCAGAAGGTCATGCAGACTTATAAAAGCATTTCTGCTTCTACTCAGTATAAAGCAAGCAAGTACAGGATTCTCATGTATGAAAACCCTCTTGTTTTAGACTTCCTTGAGGAAAGAGAAATAACAAAGCTCTTTTCATGCATGCTATGCAGAGAGGGGTGTTTAAATATTCCACTAAAGAATTACTGTATTTAAAGTTATGAACTCATTTAGCGTGGTTATTTTCTTAATATAAGAAAATGTTTAAAAATAGGGGCACAGTGATGAATTTCAAATAACGTAATATTCATAATCACATATTGAGTTGATGTTAAATGAGGAGAAAAATAGCACAAAAATTGCATTATGATTGTTAAGTGGAAGAAAAATAACTGTCACATTTATAAACATGGAATTGCCTTATTAACATTCTGTTAAAAAGAAAAAAAAATCCTCTTAATGTGTCCAAGTTCTAGCTTAAGTGTTTTATATTTATGTTTATCCAGTGTTTTCTTTTAAATAATTCCAATTATTTTGTGGTTAAATAACCAGCAGAGTCAAGTTCTGAAGCAAATGTGGGGACCTAAATTTTAGCAAAGCAAAACGAAGTTGTGTTAACTTTTTCCACAAAAATATGAGGTTATCTTAGATAGGCTGGGTAATGTATATATTGCTTTTGTACGATGTTTTTTCATTTTAAAATCCACTGGAAAACTCCCTTCCTCCAAAACATATTGAGTATTTTTTATATTAAAAACAAACATAAATTACTTTAAACAGAAAAATTGTAAATAGTACACTGATTTTTCCTTGAACATTATAAGGTTAACTAATAAATTTTAGGGTTTTGGTGGGGCTCATTAAAAGATCTTACCTAACACAGCAATTCTTTTGACATTTTATATTTTATTTTTTAATATTAAAAAATATTTCTATTTATTTATTTGAGAGAGAGATAGAGAGCTCTGGAGGGGTCATAAACTATGTTTAACAAGCTTCAGGAAGAGGAGAAGTGCTAGGAAGGGACAAAGAGAAATCTCTGAACACCTCCCTGCCCAGAGTCTTCCCTCACATGGCATGTCCAAACGGGAACAGATAGAAGCAGGAGTGAGGGGGCAGAGGGAGATGGAGAATCAGGTTCCCAGAGAGCAGGGAGCCCGATGTGGGGCTCGATCCCAGGACCCTGGGATCATGATGTGAGCTGAAGGCAGATGGACTGAGCCACCCAGACACCTCTTAACATTTTAGATATAATATTTAATTTTGACACAAATGAGTTTCAAGAGAAATGACTTTTTAATTAATTAAGAAGGAACAAAGATGATTAAGCATTATCTCAAAATGAAAGTGAACTATTTAAAGATCAATTTCAAAGATCCTTGAAAGATGGAATCAAATTCCAACAGAAATCTATGGAAAAACATGGGAAACAAGATATAAAACAGCACATGTTTTGTTTGAGGCTATTAATAGTCAAAAGGCAAATAATACTAATAAGAACACTAACATTTTTCTTTTGGTTGCCTCTACGGTTCTAGTTTGTATACTTCAGGAATGATATATAATGAGGATGCCCATTAAATCTGGAGGTAAAACAACACCATTTTGATGGCTCATTTTATGGCTTTGGTAGTAAGACAAATGTTAGAAGAGAAGCTTTAGCTGAGTAAAAATTCAAAAATGAGATGCCAGATCAAGAACCAAAATTTTCTATGTAGGCACCCAAGAATTCTATAAATAATTTCACACATGTTCGGCTAAATACTTGGAAACTGGAGATTAGAAAGTTTTTTCCTTTTCCTAAAGAAGGAAATTTCACCTGAGACAGGTCTATAATGTTTCCTAGAATCCCCAAGGTGAGGAGTAGGTGCCAAGAAAGGAGCTTTGATGGGACCTCAAGAAGCAATCCATCTCAGGATCAAAAAATGGGAACATACCAAAGAAGAAATGTAATCATGCTTATCGAGAGAACTGCAAGGGAAAGAATTCCAGAAAGAGGAAATTCCCCACCTCCCCCAAACTCATCAAGATGCCTTTGAAAGAAGTCACCTTTAAACATCTGACAAGGCCAGAAGGTTGAAAAGTGAGGACCCTCTGATAATGACAGTAGATTAGACACTTGTCTGAACCCCTCTCCTTCTCCCTTCTCCTGATTTGACTGGAGGGGTCATAAACTATGTTTAACAAGCTTCAGGAAGAGGAGAAGTGCTAGGAAGGGACAAAGAGAAATCTCTGAACACCTCCCTGCCCAGAGTCTTCCCTCACATGGCATGTCCAAACGGGAACAGATAGAAGAATCAGAGGTTCAATGTTACATGAGGATGAAAATCTTATTACATCAGACGGGGCCTTTTAATTGCTGGACAACAACTACCTGTACTACCTAAGAGCGACCTTGAAAACCATGGTTGCCTGCTGGAGTTACCAAACAGGTCCAGAGAAGAGTTCCACAGAACAGATTAAAGAATTGCAGGAGGTAAAATAAAGTTGTTTATTATTACACTCCTTGAATTGACATACCAGTTGCTGTTAGGTTAGTAGGTAAATTAATAATAACTGTAGTCTCAGAGTAAGTTTATTTCTCATTGATCTACTTGTCTGCCTCTGTAGCCTACTTGAGAGAGAGAAAGAGAGAGAGAGAAAGCAAAGGAAAGTAAGCCAAGAAACAAATCCTTGAATAATATGAATACAAAAGCAATGCTTAGTTTAATAAATCATCCCTCTTGTGACCTGCTTGCTTACATCCTGGTTTAGAGACTCACTCCACCCATGCATGGTTTGAACTGCTTCCAAAGTGAGTAACATTTTCAGATGGAAGCGGTTTGAACTGCTTCCAAAGTGAGTAACATTTTCAGATGGAAAGATCCCAACAATTCATTAACTCAGAAGTCCAACTAACATAACCAAACAGAGTACTGGAGATATATATATATCTGACCATATGGGTATGACTATATATATATATATATATATATGTATAACATATGACTCTGTTAAAAATATGAGAGACAGAGGAGAGAGGGAAAGACTTTCAGCTTATATATATAACTCCTGGAGATTACATAGCGAGGGCTCTGGATTTTATATGGATTATGACTGGGATGACTTAAGCCTGGTTGAGGTAAAGAATGCTCATTTGTAGTCAAAGTGCCCAATGTCATGTAGTTTAGAATCACTTGTTTAGAAACCGTAGGCCCTTAAATCATCTGGCACAAATGTAAAAAACTCATTATTATGTGCACATGAACAGTTTTCTGAAGCATTGCTTATGAATTAATGACAAATGGATATAAATGTCCATCCACCACTGACTGTCTTTCCTGAGAACTATTAAAATTATTTTTTCATATACTTCCTCTAATTCTAGAGATGGAATAAGATGTTAAGGGCTGGGCCAGGGAAATCCAGTTTCTTTACCTTGAACTGTGATAAATATACACATGGAAATATACAGGGAAAACAACTGTACTCAGTTTCTCAAACATGTTTTTCCTCCAACCTCCAGTAAATTGCAAGTTCCAAATACAAATGCAAACTTTTTAATTAACCAGTTAACAACCCAAATTTTACCCACCGTCTTGAACTATTCAAATCCCACGTATATGTGACAAGAATAGACATTCAACTGATTTTTCAATGAAAAAAATAAAAAAGAAATGCTGACTAATGTAGAACAAAAGAAGAAAAATATACAAAGTGCAGTCCCTAAAATGTATCCCCAGGGGTCCATGGGTGGCACAGTTTATTAAGTATCCCAGTCTTGGTTTTGGCTCAGATCTGATCTCAGGGTTGTGAGTTTGAGTCTGCTTGAGTTTCTCTCTCCCTCTCTCTGTTCCCCTCTACTCACTCTCTTTAGCTCTCTAAAATAAATAAATAAATAAATATTTTGAAGAAACCCAAAAACCTCCCAAGTTTTATTTGTATAAATGCATATACTTAGTTTCAACCCAAAGACTAACAGAACCAAATCAAAGGAAGATTATTTGGGGTATAATTCTGCTAAGATATATAATCGATGATGCTCAAGTGATATGTAGTTATTTGATTTTTAAAAATATGTTCTCTGTACATTATTGAGTGGATAATGCTAACTATTGGTACCACAGAAGCAGGCTCCCTGTCAAGCAGACAGCCCGATACGGGCCTCGATCCCAGGACCCTGAGATCATGACCTGAGCCGAAGGCAGAGGCTTTAACCCACTGAGCCACCCAGGCACCCTCAGGTATATTCTTACTTGCTCCCAACAACTTCACCCCTCCAATTCTTACAATATTGAAGGATAAAAACTTAAAGAGTATCGGAAAATCTGAAGAGATCTGCAACAGACCGGAGTTTATAAAGCTTACAAACATTAGAGAGTAACAGAGAACTTTTATTGTGGCAAATGAACACTTACATAAGCAAGAAAAGTAAAGGTCAGCCGATTTTTCGATTTTCACCATGTAGAGTGGAGAAAAATAAATTTCCTCAGTTTACTTGTAATGAATACTTTCCATAGCTATCTCCTAAAAGAAAAATACATCCTCCCAGAAAAATTCCTTGCAGCACTAGCTAATCTATATAATTCTTTCTAAATAGGCAACATATACTCTACCTGTTGACTGGCTGAGGAAAACATTTATTTGCCTGAGGTAGCTTAAGTTAATGAGAAAAAAGGGAGTCCTCTAAGTAATTTTTTGTCTAGAAAATTTGTTTTCTATTCCCTCTCTATAAGTGTAATGATCAATGTAAATGATTCCTGAACTTTTCTTCTGCTTTAGGTAATTGATTGTCATAAGCAAATCATGGTTACAGCCCCTTATTTAAGTTTCAAAATGGAAATTCACATATTTCTGGCCGATGAGATGTGAGGGTTCTAGAAAGTTCTTCTTGCTTCTAAGAAAGAGACATAATAAGTGATGGTCTTTCATCATTTTACACTTTCATGTCTGAATGCGACCCCTAATATTGTCTCAATCATCTTACTACCAACCTCAGGATAATGCCAACAAACAATGGCAGACAGAAGAGATACAAATAACTGGGTCCTTGATAATGTCATGAAGCAGATGATATTCCAACTCTGCAGCCACCCAAACTCTGGACATTATTCTTATTATATAATGTAATAAATTTCTTTAAATTTTAGGTGTCTTTTCTTCTATGTGGACAGCATGATAAATTGATAAGCATAATACATTGGTCTCACAATCAAGAGAGAAAAAGATAACAAAATCCCCAATTCAAAAAAAAATTGAGGAAACATATTCTGTAGTGTCTTTTATGTGTAAGATATTGTACTATGTGCTAAAGGAGAATCAGAAGCTTAGAAAATAACTCACTTCCTATTCAAAAAGGGTATATATAATTTGGATGGGGGATATATTTATTTATACCAATGAATAATGATGATTCTATCAAGTAGAACAACTGACACTGATATTAAAATATAAATGCTCTAGTAAACACAAAGGATTATTATGTCCCCTAACATAACAGGGAGCTTTGGGGAGCATAAAGGAATAAAAGGGTAAAATTCAGTAACTGCCTTCAAGAATTCAGAGGACTGAGATGAGCAAAAAAGTGAGTGGCAATTTCAGGAAGCTTTAGCAACGGCACAAAACTTGAAAGGAATTTATTTTGAGAGGAATTGACAGAGCAGATTGAGTATAAGAATGAGAGAGATGGGAAGGGAAGGAAGCAGAAAATAAACTGCAAGTGACGGAATAATGAATAGTAGATAAAAATAAGATGGGGAATAAACAGGGAAAGCCTTAGAAGTCAACAGAAATCTGCAGTTCATTCAATTTTGTTGGAAATCAAGAACTCCAGAAGTATATAAACAGAGAAGAAATATGGTCAGATTTTTATTTGTTTAAGAGATAACACTGATGGTCATGGTGAATGGATTAGATAGAGAGAAAATGCAGATTCCCTTTTATAAGATAAAGTCAGTTGGAAAATGGTATTATGACTTACAGTACAGGGAAATATTGAAATGCTTGCCACCTTATCAGTTTGGCCTGTCAGCTGGGGCTTTACTTGGTCTGCCTCACAGCTCAGTTCTTTCTTTATCTAACACTACTTCCTCAGTGGCCCTCTCACACGTGTTGATCCCAAGAACACTCCCTTACAAATACCCTATAAATTAATCTCCCTCTCCTGGTTGGCTTCTGGGGGAATTTAACATACAGCACAACAGTAAGAACAGTTCCAGAGCCACATCCTTCTCTTGGAATGGAATCACATTGGGCTGGTTCTGATTATTTCATTTCAGTCTAGTGGTGGGAGAAGGAAACATCTAATCAATGTTCATATCTATCTTGAACCTGTCCCACAGAGGGATTTACAGAGCACAGAGAGGCCTTATGGACCAACAGTGGAAAAGCCCACTTCAAGTGAGAAGTATCTCATCCCATGTGTGCTTACACTTGCCCCTAAGTCTATTTAAATCCCTATAGAAATAGTCCTTTCCATCAACACAAGATCAGAATCTTGACCCTCCAATCTAAATAAAACAAAACAAAACAGAAAACGCCCCAAAACATAAAACAAACCACTTGGTGTACTTAAATTTTACTTTCTAGAGAGCAGAAATACTCTGAAAAGTCAAATTTTTACTTTCTTCCTTTACAGTCATTTACTCATCAAAGCTTATTGAGTATATAACTCCACCATTCATTGTAGAAGACTCAAAATCTCATTTGAACATAGTAAAGATAATACAAAGAATATTTTCAAATATTCATTACTGAATTTGTTTGGTAAAGGATGTTGCTAAAAATCCCAGTGATTCCACACTAAAGGCCTGTGGCAAATATGAAGTGATGATGGCCATTTTTCAACAGGCACATCCTTGTTTGTACAAACACTTTTAAGTAAACATATATCCTAAAATTTGACACTTCAAATGAATACTTTCTTTTTTTTTAAGATTTTATTTATTTTTTTGACCGAGAGGGTCATAAAGCTAGAGAGGGAATACAAGCAGGGGGAGTGGGAGAGGGAGAAGCAGGCTTCCCGCTGAGCAGGGAGCCCAACGTGGGGCTCGATCCCAGAACTCAGGGATCACGACCTGAGCCGAAGACAGACCCTTAATGACTGAGTCACCCAGGCACCCCAACAAATGGGGTGTTACAGAGTTTTTTTTTAATTTGACAGAGAAAAATATAACCCTAACCAGTCACTCCTAACTCAGTCATGTGTTGTAGATTGCTTTAAGTTGAGAGCATACAAAGGATATCCTTCAGCCCCAGAGTCCCAACATGTGTGGTTTCTTCCACAAAGAAGTTTGGATTTTTGCTGAAGGGCATAGAGCCAAGGCAAACCACGTAGGTCTAAACACTCCTAAAGCACTCCATCTTGACACTTAAACTTGCTACTGTGGAGTACCTTTTTGCACTGGAGTGATTAATATAAATTTTCAATGTGGATACCTACATAAACATATATTATTTCTTCTGTATACATAACCTCTTCATGAATTAAACATTTTATAAAGATAAAGGAGTATCAGTTGAGCAGAAAATCTCTAGTACAGACCCTAATTTTACAATGTGTTCAAATAACCATTTATTTCAATAGTATCATGAGGGAAATCAATACTACGTAAACATTTATTTTATTAAATATTAGCACATTTCAAGGATGGAATGCAGCCAAAGAGAGATTTGCTTAAAATAGTCACAGAAGGAAGTTATGTTATCAGAATTTATTTTAAGCAATGATCTAATACACTCATTTCAGATAAATGAACTTTTTCTTCTAATCCCTGAAGGCAGAGAATAGCATAAGAACAAATTCCCTTAAAAGTATGAATTGCTTTTTGCTCTTATACTAAAACTGAGACATATTTGGAAAAATGCTTTGTTAGCTCTGTAGCAGCTCTTAAAGCAAAACTGTGAAACTGACTAAGATTTCCTTTGGTGGCCTTCATAAAAGGAGTTATCTCCCAAGATATTGATGATTGAGCTATTAGTTGGTACCATCAATAGGCTCTCTGAGACAAATACCTTTTAAAAAAATTACTAAGGAAAAAATATCCCCTTAAAACTAAGTGGACTCAAACACTGAAAAAAAATCTTGGAACACTGAAAATATAAAAAAATAAAAATAAATGGAATCAAACTATAATGGCAGAATGAAGGTAAGCTTTTCAAATTCTAGCACATAATTTACTGTTTATTTAACTACAGAATAATATTTTTTAAGAAGACAATCTTATGAGTTTGTAAGTGTATTTGGATTATCACAAATCAAGAACAACTACTGGCAAAATTTTATCACCAAACTTTCTTTTAGAATCATCTAATACATGCATATACATTTGCATTCAAAGACTCTTTCTTTATCAAGTCTGAGCATTCATAACCTTTATCTCCTTTGCTTTTGGTAGACCTCAAAAATGGATAGGATACAACTTAAAAATTAGATCATTATAAGGCAAAAAACACTAATTAAGCAATATTAATACATATGGAGATAAATATTTTGCCTATGTAATCTAAAGCCCCTAGTCCTGAATGATATTCAAATAACTGAGCAATGACTATTTAGTTATTAAAAGCATTTCAAAAGTAGAGGTTTAAATTAAAGTGGTCATTGTAGGTGAAAGCTATTTGAACCTTGAAAGTCCTATGATGACTTATAAACAGCCCTTTCTGAATGGGAAGTATCCTCTATTAATTCAGTATTGGAGACTATTGACCTGAAATCTCGTAATGGCTCCTAGCATTTTTTGGGGGGTGGGGGGCAATAATTCTGAAAAGGAGAGAAAGAAAAAACCAAGATGTCTCATAGATGCAAACTGAGTCATGTATTATGTCTTCTCATCATTCAGTTCCTTCCAATCTTGGCACCCATCCTGGCTTGCACAGACACCGGTTATTTGCTAAAGTACCCACTGGTCATAATTTATAAGGCCTATAGGGTGACACTGTTTCCTCTGGGTATCGTGTTGCTAACTGAAAATGTGAAGCATAGCAGCAGCTGCCTTTTGTTTTTTCAGTAGCTAGCATATATTTTCTTTTGGGATTGTTCTGCATGAGCCCATGGTTGGGGGTATTATTAATCTTCACCCTCTGAGTGTGATTGGGCTATAGGAGAATACTACTCAGTTAAAAAACAGGAGCGTGAAAAAAAAAACCCAGAGTGGTATTAAAATGCCACCATAGTCACACTGCCAATTTAAAGTAAGGTTATTTGTTAATTGAAAGTTAATTTAAAAACCTTAATTTTACAATAATTGTTATAGATATAAAATATCAATTATTAATAGCTCATTTTCCGGCTTTACGATCTGAACCAGTGCATTTCTCTTGTATAATCCCTTTCATTCATATCCTCAAAGGTTTTATTACTGTGCTTACTCACCCTAAACAGAGAACACGTATATGTATTTCACTCTACAACAATCCAAAACGTGTATCTGCAGCAAGTATTCTTTTAATCTGTTCTTGGACATATAAATGACCTAGTGCATTTGACACCGAGTCACTTAAAACAAAAAAGAAAGGAAGGCACAGATAAAGATAAATGCATATTCAGTCAGCTACTTATAAATAAACTGACCTTCTTAAGATTTTTGTTTAAGTCAACCAGATTGAGCAGGAAGATGTGGTCCTTGGCTCCTACAAGCAGCCTGCCCCTCTCCTCATCCAACAGAATGGTTTGGAAATCTAGTCCTTCTGACGAACCCAAAAAGGGAATGCAGCTATTTGAAAGGAGCAAGTCTATGGGAAAGTAAAAGAGGAACAGAAAGAAAGAAAAAATTAATTAACAAAATATTTATTTGCCTTAATACATACATTTTTGCAATCTGTAAATGAATATACACAGCACCAATGCTCCAATTTAGATATAAGTGAGAAATATACAGTTTTAAGCACACACTCATTTAGAAATCAATGTAGTTTATGACATTTGTATTATTGATACAATACTGATGTTACATATGAAAAAACGCAAGATACTAAAGTGAGTATCAAAGCAATTAAATGCAAAATATTTCACTACTATGGTCATCTTCTTAAGTTATAAATTAAAGCATCAATCTACAGTACCTTTGCACATGGGATAAGTCCATCAATATATGCAAAGTAAGCATCAAACTAAGTGTATGGCAAACCTAGAGCACTTCTTTGCTCTCTACTTCTGATACTGTTAAGACTCAGGGCTGTGTTTGGAGGATTATACTCTTTCTATTTCATGTATTCAGTAAGTAAACAAAGCAGCCAAATCCAAGAAAATGGATTCTGAAAGATATGTGATCCCGAACCTGATCAAAATTGTAAAGCAGGAAGGGACCTTGAAACTCAATTAGTACAAATTCATGATTTTATAAATGAAGGTATTTAATTCCTCCAAGATGAAAGCACATGCTCTAAAGTCAGAACGTGATGTGGTGGTAAAGCTAATAACATAACCTCAGTCCCAGTCTCCATTTCTCTTTGACACTTGTCTGTATGCCCTAATTCTTTTTTTCAATCACAATTGTGATATGGACATACTTATTTAAATTTAGGTCTGGGTTTACAGAAATCCAAATCTTTTCAATAGATTTTGCCCTAAGTACTTGTCATACCCTCTCATTTTCTACAACTGTATAATACTGAATACTAATAAAGTAATACTATCACTCATTACTTATTAAAGTTCATTAGATATTGTTAGATTTTAAAACTAAATCATTATTTTCAAGTAAGTCATTATTAATTGAGGAGAGAAATATAAAGAGACAACATCTCAGAAATAGGTAGCAAGATACTTCTAAAATGTATCATGGCAGTTTTTAACCTCAGTAAAATGGATCTTTGAGTGTTTGAAATTTAAAGCCTATGTATTCCATACATCAACTGCAGGCTTTATTATTATTTCGCATTTTCAGAATTCCCTTCACTCTTTTTTACTAGTTTACAGTGGTTAAATGTTATTTCGCTGATTCAGCAAGACGGATTTTGATCTTAGTTTTGACAGGCCATCAGGCTGTATGCTGGAGAAGATATGACACTATCTGAAGTCTCAGGTGAGTGTGCTCTTAATGTTTATGAATCATGCTTTATGTACACTCATTAGAAGTCTAAACTCTACGCTAATTATTTTCTATGAAACTAGATATAGCTTTAATAGTTTTTCAGACCAGAGACACATGGAATAATATTTAAGAGTATCTCTAACTACACTAAGCTTATTTTTGTAGGATTCATATCCAATAAACATTCCATACTAACTATAAAGCAGAACTGAGGAAGAATAATAGAAACTATTAATAAATCATGGAGGTGTGAGGAAGAAGGACTTACTCTTTGATCAGCATTAGAATGGTGCCTGGCATACAGTAAGTGCTCTACCACTATCAGCTATTTCTATCATGATGATATAATTTTTAAACTTTCTAGAAAATCTATAAAAAGGAAGTCATTATATTTCTCAACTCATATAATTGTTAGGATGATTAAAGGAGAAAATTTATATAAAGTTCTTAAAACAATAGCTTGAAGATAGGAAAAGTTCAATAAATATTGACTGTTACTTTGAGTATGATTATTAAATTCCACTTTGGGCAAAGTAAGTTCTATCAAAGAAGAATGTTATCTTGTCTTCGTTAAACCTGGGTTGTGAAGATGAGAACCTCTCTGTATTTTTTTTTTTTTAATAATACAGGACTAATATCAAAAAGCTATTCAGGGGGTGCCTGGGTGGATCAGTCAGGTAAGTGTCCATCTCTTGATCTCAGCTCAGGTCTTGATCTCAGGGTTGTGAGTTCAAGGCCCACACTGGACTCCCCACTGGGCATGGAGCCTACTTTAAAAAAAAAAAAAAAGCTAGTCAGTCCACAAATAATTATGAGAATCTATTACATGTTAGGCATTGAGCATGTAGTTAAGGGTGTGGTCATGACTAAGCCCTGCCTTCAAGGGGCTCATAGATCAATCCATAAATAGATACATATAAAAAATAAAGTGAAATAAATTCTAATAGAAGTATACACAAAAGAAACCTTTCAAGTAATTGTGCATCGTAATACGTTGCATTCACACACAGCATTTAAAAATTTTTTTTTAAAGATTTTACTTATATATTTGAGAGAGAGAGAGAAAATAAGCAAGGGGAGGGTCAGAGGGAGAGGGTGAAGCAGAGTCTCCGCTGAGCAGGGACCCCAATCTGGGGCTCAACCCCAGGACCCCGAGCTGAAAGCAGATGCTTAACTGATGGAGAGCCCTAGGCGCCCTCACACATGCATTTTTAATGTCTCCTACTCTGCAGTGTGAACTCCTTCAGCACAAAGACCCTGCCTAACTTATCTTTGAAACTGCAGCACTAGCTCAGTGTCCTGGAGACAGATGAAGTATTTATTAAATATTTGTGGAATTGAAATATAATTCGGTCTGCTAGAACATGCAGAATATGTGAGGCTGGACATCAAGGCAGTCTCCAGATAATCAGAGCCCAAAGTGAAACGCTAGGGAGTCTGGTTATCATCTAGGTAACCAAAAGCCACTAAAATATATTACACAGAAAAGTGATAAAGACTTTAACTGAGTGTTGAGGAAAAAAGTATGGCTGCAGTGCTCAGGATGGAGGAGAACTGGAAAAGTAGGAGCAAGGAGACTACCCAGAAGTTTCTGGAACATGGTAAGTCCCTGAGTTATAACAATGCCAAAGAGGGGAGCAAGATGTTTAAGAATCTTGCATCTCATCTGTTGTTTCCGCTGGTACCACCAGGGAAATAAAGTTGAGGTAGTCACTTGCTTTCTTTTCTTTTACTATAATGAATTCTATTGGGTTTAGTTTTAAATGTGACAAGGAAAAACAGCTGTGAAAATAGTGACTAACGTAAAGTATTATCATTTCAAAATGATTTAATGTTGTCTTGTGACAATGTTAGCATCAAAACGATTAAAGCCTGCTTTGCCAATCCTTTGTAGCCAAACTAAATAATTAGACTTAGGCATTACACATGAAAATTTCTCAGGCTGACGCATACATTTTGAAAAGACCTTGGGACAGGGATTGGAACAGGTTCCCTCTTCCCCAAGCAGCTTATCTTTCTTGCATTCCTGCCAAACCAAGCAAAATCATTTTTGTTTCCACAGGATCGTCAACTAAAGCCCAGGGGAAAAAGAAAAAAGAAAAAAGAAAAAAAAAAAAGAGGTGGCGGCAGGGAGGGTAGTTAAGTCCAGATCCTGCATCTGCACACCTAAAGCTAAAACTCCCAGGATTTCTGGCATCAGAGATGGATGTGGGCTCTGCAGGCAGAAAACTCATGAACTTTAAAGACTAAGAATTTGGCAATGTATTTCAGAACTTCATTTTTTTCTTCTCCTAAACTGGCAACTCTCAGACATGTAATTTTTAGGACTGTCCACAGTTTATAATCCTTTTGAACAGAAATGCTGGATGGTGCGGTGAGTGTGTTGCTTCATGCAGGAGGCCTGCTCTGTACATATTCAGCCTGCCTCCGAGGAGGACGGCAAGCATTTGCCTCTAGGTCCGAAATGCATTCTTTGTTCTATCTACCTAAAACTTTGACCTACTCCACCATAATCACTCCTTCTAACTTCTTTAAGCAATTCATTGTCCTATCACCTTAGTCTCAGTTTGTAGCATCTCTTACTGTCCCAGGCCCTCAAATTCCCATTCTTGGCCTAGCAATATACTTTTGGAAAAGCTACAAGCTGGTTACTTCTGAAATAAACAAAACAAGGATTATTAATTTATTCCACTAGGGTAAATATGGAAATCATTTCCATGACGGATTTTAATCAAATGATGACGTGGACAAGGTGTTCATGCTCCATGATCAATGAACCACTGCAGAGCAATGGGGTGATCCTGAGGATCAAAAATCCTACAAACAACACGATTTTTCCTATGTCTGTATGCATGTGTGCATTTCTCTGAAGGGTATGTCCAGAGTCTTCATCAACATCTCCTGATGCCTCTCTAAAAGTCACAGAACCTATATGTTTCCCACATGTAGTTAATAACCGTATTTTGAATAATTTCTCATTTCTAGCACAAAAAAGTGCACCACTGTTTCATAAGTTTTTATAAAACTTGACTCTGAAGGCAAACAACTCAGTCACCTAAGATCATCAGGTACTCTGCACATGTTGCAGATTCTGGTAGCAAGTTCCACTCTAATGGATCTGACAGCCTAGCGCAGAGGAAATGCTCATCCACAGCAAAAATGAAAATATGCTTGTGACAGAGGACAACAGTACTTAAAGTCATAGACTGTTCAATATCTTTAATAGTAAAATGGAAAGAAATTTCCATCTGCATTTCTTTCAGCAAGCCAAATATGCTACTTCAGTTCTTTCGTCATTATGTGTGGGTAGAGACACCAAAAGGTATTTAAGCTCCTTCCAATAATCCGGTTCTATGACATTAGAACCTTATGCCTAATTTGGTTAAAATTAAGGAAGTATCAAGTAAACTGTCATTCACTTAATTTATTCCTTGGCATTGCTCTGTTCCTTGGAGCAGATCACCTCTACCTTTGGGAAGAACAAAAATATAGCATAAGAAATTCCAACTAAAAGGAAATTCATTCTATCAGTAATCCTTGTTGGATTCATGTGTTACCAATGCAGTGAGGTCCAGAATGGTTAAGTGGCCTTCACAAAACCAATTTGCTCTTAACAGTGCAGCTCAGCAACAACGAAGCTCCTCACTCATAGCCAGATGCCCCTCTCTGTGAGAGGAAGGCTACAGATCCCATAATTCCTACTCCTATTTGAAATAAACATTTGTTCTGAAAAGAATTCTTTGTATTTCCCTTTTAGTGTCCCTTAATACAAGTGTTCATTCAGCCTGAAGAATATTTGACCTGATGGTCTACATTCCTCCTCTTCACCCCAGAAAGGAAGGGAGTGGTTAGTTACTCTGAATCTAATAAATTTAGGATTAAGCAACACAGACTTCCTCAATGTTTGACTATTAAGTGAACAAGATCCTATACCCTTGAAATCACATTTATTGCCAGAAATCTTGAGCCCAGGGTGGAGTTGTCAGTTTCTTTCATAAGAAGACAACATGGCTTAAAAAATGGCTTCCCATATCCTTTAAAGAACACTTAACAGATTTTTTTTTTAAAGAAGATAATCAAAGTTATTAAAGACAGAACTTCATGGAGTAAAAAGAAAACCACCTTTGAGGAAAGTCAATTTCTAATCCACTTCAATCTAAGGAATAGAATTCCTCAGCAGAGAAAGCTTCCAACCCAAACTAGACCCAGATCAAAACCTGATCCGTTTTCCCTACCATCTCAAGATATTCAAATCCTTGCCATGACCACTCCTATTTGTCCTGAAAGGAAATCACCATTATATCAGTAAGGCCATTCTAAGGTTTCTTGAAATATGGTCACCTATCCAGTGTGTTCTTTCAAAAGCTGTCTAAGTAAAGAAGTAAAGAAGTTTTTATTACTGTCTTCCCCATAAATTCAGCTTTCCTCCCTTGATCTCTGAATCCCCAGGGCTTTCATGCTGTTAGTATCTAAAGATCCCTTCTATGGAATTCCTTCTTTCTGTAGTTTCCAGAAATGTTTTGGCTACCAACCCATTCCCCCCCAAAAAGCCTGTTCTCAGTTTGGGTCAGGAGTTGAGTAAAGGGACCTAGCTATTTATTCCAAAATGAAAATTAGTTCCTAACGTGTGGCTCACTGAGTTCCTTTGGCTCTCTGTGAATTTGCATTTGCTTTCTAAGTGTTTGGTCCAAGGAAAGGCATGGATTCTGTCTTGGAATCAAACTTTGGAAATTTAACTCATCTTTAATTGGCCCCACCTGACTTTCAATAGGTTTTTTTTTGAAGCTTGAGATCATATGAAAAGATTTTGGATACCAAGATAGCTAAATTTCCACCTACCAAAAATACAAAATATTATCTATTTATGTACATTCAGCCCCAATAGCTAACTGCTCAAACAATATCAAATATATCAAGAAAAAAATGTTATTCAGACCTAAAACCCTTACAAAAGACTACTTCAAAATTATAGATGAGTATCATATTATCTTTATACTTTCCTAAGTGAGAAGTCCAGCCCTACTTTTTTCCTTCCTTCCTTCCAAAAAAAAAAAAAAAAAAAAATCAGATTTCCATTTGCTCTTCTGCAATGGAATGCTGAAGATCATTCCACTCATTAGTATTAGAACATTCTCTATGTCAATAATAAATCAAATGGTACCATGTAGGGAAACATAAATTAGAAACAAATAAAGCCTATTATATCATCAGAGCTTTGTTCTTGCCAGGAAAGGATGTGCGGTAGAGTGTGACAGTTTCACATTGTCACATTTCCACCGACATCCATGCTTTTAAATCACAGGTTTATTCTTATTTGGCTAGCTTTCAACAACAGATGCTTTATATAATCCATCACACATGAGATTCATAATTTATGATTATGAGTCCTTTTAAATTCTAACTTTAAATTAGTCTTTTTAAATTCTTAAAAGCTTTGCTATGATAATTTTTCCCACAGACCTATAAAGAAGGCTAACATTGTAAGTACCTAGAATATTTCCAGAAAAATAAGGTCCGAAGTAGTTGAAGTAGTTGACAGGATAAATCTGGGAAAACTGATTCTACTTTGACAGTTATTTTCTTTTTTATAACTTTTTTAAAAAGATTGTATTTATTTATTTGACAGAGAGAAACATAGCTAGAAAGGGAACACAAGCAGAGGGACTGAGAGGGAGAAGCAGGATTCCTGCTGAGCAGAAGGCCTGATGTGGGGCTCAATCCCGGGTCTCCAGGATCATGACCTGAGCCAAAAGTAGTCGCTTAACCAACTGAGCCACCCAGGCGCCCCGACAATTATTTTCTTAACTCCCTTTGTGGTCTTGAGATTTTCTCTTTTTTCAAATTTTAAGGAATGTTTAAAATCAAGACACCATTCAAATGAATATGGATTGGTTTTCAATCAAGTATGTAATTTTAATTTTTATAAAATCAGAGGTATATATCTTAAAATACCACCTACTATGGATTCTAAAAGCAAGACAAATACAATAGGAACAAATAATTCCTTAAACTAAGATCACGACAAATGAATGTATAGAGTGCAAAGAGCTATGAGAATAACTTTTAAAAAGAACAATACTTTATAACAACATTACTTTTTAAAATAAATTATATTCGTCAAAATTAAGAATATGCATACCAAAAAGTAACATTAAAAGTATATGTAGGCCATCTGTCTCCTCATTTGCCCAGCTCCAATCTAGCCTCCATAATAAAACATTTAGTAATTTATTTTCTATTCATTTTTATATTTCTAAATAATACGAATATACCACTATCTTTTAAAACATTATTTTCTGACATTTTCATTGAATTCCCATCTATAGAAGTTGGGAACCTAACTTTATGATGCCAACTCTTTTCCTCCAACCAAGCTCCTAATGTAATGACATGCCCGTTTTTATGAAAGTTGAATTCAGTGATTCCATTTTTATCACAATATAAATATTCTTTCATATGGAGAAAAGTAGTTTTCTGATTATATTCTTTCTTGAAAAAAAACCTTTTTTTTATTAATAATTTCCCAGTCGTGACATTTGCTTCCTTTTAAAATCACGATCAGTTTTTTAAAGATTTTATTTATCTATTTAATTGACAGAGAGACAGTTTGAGAGAGAACACAAGCAGGGGCAGTGGGAGAAGAAGCAGGCTTCCCGCCAAGCAAGGAGCTGGAAGTGGGGCTCGATCCCAGGACCCCGGGATCATGATCTGAGCTGAAAGAAGATACTTAACGACCGAGTCACCCAGGCACCCCAAAATCATGATCAAATCTTTCCACACTTTCTGAAAAGGGATAAGATAAAATTTTCATATGAAATTCTGTCATATTGTTTTCTGTCAGATTTTGTTTTTCTCCTAGAAACATCTCTACTGGGCTCTTTCTTCTCCCTACAAACCAGATTGTCTGTTTTCTCACCTGAGGGACAGCTTTCTCAAACTTCATTCCACTTCTCTCCTATTATGAATCCCAACTTTCCTAGATTCTGTGTCTTCCTCCTTGATTTATCTTCTTAATTTTTGAGAGCACATCTCCAGGAGCTTCCTAAGAAAGGGTGACTGGGACTTAAATCTTTGAAGCTTGCCATGTGTGAAAATCCTTCTAATTATTATTAATAGGTGGGCTAACTACAGAATTCTAGGTTGAACAGCATTCACCCTCAGTGATCTGAGGCACGTGAACATGACATTCAGCTTTCAAAGTCATGACAGAGAAGCCTCATGTCATTGTATCCCCAGCCTTTGAATATGTGTTTATTGTTTCTGGAAGTATTTGCATCACCTCTTCATTCTTGCTATTATGAATAAAATAACTAGAGTGAATATGTCTTCAGTTTTGTTTGTTTTGCTGTTTTTCATTTATCATGCTGGGTGCTCAGTGTGACATCTGATCTAAAAGTTAATTTCCATTGATTCAAAAAAGTTTTAGTTTCGTTTTTCACTCCCAAGAAACAGATGCTAATTACTGGTAGAATTTTTCTCTAGGTTTCTCCAGAAAAGACCCTCTATTCATATGCTCAAGGAAGATACTCCTGGTAGAGGTGTTATTAAAATATGCATACAGACTTCAAAGAGGGAGATTAAAAATACAGTCATAGAATATTGTTTTCCTGAATTTCAAGTCATAGTCATAGGGCATAAGCAATGAAATAATGTTTTCCATTTATAGTTTCCTATAATTGTTTTGTCACACAAATCACTAGAAATCTGCTGATGACTTTGAGACACCTAAAACCACACTGTCTCCCTCAAATCACAGTTCAAAATTTCCAGTAACCTGCTTGATACTGACATTTTCCCAATCAACTGATTTTACTGACTTTGAAGACTTAATGACATGATTTAGTTCCCAGGTTCAAAAAATGAGAATCTGTTTTTGTTCTCCTTCTTTGGTCCCTTATTCTTTCCTCCTGTATTTAAATAATTGGTACCTCTATGTCTATTTCACTTCCCTCACATCAACATCCAGCTAAATTTAATCTTACAGACTGAATCATGCAGATTTTCTATTCTTCTTCCTCAAGTATTTATTTCTATTGTCAGCTAAGCCAAGATCCTTATTACTCCTTCTCTAAATTACTATAACTGATTCATAAACAACTTTGTTTTGTGCCTTCCTCCTTCACCAATCTCTACTACATAATGCTGTCTGTTCTGTTTTTCCTCCTAATCACAATTAAATTAGGTCAATTTCATTACCAAAATCCTTCAATGCCAATATAGACTTCATTTAGTAAAGTCTGAGTTTTGTCCAATGTTCAAAGTTCCATCTCCTACCAATCTTATTCAAAATTCTTCAATGGCATTTATTTCAAAAATGTCCTAATCTCATGGCACTAATATATTTGCAATTACTTTGTCCCATAAAAAAAACCTAGAAGCTCTTGCTGATAAGAAAAAAAAATGTCTAAATCAATGCTGTAATTCATCACCACTTCTTGCATATAGGAAGTCTAATAAACACTTAACAATTTTTCAAACTAGTGATTCTTGTGTGTGTTGGTTTACCTACCTTCCATCTAAATCAGAATTTCTTATCGGCTTATTAATAATTTAGAGAGGTTAATGTGCCATTACGAGACCCAACTGTGGTCCTAATGCTTTGCAGTCATTAAAGGTTCCTGTTGTTATCTCCAAATGTTCGGGGGTAGTGGGAGAGGAAAGAGAAGGAGATCTGAAACAGAACATTCTAGAACAGTGCTTCTTAGGATTTAACATGCTTTCAAATCAGCTGGGATTCTTGCTACTCATTCAGAAGAGGGTGAGGGGCTGGGATTGTTTACTTCTAACAAGCTCCCAGATTATGCTGATGTTATGGATCCTTGAACCAAAGTTGGAGCAGAAAAGATAAAGTGCAAAGTGACCCCATTGCACTGAAGAGTCAAGCTGTACCCTTCCCTCTTCTGCACACTAGAGTTTCTTGCAAACACTTAAAACACGCTATGTGTTAATTTATGCAAGATGGCCAGATTATTTTTTTTTCTTTTATAATTCTACATTGGTCAGATCTGCACATACCTAATTTATTCTAAATTAACTTAAATTATAACTAACTTAATTGCTATAAGTGATAAATGATCTGCTTGGTTTAAATCAACGATATGTCAACTATTCCCCCTCAGTTTTCTCTTACAAAGAAGAGAAGTATATATAGTTAATATGCATTAACATGGAAGGAAGATGCAAAAATGACAAATAATGATTTATTATTGACTTTCAAGCACAGTCATGCAGTTGAATGTAGCAGCAGAAATTCTACCAGAATTGCCTAAATATAACTATTAGTAAAGACCTTTCATTTTTACTTCAATTAATTCAATCATATATTGTTTGGGCTGTCTTTGAAACCTGTCATAAAATTCATTTTGTGCTTTGTAACATTCAAGGAGCTTTCCCTCTTTTATTTAATTTGATCCTCAAGGAGAACCAGAGGATTATCACTGTTTTCCAGATGAGAAAACCTAGACTCGGAAAGAGCAAATCATCATCCTAATGACCAGTACATGCCAGAGAAAGAGCTAACATTGAGGTCTTCTGACTTGAAGCCCCATCAACCACTACTGTATTTTATATTTGAAGATTTAGCATTTACTTAGAAAAACAAGATTCTTTTTCCAAACAACTCTACTTACATTTTTACGGAATGTACCCATGGACAAGTTCTATTGCTTCTTCCATGTCATCATTCCACAGGGAGTACTGAAATATTTATCTTACTTTCTTGACTGTGTCTGGCTCACTGTAGCTTAAAACAAACCTCTTTATGAGTATCTCTCATTGGAAGTAAAAAGCACTTAGTTCTAATTTATGCCTCTTTTAATTAATAGGATTAAATCGGCATCTTTAAAGGACTCTGACAAAAATGTAAAATATATATTAATAGTTATTAAGATGCACAGAAATATTTTGTCAAATTTTCTGTGAAAAAAAGACATTAATTTTAAAAATGGCCTTAAATTTATATTTTTACACATGTATTGAAAGACTCTCATTGTAAAAATTCCTTTAGTGAGACCCAATGAATTAGAGCCAACTTTTAGGTAAGTGAAGTCCTAAAACAAGCACTTGTATATACAAAATTTTATCCTTGTAATAATTTATGGAATAGTAAACCAACCACACATAACATCTGTTTAAAAGGAAAATTTTTAAACAAAAAAGAGGTGACTGGTTTAATCCCAGAAAAAAAAAATTGCCTTTACTTAAGCAATGACCAACCTAAAGTTCCTTCCAGGTTTACACACAGCCGAAGACACAACCAAAGTGTCTCATCGTGTAGCTCTCTCTTATCCTGCTCAGAGGACATTGCTGACCTTTGCAGATTTCAGTGATTTTTTTTATATATCTTCTTAATTCCAAGAATGTTTCTTTTGTATGATACTTCTATGGCAATATTACATCCTACATTGTACCTTACATTATTGTGAACCTCCACAATCAATGTTTAGAACAGTGCTTAGATACAGTGTTAAGTAGATTTTAATTATTATCAATTAATAGACTTAGATGCAGATGAATTGTAGTATAAATACCATTGAACTGAAAAGCAGGGGAAACTTGGATCAGTTTATTTTTTAAATTATTTCTTATGTGAACTTGGGATTGTTATTTTACCTTTCTGGAGTTTTCTATCCAAATCTTTATCATTTTCTAAATATATATACTACTTATAACACTGTGTAAAACTGAATACTTTCCTCCTTAAACATAGTTTCTAAATGTTTGACCTCTCTTTCCATCTAGATAATAGCTGACACTGGCAATAACCCAGATAATAGCTTATTATGCAAAATAAGCCAATTTCATTAGCATTTGTTTTTAAAAGTAGCCTGGGGTACCCAAGTGACTTAGTCAGTTAAGCATCAGATTCCTAATCTCAGACTTGTGAGTTCAAGTACCACACTGGGTTCCATGCCAGACATGGACCCTAGTTAAAAAATAAAATAAAAAACATAAAAGTAGCCTATTTTTAGAGAAAAGAATGGAGTTTCATCAATATTTTTTTCAGTGGTATGGATTATCTCATATCTCTTCTGAATCATGGATTATTTCTCTCCAGGATTATTTCAACTAAAATGTAAATACAGTGTTATTTAGTTCATGAAAAAAAATACAAATCTCTTGATTTTATTTTCCTTCCTGCTACAACTGTCCATGTCTCCATTACAAGAAAAATCCTTGAAAGATTTACCTATAATTATCTACAGCCCGAGTCCATGCTCTTAAGTATCCATCAAAATTGTGCCTTGACTTCACACTCAAAGACACTGCCTTTATCAAGGTCAACAGTGAGCTTTTGTTGTTGAATTTAATGTTAATTTTTACTTGTTATCTTTGAAGACACATTAGCTGAATATGACACTGCTGATAATCACTTTTCCTTTATTTTTTTATTGACTTCCTGTGTACTAGAAGTACTGAATTTTCTCCTACATCTCTTTCCTCTCCCACTACCCCTTCTTTTCAGTTCACTTCGATGCTCATCCTTCTTTTCTCAACTTTCCTTGCTTGAGAGAATCTCAGAACACAATCCTTCAAATTCTTCTATATCCCTTAGTTATCTTATAGAGTCTCATGGATTTAAGAATTTCTGTAGGCTCACTGTCAAATTCATATCTCCAATGATACATCCCATAAACTCCAGCAATTATATACTCAAATGCCTTCATGTCATCTCACTTAGACATCTAATAGTCTTGTCTTCTCAAACAAATATATCCACTTAACTTCCCCCTCAAATCTACTTCTTTCACAGTCTTCCCTATTTCAATTAACGGTATTTCCATCCTTAAGTTAAAACAAAACTAAAAGATGGAGTCAGATTTGCTTCTTCTATCTTTTACTTCATATCCTAGCCATCAAAAAATCTTGTTGGCTCTACCTATAAATCATCCTCTTCTCCTACCTCCACTGTAACTGGTCTGACCCAAAGACCATCATTTTTTACCTGTGTCATTGCAACACATCTATTTCCCTGAATTCTCCCTTTGGGTGTATTTACAACATAGAAACCAGAATGATCCTATTACAATGAGTCAGATTATGTCACCTCTGTGCCAAAATTCTTCAGTATGATTTCCATAACACTCAGACTAAAAGCCAATGTTTTAACAATGACAACAGTAAAAGGATCTAATCTTTTTTTTTTCCCTCCTATTAACGCTCTGGTTTAATCAAATTCTTTCCCCCGTCCAACTGTTTTTTTCAGTCATACTCTCTTCCTTAGGAGCCTTAAACATGGCAGACACATTTTCACCTCATCACTTTTGCATTTGATATTCTTTTTGCCAAAAAATACTACTTTCCCAAGTATCTCCATAATTTGCAACAGGAATTTCTTTAAGTATTTATGAAAACATCACCCTCTTAGTGAGTTCTTTTCCTTTACCACCATAGTTGACTACCATACTTGCACCATCTCTAGTTAACTTTCCTGATTTGTTTCTCTCAATAGCATTTTTTATCTTCTATTTTGCTATGCAGTGTATTTATGTATGGTCTGACTTTCCATATCAGCATATAAACCACTTGATGACAAGGATTTTTGCCTCTTCTATTTGCTGCCAGAGCAAGGCCAGAAATATAATGGGCACTCAGAAACTACTGTTATTAACTGTTGACAGGTAAACATCACTTACACAGTAAGATTATCCTTGAACTCTTAAAACTACAGAAGCCAAGCAGAACAGTCTCAGTTTAGAGAAAATACATCTGGGAAAACAAGTGACTGCATTCAAATATGGCACCTCTACCAAAATTAAACCATCAATGACTTGCTTTATAGAAAAATACATATAGTATACAAGAATTCTTACTATAAGATTGATAATGCTTCTTCATTAAGTACTTAGGGGGACGTATTCAAAGCAAGCCAGCTTCTTTTCCCATGAATTTGACAAGTGTGCCCCTTTTAGATTGCATCATGTGGTCTGAACCCTTGAGTGATTTTATGATTCATTTTAATCCACTCTGAGGACTACCAACCAATCAAAGACATTACTCTTATCAAGGCCAACAATGATCTTTTTAACTGTAAGGTCTTATTAAATACTAGAAGACCATAATAGTAAAAATACTGGAAAGTACCTTTAATAAATTCACAATCTGTGGGTGGTATTTAACTGAAGGAAACTAACTGTAGTAGAAAATGCTTTGGGACTAAGTGGAAGCTATTTTAATATATGTTGTAAACAAGAGGGATTTACATAATATTTTCAAAGTTGTTTCCAGAAGGAAACTCTTGGTCTGCAACCATTCACATGGGGTAAGATAATAAGGTTTCACAAAATAATGATTGACAGCATTTATTAAATGCTTACTATGCCAAACACTGTTTGAGGTGCTTTACATGGGTCAACACACCTTAACAATCTGATTGGAACTCAATAATACATTTAGATTTACTGTTTCACTTACTGTGTTATGAGTAAGAAAAGGGCAGCATAGAAAATAAACATCCAGATATCTCACAACTAGTAGGAACAGCTAAAACCTAAGCAGTTTGGCTCTCTTCACTGTTACATCATGCTGAATCAAGATAATAGAACTAATGTTAGACTAGTCCAATCAAACAAGTTACATGAGTCAAATAACCATGAATCTCTTCCTGAGACACACGCTATACTTCATGGCTAAATAAAAGAATTTATAAATAAAGAAAAGTATAACAAATTAATCCACTCATTTTTCAGAAGATTCCAACAAAACAAAGAACCATTCTATGAAATACATTGTTTTAGTTATACAACAGAAGAAAAAATTTTAAAGGTGATTTCAAGTTTTTCTTGTCTATGAAAATACATGTAACTTTTGGAGGACCAAAAAATAGTACTTTGATAGTTATTGAGAAGAACATATTGCCCAAAAAGTAATGGTGAAAGCTTATATACATTTTTTGTATCTTGATATCTGCATTCCTGAATAACGGTTCCCTCAAGGTGTGGCAAAAGCCTGGGCCTTGAACTACGGAGATAAAGACACACAACTTAATTTTGCCTCTTAATGTATGCTTCTCGTTTGGGGGCAAGGCCTTCAGGCTCTGAGTCTCAAGAGTTTCTTATCTACAAAATAGGTACAAAACCAATGGTTTTCAGGGTATCCTAAAACAGATACAATAAAGTCCAAGTAGGGTCCTTGGAACCCGTCACGCTCTTGTTTTATAATCTTCATAGCACGTCCCACTACTTGAGATGATATTTATATATTCACTTGTTCTTTGTCTTCTTATCTGGAAAAGAAATTCAAAGGGAATAGCAACTTTTCTTGGACCTAATGAACATGGCGGTTGCTCCATACATATTTGCAGAATGGGTGAATATATGGTAACTACTAAGTGGGCTGGTTTCCTTCCTTGTGTCTAATATATGGGAGCTCAGTGTTGACTAGCTGGTGTTTTGTGGGTTTACTGTGATTCTTTGAGATAGCAAGAGTTTTAGGGTGAAAATATTCAAATGGAATTGATAGCTGAATTCTCTTTATTCCAGGTTCAAAAGGATGTGGTAAGAAAAAAGACTATATGTATGAGATACAAGCATAAACATGTATCATATATATACATATGTGTAATATATATCATAAGGCATTCACATGTAAATTAGTACTAAAATCTAATTTTAGAAAATTAGATTTTAAAATCTGAAATTAGGAAAGGAAAAGGAAAGCTAAAGAGACTACGCCAAAAAGAAAAAAAATTATGAAAAAAACCCTACAATTTATCGTTAAGAGACTTTGTATATGAGACTTTTTATATTAGTTAACTTTCATTTTTCTTCTCCAACTTCAAATTTTTTGTCCATTTCTTGTTTATCTGTGTTACCTGCATCATTTTCTGGTCTTCTAGACAAATAACATCACAGATACTAATGATTCCTGGGTATAAATATGCTTAAGTCAAATAAGTTCCCTCACAATGATTGTGAAATACAGAATGTTTATATACTATTACAGGGCTGAAAACTGTCATATATCAAAGTTATTTTTACTACACCTGAAGTATAAACTGTACACATATGTATCACTGTGAGAAGCCCACCTTGTGGGCAAAATATATATAAAAAATTTATAATATGAAATCCAGAAATATAGAACATCCTATCTTCAAGTTTCCTTACTTGTTATTCAAGAACCAGATTTAATATGCATACGTGTGCAAGAATTCAAAATATGCAACTGAAGGGAAATCTCTTTACAAAACAATAGAACCAAACAAGCTCCTGTGGATTCAGAGGTTCAAAGCTAAGTCTTTATCAAAGAGCATTCTTTGGATAAAATGGTTATTATATTTTCTGTTAGCCTTTAAGAAATCCCTCAAAATAATCTTGCAGCTTTTCAAAGTAGCTAACTCTACTGATACTGGCTGCATCTCTGGTCAGCGTCTAAGGAAGCAGGAACCATGGAAAGCAAAGAAGACAAAGCTAAGTCTGTGACCATAAAAATTATTTTTGGAAACAAAATGTATTTTTCATTTTAGATGATTTTTCTAACCTCACATTCTGGCAATGTTTTCATGCCCAAAGCACAAATGTTAGACCTCCCAAAGCAGACTAAGCAATGGGTGCTACTGGCTGATCTCAATTCATTCGTCAGGCTCAGAAGAGAAGGAAAATGCCAAGAGAGACTTATGATCATTGTCTCAGAAGTAGGAATGTGGTCTACAGGCAATTTCTGTCACCGTAACCCTAAACTGGAAGGAATTTTATATGTCATAACTATTTATTCTGGAATAGCACACTTAAAAATAGTGGGATTTGACCTGCTTTCCTCTGAGTCTCTCAGATATGGTATAGAAAAGGTGGACAAGGGAAGCTGTTCACATGCTTGGAAGTGGGTGGGAAATGTAGACATGGTAAGGTGGGAGAGATGATTTCCAAAGAGAAGATGCCATATTCTTTAAAGTGGAAAGAGGCGTGCCCTATAAGGGTTGTGAATACTTCTCCTAGCAAAGATGAATAGTAGCTATGGGGAGCTAGTAGGGGTGTGTGTGTGTGTGTGTGTGTGTGTGTGTGTGTATTTGTGGGTCGGGAGATATCTGTAATTCCTATTCTGCATTCAGTCTTTGCTACTGCTTACCAGACTATGACATGTAAATTACGTAAATGTAGAGAAAAACCTAAAAAATATAACATTTGGAAAGTGTAATGTAAGAACCATGAAAAGAGTAGTTTTTATTGCATTTACTCCAACACTTAGACCAGTTCCCCTTTTATATAAGCACTAGGCACTGAGAGGAGTGACAGTCAAAACAGAGGTAACTAAAATAAGATTTTGAACTCTTAGGGATGATTCCAAGTCCAAAAACATATTCATAACAAAAACAGAAGAAAACAAAAAACCTCTAACTAGATGAACTAGCCCCAGCTGTATGGAATTAATTAATGATGTTTTTCTATCTGTAGAGATTGATTTATTTTCCAATAATCAACTACCACATTTGAGTTAATATTTTACAATGACTTCTATGAAATTGTCACTATGACCTCATGATCACAATGACAATCTATTTTTTTCCATATATTTATCAAAAGGCACATCTCACAAATCTGTAGATCTCTTTTGGTGAACCCTGTGACCTTAAATAGAGCATGTGTCCTTCTTCAACTCTGTTAATTTTTACAACTGAAAACCTTATCATCAGTCAACTAGGAGCATGGTGCTGTGGCCAGTGCTAAAGTTTACTCTGGTCGGTAAGTGACTCAGTGAAGAACCAATAATGACCAGGACCTAAGAAACAGGAACAGGCACCTGGGCTCTATGCAGCAAGAGGCTGACTCAGGGGCTGAGTCATGACTCAGTCTGGGTCCCTGGCAAATTTCTCAGTTTCTCAGTACCTCCATATCCTCACATATGGAAGGGGAAGATGACAACCTCCACCGTACTGGGTGGTGGTGAGGATGAAGTGACAACACGCAGTCCTTATACCAATGCTTACCTCATAATGAATCATCAGTGACTGTTAACTATTAAAGTTTCTTTGCAAGCCTGATTTACTTTGCATTGTTCACAGATATCAATTCAATGTTCTAATGTTATTCATTGTATCAGAGGAACCAGAGAGCATCCCCCTTATTTTCCCCTTTAATCTTTTTATTTTCAAACTTTCTGCATCTCTCTCTGTCTCTCTCTTTTTTTCATTATCTGGCATTTAATATTTGTTTTCTCTTCCTTTTCTTTTTTTTTTTTAAGATTTTTATTAATTTATTTGACAGAGAGAAACACAGCTAGAGAGGGAACACAAGCAGGGGGAGTGAGAGAGGGAGAAGCAGGCTTCCCGCCGAGCAGGGAGCCCGATGCGGGGCTCGATCCCGGGTCTCTGGGATCATGACCTGAGCCGAAAGCAGTCCCTTGACCAACTGAGCCACCCAGGCGCCCCTCTTCCTTTTCTTAAGGTGAATTTTGAATACAGACAAATGAACAAATCTGACTTGTGCATATTACAGGTTGTGAAAAATCCATATAACGTGAGTAATAACATCCCTTATTAGGACAGAGAACTCTTCCATAATCCCAGAAAGTTTTCCCTCATACTCTTCCCTGTTAATCCTCTCCTCAACCACACAGTGGCAACATTCTGTTTTTTTTCTTTTTTACCTGTTCTAAAAATCCTAGAAAAATATAAGAACTCAAAAATAATATGCTGCCCTAACTCTTTAGTTCATGAGATATAAATTCCAAACAAATGCCAACATATGAAATGTGTAATGGGTATAATGTTAATTCCATTTCCACTTACATTCAACATCAACTTAGGTTTTATTATTGATATTTCATTTGAGTTCAGAAAATAACTTGTCTTAAAGATCAAAGGATATTAAAACTGCAGGTATAATCTTTCCTCCCAAGTTCAGAATAAAGGAGTATAAGTACCCTACATTCCTCTCATTACTTGAAGTATGAAAGAAACCAAGAAAAGAAATATCTTTAAGCATAAAACTTGGCGTGCTCTCTTTTTCTCTGTTATATCTATCTATACACACAAACACGTACATAAGATGACTATATATAACTCATATAAACTTTGCTTTTATATTAATTTAAACCTTTAAAAACAATTATCTTAGCAGATTTCATTTCTTAAATAGTTTTTCATCTCTGTATTAAAAACCTTTCACAGGGTCTTTTTAAAATAATAAATACATATATGTTTGAGGTCTTGAAGGTATATTACTGTGATAATTTTTTAAAGATATCTTACTGTGTTTGGGTGCCTGGGTGGCTCAGATGGTTAAGCCTCTGCCTTCGGCTCAGGTCATGATCTTAGGGTCCTGGGATCGAATCCCACATCAGGCTCTCTGCTCAGCAGAGAAACTGCTTCCTCCTCTCTCTCTGCCTGCCTCTCTGCCTATTTGTGATCTCTCTCTCTGCCAAATAAATAAATAAAATCTTTTAAAAAAAAGATATCTTACTGTGTTTAAATATAAATTGTCTTGAACTAGGGATAAACTAATTAGCATGAGCCATAAGAAATTAATGCTTTTCTAATTTTAGGGATTGACTTATTTTAATACAAAACTAATTATAACCTACAGACCAAAATCTTCTAATTATGCTAATCAGTAGTTGATCATTGCAAATAATGAGCTGGAAAGTATACACGAACACCCTTGTACCATTTTCCTCACAAAAATAAGAAATAATTGGGCTTTGTGTTTATAATAATAGTTTTATTAACTGATGCCAATACTATAAACATTTCACTGAAGTCAGTATGCATTTCTAAACAAAAGAAATACAGTAATCAAAAAGACAATCTGAAGAACAGTTACACACTTACCTTTGTAAGTCAGCTTGAGTCGTGGAATATTTTGCTTAGAAGTTCCAATGACTGGAAGAAATAGCATGGTCATGCTTAGTATCATCAAGGCATGAAAAAGGTGAAAATCATGGCTTCTGGACTTTAGTCTTTCATTTTTATTAACAGTCATGATGAAAACGTCTTCTTTTAAATGGTTTTAATTTAATCTAAAAAAATAAGAAAATAACTATTAATATAGTAGTTTGTAGATTTTCCTAGACTTACTAAATTATAATTTTCTGAATATGTATAGATTCTAAAAAAATAATTGTTGTTTAGATCTTGCAATTGTTACAAGGGAAAGAAATCAGAAATGCATAATAAAACTTGGGTCTGCCTTTACTCAGATGCAGAGATCAAGACATAACTAAACTTCAACTATTTAAGGTGATTAGCATTTCTTCCTCTATCAAAGTTTGTCTGTTTGTTCTAACACAAAAGCAGAAGAATCAACTCTTTCTAACTTGATGAGGTCTTTACTCAGATAAGAATACTGGTAGAAGCCCATTCTTTCCCCATATCATCCCCAAGGAAGAAGATTCCCAAGCAAAAACAAAGAAAAGCTGTTATTTTCAGGGAGTTCATTTCTTGTTCCTGATAGAAAGATGTTTTAAAAGTCTACTTAAGGGGCGCCTGGGTGACTCAGTCCGTTAAGCTTCTGCCTTCAACTCAGGTTATAATCCCAGGGTCCTCGGACTGAGTCCCTTGTCAAACTTCCTGCTCCATCTGGAGCTGGCTTCTCCCCCTCCCCCGGCTGCTCCCGCTATTTGTGCTGTCTCACTCACTCTCAAAAACAATAAATAAAATCTTTAAAAAAAATAAAAATAAAAAGTGTACTTAAAATAGGAAAAAATAGGAATGATTAGGCCTACAAATTTTAGGCCTGAAATGATGCAATCTTACCCACACCGTATATACTATCCTACATGGGGCAATACTGAACAAAAAAACAAACCAACATGAAAGGGTTTATAAAAGAGAGGAAGTTGTTATTAACTAGGTTACCATAAAGAAGCTGCCTTGGTTGTTTTTTGTTTTTGTTTTTGATCATAACCTGAGCCAAAGTCAGATGCTTCTAACCAACTGAGCCATCCAAGGTACCCTAGTTGTCTTTGTTAAGACATGGAATAAATTAAAACATATTTTCAACTAAGCCTGATAATAATAATTACAAATAATAGTCATTGAATATTTATATGTACCAAATACTTTTTGTTTCTAAGCCTGATAACAGCAACTACAAATAAGTCATTGAAAATTTTATGTACCAAATACTTTTTGTTATAAAATACTCTCCATAGGGCGCCTAGGTGGCTCAGTTGGTTAAGCCACTGCCTTCAGCTCAGGTCATTGTCCTGAAATCCCAGGTCACAAAATCAAAGCATTAGGGATAACCAATCACAAACAACCAACAGACGTCAGGCTATAGCCAATTCTGCCTTTGCGTCAGCACCTTCTCCACAGGAGTCTGTCCCTGACTCCTGAAGGCAAGGGACTGCTAACCACTGACAGGATTCCTGACTGGAATCAATTTTTGCTCAAAAAACCTTAAAATTTTAATATGTCTCAGTCTATCTTTTAATAATGCCACTTCAGCCATGAAAGTTGGATAATTGTTTACCTCATTTTACAGATGAGGAAACTGAGGTACAGAGTTAAATGGTTCTCACAAGTTCACATAGCGGATAAGAAGTAGATAAAAATATGAGGTCAGGACTTTAGCTAGAGTTAGCTTCTTAAACTCCAAAGTCTTTGGGTGCTTTTCAATATGGGAAAGTCTTCAACTTCTCGTCTTTTTCCACAAAGTTAGAGAAATAGCCCACAGAAAGGATCTTGCTATTCTGACTTCCCAGGAAGATTCCAGATGTAGTACCTGCTTTAACTTCTGACCAAATAATTTCTGTGCTTTCTTGGTAATAGCTATAACCATAATAAAATAGTCTTATACTTTACGTAATTTTCTAATTATTTAATATTAAAATGTTCTGTGTTTATATGGTTTAGTTTTAAGAGAAGGTCTAATATATGTGAACTTTCTTATGAAAGATCAACTTTTTAGTAAATGCCTATGCATATCAAGGATCTAGTTACTTTGAATCTCAGAAGTTAATATCAATCTGGGAAAAGGAACTAAAATAAAATTTAGGGATGTATTGATTTATTGTTATACATGACAAACATTTTATATACAGACCACAAACTTTATGTTTCATGAAATGTTAAACATGAATGCTTAATAAATTATATTTTTGTATACACTTTTAAAAAATATATTTTCATGGTATAATAATCTAATTGTCTTCAAAGATACCTATAGGAAGTACCTAACTATTCTGTCTTGTGTGTAATCTGTGCCTATTTAATTCTTTGATTTAGAAAATTACTGCATATGTGAATAATCAAGGTAATTTAGATACTAATTTTTTGAGCTTTGTAAGTATTTTTTTTTTAATTTTTTTTATTGTTACTTAATTTTTTTTTTCCAGTGTTCCAAGATTCATTCCCCATTCCCCACACCCAGTGCTCCATGCTTTAGGTGTCCCCAGTACCCACTACCAGGCTCTCCGATCCCTCTACCCCCCTCCCTTCAAGTCCCTCAGTTTGTTTCTGTGTCCAAAGTCTCTGTTGTTTCATTTCCCTCCCTGGATTACCCTAGTTCCCATTTACTTTCCTTCTCCCACTGTCCTCCAGGTTACCCCTCATGCACCGCAAGTAAGTGAAACCATGTGATACTTGACTTTCTCTTCTTGGCTTATTTCACTCAGCATAATCTCTTCCAATCCAGTCCATGTTAAGTGTAGTGCCTGGGTGGCTCAGTCGGTGGAGCGTCCTACTCAGTTTCGGCTTGGGTTGTGATCTCAGTGTCCTGGGATTCAACCCCAAATAGGGCTCCACACTCAACGGGGAGTCTGCTTGAGGATTCTCTTCCTTTGCCTTTCCCTTTGCCCCTCCCAATTCTCTCTGTCCCCACCTCCATTCATACATATTCTCTCTCTCTAAAATAAATAAATAAATCTTTTTTAAAAAACCGAAGAGTATTGCACTAAATATGCCACATATTAGATATTTTATTCACATTTGCTTGACATTCTTGAGCAGTATTAATTAGATATAATTTGAGAGAAAACAGGAATGTCCTTCTAACCAAAAAGATCTAAGCCATCAGTAGCACTTTATGAAAATTTTAGTTTTTAAAATTTCATTTAATACATAAAACACTAACAAAGTCCTTCTTTAAAGAATATATTTAAAATAAATTCTTAAAAATATAAAGAACTGTATTATTTTAAAGCTAGTAGGACAAAATGTTTGGTACTGCCACAAAACAATCACTTTAGCTGGTCCACAGGAAAACTTACCAAGATTAGTTTTATATTATGTGAGTTTTAAGCTACTCAATCTCTTAAGAAATTAATCTTACAATCTTTCAATTTGTCATTTATACCAGTAAAAAAATGGATACATTCTTTGACTTACAAGTTCTCCTTAAAAACTTATAATTTTTCTGCAAGAACATATGTACAAGAATATATATGTAACAGTCATTAACATAACAGCTAGTCCCCAACCATTTATTAAGATGAGGAAAAAGATAAGACTCTTTTCTTAAGGAAGTGATTGATTATATATAAATAAGTAAAGCACCATGAAATGATTTCTAAAATCAAGATATTTATGGGATGCTATAGAAGATAGCTCAAAGGAGTATCATATAGATTTAAGCAAGACAAGGATAGTTGCATGGAGGACACTGAAAGGAGAACTGAAAGCAAAAAGAGAGTTTCAGAGGGCAGTGATAACTCATTAACGGTTCTTGAAAAGCCAGAAGCATTACAGACTTGGTTAGATTGCTACGAGGAGAAGGGATAGAATAGCATAATCCAGAAAGATGGAAGAGAGAGGAAACCAAAGATGAACTTGACCTAACTGCTAAATGTGTGTCATGTCTGTTCTGGTACCTAATATATTATGACTCAGATAAAATGCCTTTGATATTAGATCATAGACACTGATTCTATCCATATTCATCAGCGACTTTAATCCCATTTGCCTGTCCCTTTCATTTTTCCCTCTATCTACACGTTAGTAGAATATGGGTATCTGATTGCAGAAGACCCATAGTCTTGGCATACACACATGTATTCGTCCATCTATCCTTCCTCCCACTGCCCACTCTCCCCCACCAAAAAAAAAAAAAAATAAGAAAGGTAAATTGAATACAGAGTTTAAGTGTGTTAAACTTCTCGTGAGGCTTAGTTTTTCTGAGCTTCTGGACACGTGAAATACTACCTTTTTCTTCATGACATGCAGCAACGCATGTGATGTGAATGTATGTTTAGGTACACAGGCAAAAGAGAGGGAACTCTCCATGTGTGCATTTTATTAGCAATAATGACCTTAGTACAGGACCTTTCTTGGGAATTAATGACCAGTTGGGGTTAATGGCCCTTGGCTATGTATTGAGATATCTACTCCTCCAACTGATCATTAATCGCTAAGACATGCCCTGTGCCTCCAACACTATAACTTAAGAAGATTGATGTTTTGGTTTTCAATGAACAGTAGTCATAGTGTTCCTTGTAACCCAACTCATTAATACTGTTAAATAAGTTAAAAATCAAAGTGCTGTTTTCCTTGCTACATGACATTCCGATAAGAGCATGCACGTGCTGTTACATACGCTAAGGGTGAGAGACAAAATAAAAATCCTGAAACTGTCAGAACTATTTTTTTAACTTTAAATATTTTTCTACTATAAAACAGTCACTCTCTATAATCTGCTTTTCCTGGTTCATTGTTTTTCTTCCCAACAATTCTCTGAATTCAATAATCTTTTAATTGAGGTAATTTATGGGTTAAATGTATAGCCAACAATCTCTCCACTAATCTATTGATATTGTGCCATTGTCCTTCCAGTGGATGTGTGTGTGTGTGTGTGTGTGTGTGTGTGTTATTTATGCACACGTGTGTGCCCTGCATCTGGGAGGAATTACAGAGAGAAGTAGGTGTGATTTAACCTAACGTGGGTGGATTTAGTGAATTGCATAGGTTATATTGCATGCTACTGTCTGTAACAAGCTCGACCTGGAGCCAATTAAGTGAATGTAATCTATTCCAGATGTTCACTAGAACAAACAGCACTCTTGGGGGATCTTCAGATGTGGAGCCAATGGAGAGTGTTCTGATTACGAGAGATTTTTACACACTGTTCCACTAAATCAGAGATTCAAATGCATAACCTCACATTCAAGAAGGCCTTGTGCCATTTCCCAAAGGAATACAAAGAGTCCAGGGCTTACTGGATGGATAGTAACTTGTCAAAAATACTATTTGAGGAGCAAGGGATATAAAATTTTATATGTGAACTTCATTGATTTGCTTTATTTATTTATATTCATTCCAAATGTCATTAAGATAATGTATAATTATGGTGAAAAATGTATTTAATGCATAAATAGGCAAGTATTGAGACATAAAAATCTGAACACTTAAATTTAGGATTTTTTCTCAGGGGTGTGTGTGTGTGTGTGTGTGTGTGTGTGTACGTGTGTTGGGGAAAGGGGCAAAGAACTCTTGATTTTTTAATTTATAAAGGGCTATTTGTTCTTCATACCTTCATGGTACACATAAGGTCACTTGAGACTTTTTTATTCATTCAAGAGACATGAGGAATCATGACTACACCCAAATTAGTAGTATTATCTGTACAAGTTCACTGTGGCTTAATTGTAGCTCATATTTTTGAATCACTATTGGATTAAATGTTTTTCTGTAGGATACAAAAAAAACTGATAAATTATTAGTAACATGACTTCATGGTAAGGATGTGGACAAGAAACTGGACCGAAATTATTGAAGAGACATGCGAGTAAAAGAGACAATATAGGCAAACAATGAGAAGCTTTTTGTATTTTATCTCATCCTTTCTAAGTTTCTCTTCACATGTTTTCTAATATATCTAATGTCCTACTACTTTAGCACAGTAAGGGGTATGCGATCACTGCTCAAGTGTACCATACTCTCACCAGTGAGTAGAATTTATGCAGCAGAAGTTCTCATTGAAAAATTTTAACTATTATTGGACTTCATTGTTTCAAGAAGTCATGAATTCCTCAACGATCAGTATGGTCCCATGGAGTCTGAGAGACCACCGGATTTTTTTAGAGAAAACAAGAACAGACTTAACATTTAATTAAATGTTAATTTACTTCCTTACATCCTTATGGATATTTCACCATATACTAGACTAAAAATGAATAGCATCAGTAATTTAGCTGTAAAGTTGAGCTGAATTCTTTGTAAGTAAAGATACATTAAGGTAGTTACATTTTTATTTTGCAGGGGTTTAACCACAATGTCTACATTTCTAAAATACACTGAAAATATATTGTATAAATACCTATATAAATACCCACTCAACAAAGCCCTTTTGTTACATGTTACTTGGGTTTGCATGTCTTACAGCCTTGTACTTATGGCCACATCAAATTATTCAGGATCTCGGCCTTAATGAAGCCAGTTCAACAGGAAATAACAGTAAGACTTCACCACATACAAGTACAACCTGTTAGGATTACTATTGTGGGTGGCACTTTTTTTCAGAACATAACAGTTACAACAAAACAATGCTTGTAAAGAGGTCCTAAAGAAATCAAATGTCCCCAAGGCCCAAATTGCTCAAATAATTAACACATATACAAAAAATATATATATAACACTACTGCAAGGGGCTTATGCTAGTCATCTTTCTTACCCTAAATTACCTATCATTTTCAACTCAAGGAAATACAGTTATCATCGCATAGGGTCAGAAAAAGCACCAACAGCAAAATCTTAGTTGGTCTCTCCTTTAATCTGATTTACCCACAATTCAAAGAGTTCAGATTTTCCTTTTCAAATTCTCACACTCTAGAAAATGTTTGTTGATGCAACTTCTCGTTACCAGGATCATTTTATTTCTCACCTTTTGAAATTCTGATATGCATTTTGAGAATTACAAAATTTGTTTAAGTATTCTATGGAAATACTTACAGAAATTATAGAATACATGGAAAATTTCAATACCCGCCTTTATATACAAAATATAAATGTATACAACGGGATTCCTGGATGGCTCAGTCAGTTAGACATCTGCCTTCAGCTCAGGTCTTGATCCCAGGGTCCTGGTATCTAGCCTCGAATCAAGCCCTCTGCTCAGCGGGAAGCCTGCTTCTCCCTGTTCCTCTGCCCTTCACCCCTGCTTGTGCTCTCTCTCTCTCTCACTCTCATTCTCTCTCAAATAAATAAATAAATACAAATTTTAAAAAACATGTATAATTATTTTAACTGTTTGTTTTTTAAAGTTTAACAACCTCCACCTCAAATATTCTGATACTTGACTCTCATGGTTTAAAAAAAGTTTTTTTTTAAATAAATAGAATATTAAATAAAGCAGAGTAGGAATTATGGCAATTAAGATGGACATTCTCTTGAAATAATAAAATAAGAATTAGCCCTGTGTTTATTATCAAGAGGATCTTCTAATGTTTTGCTGCTTTTATCTTTAAGGAATGTCATTATCATCAAAACTGAGCGATATTTTGGTAAAGATCCAAAAATTTTAACTTCCTTTCCTGAAATATATATCTAGATATTAATGTAGACATTGAGCTACAAGTCCAATAAAGATTTTCCCAGACTTTATAGTATTTATCTAATATTTCTGCTAATGTAATCAATAAGTAGATTTAAATCTTAAACTGTCTCTTCAATGATAAAATGTACAAAATATTCTATATACAAACTGATTTCGTATCCCAATGGTCTCTGTGTCACCTGAAATAACCATGTACCTGGAAACTTGTCTTTCAAAGCAACATGGGTATTTTATTGTATTAAAAACTATTATCATGGTGCTTGCTTTGGTAGGGCTTATACTACTGTTGAAGCAATGCAAGGATGCACAAAGACAAGAGCATAGCACCAGCATAAGAATGATGGACAAATGTGTAGAGTTAAGAATTTTTTGTTTCCTGACCTGCGTGGTGGTCCTGATCTTTATAATTTTCATATGTATGTTGCATTTTCCAATTAAAAACATTTATTGAAATAATTATGTTAAAAAAGGAAATGTAAAGAAATTTTTTATTACTTAATGCATACTTCCTAATAGACTGTGAAACAGGAGATTCACTATATCTTCAAAAACAATATTCAGAAGTTATTAATTGCCAACCTGTAAAAACTATATAAATCTTATACAAAATCATATATGTATAGCAAATAGTATTTAAGGAATTTCCTACAGTGAGTCTACATGAGTTTGCATTATTTTTATTTTAGGATCTCAAGGTTGTATGTATTGGACACTAGTAAATATTTAAAAATGAATTAAGTCATATTTTATTAACATATAATGTATTATGAATTAAGTCATACTTTAAGACATATAATATAGAATATAAGGGTTGTCTGTGAAACTCCTTACTTTTAAATAAACAGACCAAGATATCCATTCAAATCTACCAGTAATTCTAATATTTAACATCAAATTTTTAAGCTAAACAAGGCTTATGGCAAGAAAAATGTGACCTTGAACTTCATATTCACATAAATTCTCCAGGAATGCATGTACTTTCAAGATCAAAACACTTAAAATAAGTTAAATGGCTCCTCTACAGCATTTTTTTTTTTTTTTAGGAAAAAAGATGTACTAAACACATTAACACTACTTGTTTCATCACTATTTAATGAAACACCTAGGGAAATAAACTTTTCTAGCACCATGAGGCATTCATTCCATCTGCATAGGGAGGAGAGTTTAAATATTCACTTCATAAACAGCACTACCTGGGAATAAAAAAAAATAGGCAGTGTGTGAAAGGAAACTTAGTGTCATACACAGACTTTAGTAACCCAGGCTTCAAAGTAGATTTTAATTTCATGATATTTGAAATTTTATGACTCAACAGGGCAAAATGGGTGGTGGGGATTAAGGAGGGCAATTGTGGTGAGCACTGGGTGTTATACATAAGTGATGAATCACTAAATTCTACTCCTGAAACTAATATTACTCTGTATGTTAACTAACTAGAATTTAAATAAAAACTTGAAACAAACAAAAATGAAATAATTTTAATGTGATTGATGTTATTTTCCTTATATTTAGCACCTTGAATTCAATACAGCTGATGACTATGCAAACAATAAGGCAGACTTTCAACAAATAAAAAATTTTCTAGCACGTTTGGCAGTAATAGTTTTTTAAGTGATTATTGTTTATATTTTTAGTGATGATGACAGATGTTAATGGATTTCATCTTGTTTTAAAATGTTTCATATGCAATTGTTACAATCCACGTATTTTTATTTTCACTCAACCGTTTTGGGCTTGGCAGATGAGGGAACAGAGGCAAAGAGACAGTACATCAGTGGACAAGGCTTCTCATCCAGAATCAGACACAAGGTCAAGTTACCACACCCACTGAGCTCTTCCAGGAACGCTGGTGAGGTGGGTGGGGGAAGCCGGGGGGGGGGCATTGGCGTGGGGAGAGCCTACCCTAGGGTCCACGTTGTCTAGGGAATGTTTCTGAAGATGCAGAAGAACTCTCAATCCAGTGGCTGTGACTGCTGGCATGCCCCCAGTGTCTCTTTGGCAATGTCCAAGAGAACATTTGTGGTGAGGGCAATGCTCTGTATCTTGTCCAATATGGCACCATGAGCCACACATGGGCAAGTGAACACTTGAAAGGCAGGTGATCTAGGAACTAGTTTTTAAATTTTATTAAGTTTTAATGAGCTTAGCCCTTTCTGTTTTTGTTCTTGCTTTCATCTCTTGCTGATGTATAGGTCAGGGGCTAGTCTATCTAATCTAGAGTAGTAATAGTAGTATTTACTGGGTAATAATAGTAACCTTAGTTCTGGGATATTAAATGTAAGCACAGAACAAGAGAGGGCAGAAACACTTTTTTTTCCTGGTAAGAAAATCTAGGCATTAACTGAAAGAATTTATATGGCACAATTATCTGTTTTATAGTTCTGAATGGAAAACTAACAGAGATTAAATTTTAAAATTTCCATTTTCTTTCCCCTTAAACTTATTTGAGTAAGATGAAGACAAAGGCACTCTTTCATCTTTTTATTTCAGTAGCATTGGAAACTGTTTTGTTATGAGCTAAACATGACTAATTTTTGTTTATAGAAGAGCTCTTTCTTTTACACCATTTGCATTTCTAATTGTGTCTTTCTTAAGTGTCTATTGCAAAATAAATTTGGACATGATCATTGTAGGGGGGTTGCTAGTCAAAAAAGGGCTAGGTATCTGGAACATGGTTATCCATAATAAAAGTCTGCAAAATTTGTCACAGATTCTTTATCAGCTACTACCAGAATTCAAAAGCTCCCCAAACCCTGACCTAGTCAATATTCTCACATTTGGTTCAGTTCTACTATTAAAACACTAACAATAATTTAAAAAATAAAGTCATAACTTTTATAAATAAATCAACATTATAATTTCCATTTTTTTACACTTAGAGGGTTGTGTTGTTAAATTTCTTTTATTTACATTTCTAAATGGTCCCAGCTATTACTGTACCTCCTGTGGGACATGTCAGAAGTAGAGAAAAGGTAATTAAGCAGCAAAGCCCAGCTCTGCCATTTGCCTTCTGTTTCTCAGTGAAATTACATTTATCACATCTGAAATAGTAAATAATAAGAAGAGTATTTAACTCATGTGTTGTAAAGATTTTTAAAAATGTTGTAAAGCACTATACTATGCCCAGTACATAGTAAATGATCAATGAGTATTAGACTTTTAAAAATCATTCTACTCAATTTGTCTTAATTTTCCACTAAAATTCTTTTTAAGTACAAATGCAAATTATGACATTAAAGGCATGTAATAAAAACTTGCATGTATGTCCACAAATTTTAAGGCCTATAAAATAAAGATGTCTTAGGAAAATAATACATAATCTCCAAGAATATGAAGACAAAGAAAATAATTAGAAGAGATCACCAAAAAGGACAAATGAACATGACAGCAAATAAATTCCATTTCTATGGTTTAAGAGGGGGCTATTGGTGATGTTTTGAATTTTGTTATGAAGGATAAGACATTGTACTTGGAGTGCTTCCAGTGCTATTCATTTAAATTAAATCACAAGATTTATCAAGAAAGGGAGAAGAAATAAATACCCAATAATATAAGAATTTCGTATAAACTTTAAAATTAAAATAGAATAAGCATTGGTGAGTATGTATGATACTTAACTTACGATTATCACTTGTATTAAAAAGATTAAGAGGATTCGGGTTCTTTTGGTGTTTTTTGTTTTTTTTCTAGAAAGGATACTAGCTCAGAGAGCATAAAGGGAATTTAAATAACTGTGGGCTGTGCAGAATTGAAGTATATAGTATATTCAATGGTATATTCAAAGTATAGCAATAACATATGTCTACAATTCAATATATCTTTTTTATTGGATTTTAATACAGTATATATTTTTGGACCTTTATGCAGCTATCCAACCTGTTTCATTCATCATACTATTTTCAATTCTAAACACTAGACTTTATTTTTAAAATGGGTATAAAGATCTTTCATGAACTTAGTTTTTTTCACATTCTTTAAAACAATTTACTCTGCCTAATTATGATGCCACTTTAGAAGTTTACATATTTTATATTTGATAAGTTAAAATATCCTTTGACACATGTGGATAGGAGTATTTTAAATAGTTAATTTAAATAATTTTTCTGCATCAAAAAATAACTACATTTAAATGCAGATACATTTTATCCAAGATCAATTTTTACAAGCATATTTACTTACATTAAAATTGTTATTATAAAGTGAATTTTAAAATTCATACCAGCTTATAAAATACAGTTGATCCTATGATCAACTATAACATAATATAGCAAAATTTTATCTGCTGGATAACAGGAGTTAAAAATAATTTTTAGATTATAATAACCCAGAAAAATAGCAAAACAGTATCTCCTGACTGAAAGCAGAGCAAAATTAGTTATAATGTTCATATTCAATTAGGTTTACATAAATTAAAAAAAAACTTTGATTACATTTTTAAATCATTCCAGATCTGTAAACATGCCAAGTATTATTTATAACACTTTTCAAAATTGCTGTATTTATAGCATACCAAAGATTCGAGGTTGTCTTTCCCACAGATTCAGAGCTATTGCACCTCTTAGAATATCTTAATATATCTGCTAGCCCTAAGATTGAACATTAAAAGCACATATTAAATAATCCCTCCCATATTCAGTAATTTCTTCCATATATATTTCCATAAGTATTCAGTGTTTCTATAACATGAGCTTTACTGTCCTCAGAACGTATATTTCAATCATGTTAATTAGAAACTAATAAAGCTAAAAATAAATAATATATTGTGTAATACCAACAGCATTATTACAAAATGATTAAATATTGTTTTATAATTAATACAAGTTTTAAACTTCCTTTACATATACCTTCATACGAAGATATTATATATGTCATATTTTAAAAATACATTTTGCCATATTATTTAATATATTTTAATATAATTACTACGTATAATTATATATTTATATATGTATATATATATATATATTTTTTTTTAGAGACGGAGGGAGAGGGTTCAGCATGTGTCAGAGGGAAAGACAAAATATTAAGCAATTTTAAGCCCAACACAGGGCTCGATCCCATGATCCTGAGATCATGATCTGAACCAAAACCAAGAGTCAGCCCTTTAACTCACTGAGTCACCCAGGGGACTAGAAGATATTATGCTTAAAAGTATGACTCTGTAACTCCTTCAGAAACAGTGTTAAATATACTAGATATGCAATATAGAAGAACGGTGTGAATCTTGTTGAAGAGCCATGGGTAGTAAAGCCAAATTTATCCCTCATACCTGTGTTCTCTTAATACCTACAAGGGAGTAGTTCCTGGGCTCACACACATTTGTATTTAAAAAGTAACATACAAGTGCCCAGTACATGAGCAGTATGCCTGTGTGAAGAACGCAGAGAGCGGCAGTGGCTCAGCTGGTTATGCAGCCGGCTCTGGATTTCAGCTCAGGGGATGATCTCAGGGTCCAGGGATCCAGCCCTGCCTTGGGCTCCATGCTCAGCAAGGGGTCTGCATGAGGATTCTCTCTGCCTCTTCCTCTGCCCCTCCCCTTTGCTTTCATGTATGCTCTCTCTCTCTCTACAATAAGTCAGTCTTAAAAAAAAAATGGACTGGGTGCTGCCTTATGAAGTGAAACTGATAAATTTCAATTTCTTTATCAGGCAGCCCCATATTTCTAAACACTCTCTGATATTTCTCATGTAAACTTATTTTGCCTTTTGTTTCATTTTGTGTTGAAGCCTGTTCTGAATATTTGGCTATCCAGTTTCCCCTTCTAAACCCTCATCACCATCCTTACCTAGTTCCCTATTAACCAACATCAGTTTCTTTTTCCTTCCTTTTTCAGATGTAATTGACATATAACATTGTACAATTTTAATATCAGTTTCTGAGCTGTGTTTAATTCCATCTTTGCACCCTCTGCTATATTTGAAGAACTGTATTTAAATAGCCATCCCAAATCCTTCTGCCTCATTTAGTAAGCAAGAAATTCCTGTGTTCAGCACATAGCTACAGATAGACATTTCCCCATTTTTATTTTTTAAATATTTCTCTACTAGAGAAAACGTTTTGTCTACATGACCTCTGACATTACAGTAAAAAATGAAATTAGCACTGTACTCTGGCTTTTTAAATGCAGAATTCACTTTTAGTAATCTCTCAAAATCCTCAATAATCAATTCACTTATGTTTACCATGTGTTATAGCAACTGAGATAAAATTCTTCAGTCTCAAAGAGGCAACATAACCTAAGAACCCAGGCCTGGGCTGTGCGATGGTTCAGACTGCAAATCCGTTTTCATTACTTATCAGCTTCCCACCCTGAGAGAATTTACTTAATTTCTCTAAGTCCAGTTTCCTCACCTATTTAATGGCTTCTCAGTTCTTATCAAATAGGATCGTTGCAAAAATAAAATGAGATAATGTAAGGAAAGCATTTAATACCTTCTTTGAGCTAGGTCTCAAAAAATGTTAGCATAAAACTTTTTCATTTTTGCATGGACTGTGATAGCAACTATTTTCCCAAAGATAGAAAGTGAATACAAAACTTAAAAGGAAGCCTGAAAACTCCCATGTACTCCTATTACACTTGCAAATGTGTTTGTATAATTTGGCATTAAAGTTCCCAACCTTCATTCCACAATGTAAATTTTTTCAATGCATAGTCAGATAAAATCCCTATTAAAGTAATAATAATACATTATTTTCTTTAAGCTAAAAATTTGTTGAGCCAAATGCAGTGCCAAAATGAAATCCTAACCAAAAGAACACACTTAATTGCTTTATTCGTTAAAGAAATTGTTAGCAAATCAAAATAAAGGCAAAGTAAAACAAATATTTTTGTTTGAGAACATTCAACTTGGAGTTACCAAATATGTTTGCAGAAAAACCTATGGAGGAAGTCTTAGAAGTAAGATTAATACTTATAAACAGTTTTGACAGTAAGCCAATCTAAAGTTACTCCTGAAAGCTTATTTGGATATTGTTAAGAGCCAAAAGGGTTTATATATATAAAGAACTTTAGCTTTAATTATAACTGTTGTACTTTTTCAGAGTATTCAAAACACTGAACCACTCTAGTATAGTAAAACCACAGTTTAAAGACCTTTCCAAATAATATATAGGCCATTTCATACATCCTCATGAGATTTGTATTTGTACTTTCCAGAACACGTGTAATCTCCATCTATGGACACTTGTGCTTTTTTCAGCCACATGAAAGGAAGGCCAGCAAGTACTCACCACTCTCTCACCAAAGCCTAGCACAGTGACTCGCAGGAAGTAGATGTGCATATATTTGCTTAACAAATGAAAGAAGCAGTCAATTTCTTCTTTCCTTTATCAGCTCACTTCTATGACATATGGTAATAAGCAGCTAAAACTTCTGTATATCACTCCTGTGTGTGATATCATAACGACTCAAAAAATCTGGCGATATTCAAGAGTCCTAGAATCATATGGAAACTTTTGGACCAAATTAGAATGACCCATAGCAGCTACAAAGATTCATGAAAGAAAAGAAGAAAAGAAAAGAAAAGAAAAGAAAAGAAAAGAAAAGAAAAGAAAAGAAAAGAAAAGAAAAGAAAAGAAAAGAAAAGAAGAGAAAGAAAAGAAGAGAAAGAAAAGAAACAGAGAAAGAAAGAGGGCGCCTGGGTGCCTCAGTGGGTTAAAGCCTTTTCCTTCAGCTCAGGTCATGATCTCAGGGTCCTGGGATCAAGGCCCACATCAGGCTCTCTGCTCAGCAGGGAGCCTGCTTCCTCCTCTCTCTCTCTGCCTGCCTCTCTGCCTACTTGTGATCTCTCTCTCTCTGTCAAATAAATAAATAAAATCTTTAAAAAAAAAAGAAAGAGAAAGAAAGAAAATAAAGAAAGAAAGGAAGGAAGGAAAGAAAAGAAAAGAAAAGAAAAAAAATTAGAAGGAATGACTGAGTGAGTCAGGAACATTCTTGGCATTTCTGGATATCCTTTTTTTCAAGAGTCTTCAGAAGCACATTTTTCCATAACCTCGCTTGAGAATGTTATGGAAAACCCCTGTATGGCGAAAGAGGCCATGAAATGTGAAGCATTTGAAATTTGGAGTCAGGTAGGCATAGGTATGAATTCCAGTTTTACCACTTTCTGGACAAGATTTTCTTTGATATTTAGGAAATGCTGTCACCATGTTATGTTATTCAATTTGAGATGATATTTATTAAAATCCCTAGCCACACAGTAGGTATAAAGCTACACAGTAGGTGTAAACCTTAGCCATTCTGAGGATTATTCTTTATTACAGATTAAGATAGCTCCATTCTCCCTGTTGAGAGTGGTCTGTCAGTGCACCCTGTTGGTACTTAAGATTTGGAAGCAAGCAAATGCTCCTTAACTATTGGGAAAATTCTAAGATTCACTCTGTTCCCCCATCCCCATGGTCTCCGTGGAGAAACTTTCATAAGAAAATGTTATTTTAATGTGACTCCTTCTTTACTATCACCTTTATACTGACTGTTTCTATCTTTTTCTGTCAGTTACTGAGCTTTATCTAGAACACAAAGCATAAAACTGAACATAGGTAGAAATTAAACACATATTAAGAATTATCCATTAAGTGGCACCTGGGTGGATCAGTCACTTGAGCAACTACCTTAAGCTCAGGTCTTGATCCCAGGGTTTCCTGCTCAGTAGGGAGTCTGCTTTTCCCAATCCTTCTGCCCTCCTCCCACCCATGCTCTCTCTCTCTCTCTCTCTCTCTCTCTCTCTCATGCATGCAATCTCTCTCTCAAATAAATACATAAAATCTTAAAAAAAAGAATTGTCAAGCATTCATCCTGTCTTTACAATTTCCACATTCCTAAAACATGCACAGCACAAACCTTTTTCCCAAGTAAATGTACATCCAGATTAAAAGAGGATGGGAGAGCCGTGTCTAAGTGGTAAAATATGCAAACCACTTAGAGAAAAAAGTAACGAAGTAAAGATTATTGCTGTCTTAGGCAAGAAAGAATGTGAAGTTCAATTACAATACCACATGCATGTGTCTTTTGGAATGTCAAAGAAACAGCAAAGAATTCTTGACCATAAAACAAAGAGAAAAGATGTCTTCCTATACTTGGCACTTCAAAAATTCAGTTTTTCAGACATCTCTCCAATAAAACTCTTATACTACATTACTCCAATAAAATTAAGAGTTCTCTTTTCAAAACTTACCTTGTATGCTATTTTACTTATTTACTCAAAAATGGCTGATTGCCATGGACTGCGATAAGCATCAGTATTAAGTAGTCTTACAACTTTGATTTGTCAAATATTATATTTGATTCATTTAAAACAAGCAAATATACCATCTATCTGGTGCAGATCTATAAATTCATATACTTTAGGAAAAACTTTCACAATCTATAAATTGTATTTCAAGACTAAGTGTAGAGCAATTAAACTATACATTAGTCTATTATACTGTTTTACTTTAAATACTATAAAAAGGGTAAAATCATTACCATCAGAAGGCAAATTATGCCTTACTTTTGCTAAAAATAAATTCACATCAACTAGAAAAAGACATTGTCAGTATTTTGCTACTTACAGAATTGTGTCATACAACCTCAACTATTAAAATCTGATTTTATAAATATATATGTCAGCTTCTCTGGTTATAATTTTATAAAGGATGGAGAACACGAGCAATGATGAATCACATTATAACATAAAGAATACTGAGTTAAGGGTCTAAAGACCTGACTAAAGTCCTGGCTTTATTTCACACAGGACATCTTGTCTTTAGGAATTTAATCAACTACTCAGAGACTCCTTTTACATAAAGTTAAGATCTTGATATGTCATTGACCTAACATGGGTATTATGTAGTTCTCAAAAATTACATATAAATATTTCAAAAATGGTTAACAGACAACATATATAGACCTAAAAGCTTATTTAAAGGGATTTACTTTTTCAACTTAATTTCAGAAAGCCTGCTTTTAAATCTATTCTAGTTTTTCTTTATCAATAGACAAGAATATACACACACACACACACACACCCCGCAAGAGGGAAAGGTGAGAAAATCTTTGCTATATCTGTTCTTTAATTACCAAATAAGGTTTCCATCTATGTCAGTGATGCTATCTCATAATGTACATGCTATTTTCCCTCTAGAATTAATTTTTTCCACTCCATTTTCATGGCCACTGATGGAGCCCGAGTTGCTATGACTGTAAGTAATACTGACTTACAGTATTACTTATAATGACTGAATGTAATACTACTAATAATGACTGAATTCTAGACTCTGCCTGTACTCCAGTCCAGGCAGTGCCAGACGTTTCCAGATTTGTTTTCTTAAAATGTTTGCTTTCAAGATGCCACTTCTAATTTAAATATAAACTCCCTAGTTTGGCATGCCAGTTCCTTCTTTACACAAATCTCTGTTCCTCTATGTGCAGTCCCTGTACTGAGCAAGATGGCCAACGAATCCATGCCATCCAAGTCATGTTCATTTCCTTCTTCCTGTGCATGATGCCCTGCCCTCCCAGATCCAATCTCATCCAAAAAGCATTTCTGGATAAATTCCAGGTGAAAACATTCACTCCCTATCAAGATCACTACAGTACATTTTTCTCTACCATATTAACTTACAGTCAAATTATCTTATACATGGTTTGAGTTGTGCATACCTCTTATCTGTCCAAAAAGGCTGAAGGATGCTTAAACACAGAAAATGTATATATTTCTTAATCTGCCTTAAATAGCCCTTAGAACCTGATGAGGCTCCAAGTGGAAGCCTAATTCTATCTAATCGAATTCTAAAACAAACTCTCATGTAAATTTATTTTCCTAAAACCTTCCAATGGTTTACAATTCAGCCTAAAATAGCTGCATTTCAGAAAATATATACAAAGTCATGGTTACAATTTACATATATAGCCACATAACAACTTGTGCGATTCTTAGTAAGGTGTGGTTTTGTTGAAAATCTATGATGAAATCATACTAAAATATACAAATTAGCTTGTAACTTTACAAATGGTGTTTTCCTTGGAAAAAAATCTGTTTGTTTTTTGTTGTTGTTGTTATTTGTTTGTTTGTTTGTTTGAATAATCTCTATTTTATGGCGGGAATAGGCATATGAGTATGGCAGGACTGACTGTTCCCAGTATAAAGACTCCTATTTCCTGTTAGGGATACAAATGTAACCCTAACATGTAACCCTCAAAAAAATGAATTTGAGCAAAACTCATTTGAGCAAGACAATGTAACTTCTACATTTCTCATCCTTTCTCAGAGCTGTGAGACAGGGTAAATAAATTCTCACTAATTCAAAATGATGTGTATAATGCCCTTCACATTTCTTTAAAATAAACTGCTTACCTCTATTCCCTTTCACACCCTATTCAAACAAGCTAGAACATAGACCAGGTGCTTGTAAACCCGCTGTGGTCACGCTGCACTTGAGGGCAACACTCAGAGGAACTAAGGGCAAGAAGACAAAGAATCTGAGGGCAAAACCGAGCCACTTACTCACCCTATTATCTGTCCTTTTACATAACAGAAAGATGTCTACTATCTCCTCTGAGCACTGCATTTGGGGGTCTTTTTGTAGCAGGAAAACAATGCATTAATACTTTTTAAAAACTAGTTTGTGGGTGCCTGGGTGACTTGGTTAAGTGTTTGCCTTTCGCTCAGGTCATGATCTTAGGGTCCTGGGATCAAGCCCCACATCAGACTGCCTGCTCAGTGGGGAGTCTGCTGAGCAGGCAGTCTGCTTCTCCCTCTCCCTCTGCCCCTCCCCACAACTCCTGAGCTGAGCACACACTCTCTCTTGCAAATAAAATCTCTAAATAAGTGAATAAATAAATAGATAAAATAAAAGCTGGTTAAGGATAGGTTTAAAACCTATAGATACAAAATCTCTGATAGGCTTTGTATCGTCTATTATAACACATTTCATAATACAATTATTTTAAAGCAACATAAATGTAGAATATTTGCCCTAAAATAATTAGCAAGTAAAGTTTTAATATTTCTGCCATATTATCAGAAGATAAGAATTCACAGATGAGATTCATGTTTGTAAAATTCCATCTCTCTCAGCCAAACGTAGTTCAGAAGTACTTACTCAAAGTTTTCTATGTTTGTGTGTTTCTCTGAGCATACAGAAGCTCTTCCTTTTTGCTCTATTCATTTTTGCTATGGATCTTACAGACATGTTCTCCAACAGCAAATACAAAAATAATATTACTGCTGAAATAGTAGTTAATAACTGTTAATAAATGTGGATCAAAAGTCTGAAATGATAAAAGACGTGGAATTGATTAGAAGTTAAAAAAGAAAGATTGGGGGAGTGGGGCACCTGAGTGGCTCAGTCAGTTAAGCATCTGCTTTCAGCTCAGGACATGATCTCGGGGTCCTGGGATTGAGCCCCACGTTTGCCTCTGGCTCCCCACTTAGCAAGAAGTCTGCTTCTGTCATTCTCTTTCTGCCCCTCCCCCACCCCCTGCTCATGCTCTCTCTCTCTCAAATAAATAAATAAAATCTTAAAAAAAAAGAAATAATGGGAAAAAAGAAAGCATGCCCTCATTTTATGGCTAACAGACAGTGTATATGCCACCTGTAAACATGATCAATGCAGCTCAACCTTACTCAGTGAAAAGAAAAGTGCACTGTAGAATTATAAATTAACCTTGGAAAATACTACTCATATTCATAAAAATATAGGATGCACTATAACTAAACATCTCTTGTACTTAACTTTCACAGTAATTATAACCTTTCATTTTGTGTTTATTTATACACATAATATTATGTTAGGATACCTATGTAATATATAAAGAATATTTAGTAAATACATAAATTGACTTATAAGCATTCAACATTGAAATACATGGGAAACTAATATCGGACTAAATAGTAACATACTCTGAATACCTCTACTTCAAAACATATTTAGTGTAATCAGCATAGTCCTCACATAAAGAGCAAACCCAAGGAACCTCATTTTCAGCCTCTTAGTTGTTTTTTTTTTTTTAAATAGCAACCATAAGTGACAAACATCTTTTTTGTAATGAGAGAATGGTCTTAACCAAAAATATCATGGTATAAGTAAACATTTAACTATCAGTCTGAAGAAAGCAGTATCATCATTGATTCCTGACACTAATTTGAGGCCAGCAAGCTTCTTCTCCTTAGACAATTAATGTGACCTTGCTATGGTCTGAATGTGTCCCCCACCCCCATCCCCGCCAAGTTCATATGTTGAAATCCTAAATGCCCACAGGTGATGCTATTTAGTAGATGGGGTTTGAGAAGGTACTTAAGTCATGAGGATGAAACCCTCGTGACTGGCATTAGTGCCTTCTAAAAAGAGGCTTTAGAGAGATCCCTAGCCCCTTCTATCAAATGAGGACACAGGAGATGATGGCAACTATAAATCAGGAAGAAGGTCCTGAGGAAAAGGAAACCATTTGAACCTTGATATTGGACTTCTAGCCGCCAGAACTATGAGCAAGCAGTTTTGTAGAGCAGCCCAAACAGACTAAGATAGACCTCTCTAAGTTTTACTGCCCTTTTCTTTAAAATAAGGCAACTGGAACCAATGGAATGCTAGGGTCTCTTCCAAACTTAAAATCCCAGGATGGCAGACCTGGTATGTTAGAGTGTCTCCCATTTCCCCAAATTAAAAAGCCATACAGACAGTCTGAAAGAAAAGTTTATTGGCAACAAGAGTGCTTCATATATAGAGTCTACCCCCATATTCACGACATTTACTTAGTGTTGAACGTGATTTTGTCAAAATGTTTGAGTGATTTAAACATTTCAAGTTTACTCAAGAAAAGCAAAGTATATCATCGACACAATCAATCGAGAACTCCAAGACAGAAACAAAGCCCGGTGATTAAGTTTCAATAAGCATGCATAAAATAAAACAAAATTGCCTTTCAAATAAATGTTTCTGTAAATCTTTAAAAAAATAAAAACATTTTACTTTGCCAGTGTTTTAAAATTAAGGACAGAACAATATGACATTGATGTAACAAGATACCTATTCTGCTCTCATTTTGATGGTATTTTTCTTTTTCTCACACAAAAAAAGCCTATAGGATACAAAGTTAAAATATAGTAATTCATTTTTATAATTATTGTCAGTATAATCTTCAATCATATTTGAAATGGCTGGACATCTGTAGCAAGAAAAACAAAAGAGCATCTATAAATAGCTAGGTGGGCTTTGGTTGAAAGAATATTAAGAAACTTGTAATAAATTTAATTGTGGCAATGACAGTACATTTGCTTGTTTGATATTATTACACATTTTAACCTAAAATTGTAAGTGAAATGTACAATAGAATTTGGTAATATAGCAGGGTTAGTTATTAGAAGTACTGGAAAATCATATGCTCAAACATGGTATATTTCTGACATTAAGAAGTTCTGGAAAGAAAAACAAACAAAATTGTTCATCTAAATCGCTGAAGTTTTATTTTTTTAAAGTTAGCAATGATATCTAACATTGTATTTATTATTTTTGTCAAGTTGAGAAACCATTACTGATCAGAACTAGATTTTAAAAATGGATATCTGTTCACAGTATTTATCACATATGCTATTGTCTTAAGTACCTTATCCTGATATTATCATATATAGCAACGTGGTGGTAACATTTTTATCACACTTAACGCATTCATATTTTGCATTATAACTTATTTGGCTACATATAAGTCAGAGGAAATAAAAAAGGGTTTAGACAATGCAAAATGTATTTGGATTGGGATTTCACTTTAATAAAGAATTTCCTTTGTATCCACTATAAAGACCTAGAGAAGGTTAAAATTCAGTGAATGAAATACCCTGAGTTTTAGCTGTGGAGATGGTTAAAAAGTGATGGTCAAATTCTGCATGTGCTCTAAAGATGGAGCCAAAACAATTCATCAAGAGACTGGATATGGAATGGGAGAGAGAAATGCTTGGAGGAGGTTTCCTAGAAGATCACAATTTGGGTATTAGAGATGTTAACTTTTGAGTACGGGACATGCACCTTCTAGAAGGCAGCTAAATTAAAGTCAGCAGTGAGGATAGCAGTCAGGGACAGAAGTAAACCTTCGGAGTCATCAGGGTATTGATGGTATTAATGAGAGGTGAAATTGCCAGGGGCAGGAATACAGGAGAGGAAAGAATAAATCCGTGCACTGATCCTCAGCATTTTGTGCAGAGGTCAGGGAGATGAGGCAGAATCAGCAACCAAGCCTGGGAAAAAAGCTGATAGTGATGGAGTAGGAAAACCAAAGGTATGGAGGGCACTTTGGATTTGTGTGAGATCTTTAGGTGACGTGATTAAGAGAGCCTGTGTGTTAAATGTTACTCATGTGTCAAAAAGTAAGATCTGGGAATTGACCATCAATATAAATTGTATTGAGTTGTGCAGTAAATAAAAATCAACTGCCATTCAAACAGGTATCTATTTTTACATGCTTTTAATAATGGAAGTATCATTTTACATCAGCAAACACCTTAAATTTAAAGCTTAAAGAAACCTGAAACCAATGGAACAAGGTAGCATTGCCACTTTTCTCACAAAAAAGTCTAAAGAATTCTTTTAATATACCGTGAAAGCATTTCCTTTTTCTTTAAGGTTTTAGTTATTTGGCACAGAGCAAGAGAGCGAGAGAGGGGATACAAGTAGGGAGAGTTGGAGAGGGAGAAGCAGGCTCCCCGCCGAGCAGGGAGCCCGATGTGGGGCTCCATCCCGGGACCCCAGGATCAAGACCTGAGCTGAAGGCAGACACTTAACTGAGCCATGCAGGCGCCCTTATGAAAGCATTTCTAAGAAAGCAAATTAATATTACTTACAATAACTAGCTTAATCCAATCTAAGACACTATTACTATACATATCATTATGTTAGGTCTCACCAAGACAAACCACCACACAACAATGGCAACAAAAACACTACTCACTACCTTTTTCTCCCTGGGTGAAAATCAAAACTAGGTAAACTATCAACACAGCGGAAAAAGTAAGAATGATCAAAATAGGGGCGCCTGGGTAGCTCTCTCTGTGTTTCTCTCTGTCAAATAAAATCTTTAAAAAAAAAAAAAAAGAATGATCAAAACAGTAAATGTTGTATACTATAACTAATTATTGAGCAGTTAAAATATTACTATAGGTTATTACTAAATGTCCTATAAATTTTAAATATACAATATGAAAAATATTTACTAACATGTTAGTAAAATTAAGTTTGTAAGATATGATTTGTAAGAGTTGACAGAATGTTATTACACCTGAAAACAATTTTACCATATACATTAACTAACTAGAATTTAAATAAAAACTTGAGGGGCACCTGGGTGGCTCAGTTGATTAAGTGGCTGATTCTTGATTTTAGTTCAGGTCATGACCTCAGAGCCCACCCCAACGTGGGCTCCATTCTCAGCAGGGAGTCTGCTTGAGGATTCTCTCTCTTTCTCTCACTCTGCCACTTCCTCGCTCATGATCTTTCCTCTCTCTAATAAATAAATAAATATTTGAAAAAAAAACTTGGAAAAAAAAGATATGACAGAATTTTATAAATACAATAGTTACTAACATATGGAGGAAAAAACTATTCTATTTTATTTGATTTAAAATAATTGAACCACTACTGTGATTGACAATTAATTAATGTATTCAGTCAAGAAAATAGTTATTGAGCACCTTCTAAGCATCAAGCACATTTCCAGGCATTGTAGATTCTAAATGAACACAGAGAAAAGAATCTCTATTCAAGCAGCTTATATTTTGGAAGAAAGAACAGAAAAAAACAAACAAAAAGGAAATGACAGATGTATCAGAATGTGGTAAGTGCTCAGGAGAAAAACAGAAGCAATAAAAAGGTGGGATGGGGAAGTTGCCATCTAAATAGGATAACTTATTTAAGTGATATTATGTAGGCTTACTGTGAACATTTCAAACATTTCCACTCTTTTAAACAGAGTAACGGCACTAAAAGCAAAGACTCAATTCTTATTTGGAGCATTACTGGGAATGTAAGGTTAGAACAGTCTTATTTCCTCCACTTTAATTGGAAAGAGAATGATGCTTTTGTTTTTAAAAGATTTTATTTATTTGACAGAGAGAAACACAGCTAGAGAGGGAACACAAGCAGGGGGAGTAAGAGAGGGAGAAGCAGGCTTCCCGCCAAGCAGGGAGCCCGATGTGGGACTCAAACCTGGGTCTCCAGGATCATGACCTGAGCCGAAGGCAGCCACTTAACCAACTGAGCCACCCAGGAGCCCCATGAGATTGATGTTTTTTTTTAGTGAAAAGAAATTTCCTCTGAACTCTCTTTTTTACCTGGCATTGCTTCTCTGAATTTATCAGGTAGAATGTTTAAAATGCCCAAACGTATTTTCATAAAATGATTACAAACCATAATATCTCAGTTGACATGATGATTGAAAAGACAAATGCAAAACAAGCTTTTGCAGAATAGAGCAAAGAGCTGGTTCCTTTGAAATCCAAGGTAGGGTGAAAATATAATCAGCCTATTCATAATCAATCTTGAGTGAGTAGTAAGTGACTCCTGGGACTTATAATTCTTACAAGAGTTATATGTTGCCTGAATATGGGAGCTAATTAAATTAAATGGCATTATATAATGCCATATATTATATAAAGGGCTAAAGTAAACTCATAGAATCAATGGAAATGAACTGATTTGTCTTACTGTTCTAATGTGTGCAACATCACTTACATTAAACAAAACAAAACCTCGAGACATTCTTCATCACAATGTCACTTCAAATATCAGCACACAATTTTTTTCAACTCTCCCGTTACAGCTAAATTCTTATTTCTTATTTCCTGACTTTGTCATATATCATTTATTGTTTATAATCAACAGTCTAAAACTTGCAAGACACAAGACACGAGACACAAGACACAAGACACAACTGTTTCTGGTTAGCATAGAGTCCTTATTAAGGGCCAAATCTACAGAATCCAAGTTTCAAGTTTTCCTTGGGTAAGAGCTGAGTGTTAAATGAATGAATGTGTAACCTGACTAGGGATAGTAGGGAGAGGTTTTTGAAACACTTCAATTTAGAGCAATGTTTTGGTTTTACGACATAAAAATGATAAAATTAAAAATACATTCAGAATTCTCAAAAGAAGAAAAAAAAATCTGCTTTAATCTATTTCTTGTTGTAGAAAAAGAGACCTGATAACTTTTTAACAAAGTCTGAGTATTATTCTTTGTATGAATTAATTTACTCTCAAGAAAAACTAATTCTATATCTTTAGAACAATCTCTGGGACTCTATACCACAAAACAAAAACATAAGCCCCTGGCACTGACTAAAGTTAAAGGATTCTTCACATTCTCTCCACAATATCTTAGTATAAAATTCAAGGTAAATTTTACTGCAGCTTATTTTATTAATGATATTATAGTTATTACAAATGTAGTATCTTTGCATTCTACATAGGTAAACCACAGATAAGCAGAAAGAAAAGCATAAAAACATTATACCTCATTCACACTCCACTCAGAGACTGTCACTGTTAAAATTTTATCTTTCCATATTTTTCTATGCATGTACACAAATATACTTTATCACAATGAGATTATATCAAATATTCTATTTTGGAACCTACTTAAAAGTTAATTATCTTCATTTTGCTTGTCAGTAACTTTTTATTCCATTTAATATCCATTTTACATTAAAATTTTTGGGATTGTCCCCAAATTGTTCTTTAT
>PITA01000183.1:315735-340840 GCA_004023965.1 Spilogale gracilis
CTTTTTTTTTTTTTTTTTTTTTTTAAATATGGGAGTTACTTGAGTTTTTTTTTTTTTTTTTTTTTTTTTTTTTTTTTTTTTTTTTTAAGATTTTTATTTATTTGACAGAGAGAAACACAGCCAGAGAGGGAACACAAGCAGGGGGAGTGAGAGAGGGAGAAGCAGGCTTCCCGCCGAGCAGGGAGCCCGATGTGGGACTCGATCCCGGCTCTCCGGGATCATGACCTGAGCTGAAAGCAGTCGCTTAACCAACTGAGCCACCCAGGCGCCCCTAGAGTTATCTTTCTAAAAAATGTTCTAACCTCTTCATAAATTTCCATGTTATCAAGAGTTAATAAGTTATTTGAAAACCATGTGTTAACTAATGGCACAGTGTGCCTATTTCTCAAAGCTTTTGTTGGAATTCAGAGAAAATTAATCACTGTGCTATCGGGGATACTGTGCTAATTTTTAAAAGATTGAGAGTTCGCTTGATCTTTCTCCCCTGGGAAAAGGACATGATGCATGTCTCCCTGACAGAGCCGTACTGCCCTTAACGAACGAGCATGAAGGTTTCTAAAGAAAGGATCTTAGGTATTAATGCACTTAAATGCACCTTCTTTGTGGGGTCTGTACAAAGCAATTTCCCCCACGAGCTCCTTCAACCAATAGAGTGAAATCTAAATAACAGTGTATTACTGTTGGGCTGAGCAGTACCAGTTTACCTAAATTAATGTTTATTTAGTATTAGTAATGTTTTCTATAGAGAGAAGCTGGGCTCTGTTTTCTCAAGGTTTTTGCCAAGTCTCATAAATCTGGGAAACAGCAGTCAGTGTAACCCCTCCTAATAACCAAAGTGGCCACACACAGAATAAATAAGGCATAGTTTATAAAATCATCACTGAGAGACCCTATTGGGGTAAATTTGGATTTCTCAGTATTAATTTATGATGTGTGCAATGCACTTTGCACTCAAAGAAAGAGAATAGGAAAAGAGTTAAAAATGCATTTAAACAGAGCTTTAATACATCAATGCATTATTTAAATTTAACAGGCACCCAACCCTCCAAAAAAAGAAAAGGAGAAAGAATGTGTTTCTGTGAATTACATGGAGGTTGGCACTGCATTTGAGTTGGTCTGATTGTGTAAGAATTTCAAAAATGATATACAACATCACCAAAAACAGAAAATTCACTGGGCATTTCTCCCCTGGTTTTTAAATTATTCAATTGCTTACTTAAAATTTGAGGTGGCATTTCTTTACCAATGTAACCAATTGTTGAACCAAAAATGCCTAGTAAAAGGTTGAGAAAGTGCTTCATTTTATCTACAACTTTAGTATTAGTTAGGGTTAATTCAATATGAATTTTATTGTTTTAAAAGTCAAAATGGGGCACCTGGGTGGCTCAACGGGTTGAAGCCTCTGCTTTCAGCTCAGGTCATGATCTCAGGGTCCTAGGATCAAGGCTCACATCTGGCTCTCTGCTCAGCAGGGAGCCTGCTTCCTCCTCTCTCTCTGCCTGCCTCTCTGCCTACTTGTGATCTCTCTCTCTCTGTCAAATAAATAAATATTTGTTTTAAAAAGTCAAAATGTATGCATCTGGACACAAAATTACAACCTGATTTAAAACTCCATAATAAACACTTTCTGAAGATGTAGTAACTTATTTATAAAAGACAGAGACCACATCAGGGAAATAAGAAATCTGTCTCATGGTGGTCCGATTTTTATGTCATCATATTCCTAGGAATACAACATTTTTCCCAATTTGCACTCATCATGGATCTCAGAGAGCAGGAAGTAAACAAGTTTTAGGAAGAAGAATAAAGGCTTTTGGTATTTGTTTGGTTTCAGAGATCCCAGGAAGATGTTCTTCATAAGCAAGGAATTCTTAGCGTCTGAAAATCCCGTCAATGTTTTCTTTAATTTTATGACTCCTTTTGTCTTCTCACTAGAAAGATTCCCAGACAAGCAATATGATGTGAATGTAATAACATTTCCTCTTCTGGCTGAATGATGGTCTATCAAAATAAATATAACCCATCTTATACATCTTTCTTCCTGAGTATTTCTCTCTTGGACCACACTCACGAATTGCAAAGACTTTCTCTGTGAATGCCAAGTGCTAAGGCATCACCCCCTTAATTAGGAAAAGTAAAGTCAAGGTCAAGTCTACGTCAAGAAAATTTGCTAAATTTTTCAAAAGCTACCTTGCTGGAAACTTGGGAGTACTGAAAATACAACTCATTAGAAAAGAACTTCCATAAAAGGAACAGGACATTATTAGGAGTCAACCTCCTCATGGAACAAGATTAGAGTGTATATAATAACTACCACAACAAAAAATCTGTTAGGGAGAAGGCCCTATTTTGGAGGAAAATTATAATATATCTGCAAAGAGAAGTTATTTTTGATGATTTGAATACAAACCTTTGAGAGATTCAAAATGCAGACACATAAAGAGCACTTGATATAAAAGGCTAGTTCAGTCTTCCTTACATTTATATAGTATTTTACAGTTTTGTTGTATACACAGAAGACATCACATTTCACACGTTACAGTATCTTAAATCCTTTTAATTCTGCATTTAAGATACCATTTCATGGTACTGATTTTAAAAAAGTATCATATTCTCAAAATAAAAAATCCAGCATAGTGGCAGATACCATAGATAAAAGAAATGGAGGAACAGGCTGCAAGAACAAGTTTCCTCATATATTTACAAATTTATACAGGTGGAGAAATGCACAGCAAAATCTCCAGACTTTTGAAGCAGGCTACAAAAGAATGTTGATAATCTGTGTGGGTGCTTAGAGGAGTAGCACATTTAACATGGATAAATCAAAGGAAGAACCCCAGGAATAGAAAGGCCAAAAGAAGACCTTTTGGCATAATAATTAGGATCAATCAGTGAACCAGGAAAACGTTCATCTCTCCAGGGAAAGAGAGCATTATGCTGCAAACCACAACATTAACATGACCTATTCATGGGCATAGGGTATCTATCCGTCTTTTTAATCATCCTATTTCTATCTGTAAATACCTCTCTAACTATAGACGTGTTACTAGCTACCTAGCTAGAAAGCAATTCAATACCAATCACATATACACAAAGTAATGACACAATCAACTTAGAGGCAAAAACTCGACACACACTCACATTTGGGTACATATGCCCATACAGAGAGAAACATGTGCCTGTATTTCTGATATTTAGGTGATAGAATTTCATGAAATGAAAGAAAAAATCAAATGATTTTTCTTCCAGTATCTTTTTTTTTTTTTAAGGATTTTATTTGTTTATTTGACAGAGAGAGATCACAAGTAGGCAGAGAGGCAGGCAGAGAGTGAGGAAGAATGATCCCAGGACCCTGAAATCATGACCGGAGCCAAAAGCAGAGGCTTTAACCCACTGAGCCACCCAGGTACCCTTCTTCCAGTATCTTATTTTTGCATGTTATATCTTTCTCTTAATGTTTTAATTACCTAGATATTGCACATCACAATATCAGTTAATTTATTGCTTTCTGCCTGTGTGGTTGGATCTGAAATAATCAGAGTCAGTCCTGGTTGTATAACTTAGGTGACATGTCCCTCCCATTACCTTCAAAAAAACTTTCATGCATATGACCAACTCCCTGCTACATCTCCCTCTAGATTTTTAGAACTCTCTGAGCTGAATTTGGAAGGTCCCAGACAAACCAGCCTGCTGAACACTAGTTCTGTTTTTCATTTCCTCAAGCACCTATCATCTAGTAAGGAAATGATTTCAACCAGTGAATAAAAATTAAAGAAATTATCCCTACTACTAAAGCCTGCTACTAATTTGTTACCACAGCAACAGATTATGATGATTTATTATTTAAAGGTATGGAAACTTTATGAACAATGTGTGTAGTAGGACATTGGAACTGAAAATGAACAGTAGGAAATTAGAATTGAAAATGAAAGGTGAGAAAGAAATTAACTTAAACTTTGATTGCAAAATCATAAGAATTTCAGTGACAAGAACTAGTATCAACATTAGCCTTAGCCCTGCCCTAGACAAGTAAGAGCTCTATGCTATTACATTTTTTGTTTTTCTTTTCAATTAAAAATTGATTTATAGTCTTCATGATTCACTTGATTATAACTTGCTTTAGTTTTCTGTTCTAAGCCTTCAGTAGAAGACACTGATAGTTGTTATAGTTGATTGTGAATGAAACAAGTAGTTTAAACATTCTCATATGTGATTTCTTCTAATAATCCAGATAAGATCCACTGAGTTCCTTAGCTGAGGGTAAATATACATTTCTATAAGATATTTGTTTTTAAAAGGAAACCATGTTTATATAGTTAACTGGGTTACTGAAGTGCAAAAATGAGATAAAATGGAAAATTAGTTCAAATCCTCTGACTCAGAGCATACGCAGTTAAGATATACACGTGAGAACACAGAAACTTGACTGTTAAAAGAAAGTAGTGCTTCTGAGTGAAAAGTATCATTAGAAATGTTGGAAAACATTTAGTCCAATTTTTAAAATGCCACATCAAAATTTTAGATGTCCTAACAGACACTGATAATACTGTTTTCTTAAAAATACACAAGCAACACTTGCCTCAAGCCAGGATGATGGTACGATGCATCGTAACTGTGTTTTCTAACATCAAATTCCCAAAGCCACAGAAAATTATACCATGAATTCTGAGAAATATTCTCAATAAGCAGGCTGAGAAAATGAGAAACTACTGAGATGAAAGAATAAGATATGAGATTTTATAGTTGGTTTACAGTGCTTTCCATTCATTTCTATTGTGACAGGGGCTTTTTGACTTTTCAATTTTAAGATTCAGGGGCTACGATTCATATTAGCAACAAACAGTTTAAATTCATGATTCTCAAAGCATGTGCCAAGGCACCCCGTAGCACTATAGTAATACCCCATCCACCAGCACGCTGGGGGGTATTTGGAAATTTCACGGTAAACACAACATTTGACATCTGTCAGACATTATGCAAACTACCATGCAAGGTATTTCACAGTTTCAACACTGGAGAGTGCAACATTCCTTCCAAGGATGTCGCAGCTGTGTGAAGCTGGGTTTCCAGCAGGTCATGTGATAAAAAGCAAGTCCCTCCTGAAAAATCCATGAGGAACAGGTAAGGAAGTTGGAAGCATTCTGTTCCTAAGGTTTGAGAAGTTACCCAATATACATATGCATTCACACACACACACACACACACACACACACACACACCCATTAATAAGTAACTGTGATTATTCACGATTGAAACGAAAATATTAATTTTGTTTTTTCTTGCAATTTAGCTTAACAGGACAGAAATAACGTACTAACTTGTTCGGCCTTAACCAATAAGTTATTTGGCTACAACTATTTAATAAACAGACTTCTTTTTTGTCTGTTGGCTCTGCCTTAAAAATATTACTGAGCTGCTAAGGTACCTGAACTGAAAAACTCTGGAAACTTATAAGTGCTTTTCCAGAAAATTAAAAAAAAAAAAATGTATTGCTGCAAGTAGGGTCACCAACTCATGCCCGAGGAAGAACTTGTGCATGCTATCGACTAATCACCACTCAGATCGTCAAGCTTCGTTGTGTTATCTCCTTTACTCTATTCCACACTTCCCAGCTTTTTCTACGTGCAAAAAGGGAAGGTTATAGTCACTAAAGCTTTTCTATATTGCCGTTTTCTGGGTTTATGTCTGAGTTCACTCCGTTGGTAGAAGTATGTTATAACAATGTCCTCATTGTAGCACCACAATTAAGCCTTGCTGGAAAGAGTCCAAAGTTGATTTTCTTCACACCAACTTTCCTCTGTGGTAATGATGTTATTTTGCGTCTCCTGTTCATTGTAAAGGTGGAATAAACAAAGTAACATTTCAAAATAATATTTCTTAGGTTTTAAAAACAATCTAACCCAGTCATAACATAAAAGTTTAATACTAGAAGCCTTCTTCAAACACTAAGTGATATAAGTGTCTAAATAGCAGTGATACCTGCAACAAAGAAACACACACACACACACACACACACACACACACACACACACACCCCTATGGAATTAGAGAGGTGATCTGATATTACTGAGACTAAAAGGCAAGTAAAGCTACATAAAAAGGAAATTGCCACAGAAAACTTGTACAAAAATTGAGTAGAGGAAATACATTGTTATCTGTGAAGTTTGTTGATTTTTCTCTTTCCCTCTTTTCATCCTGCATAATCTATCTTTGTTTCTTACTTTGGAAATCTCCAATAAAACCAGGTACACTTTCCATGTTTATACATGTATAAAAAACTCCTGGAAATCCTTTCCAATCCCACATTAAAAAAACAAACAAACAAGCAAATAAAAACAGTGTGACATGCTTAACGAACAGTAACAGATTGTTTTTATTTTTATTTATTTTTTTTTTTTAAAGATTTTATTTATTTATTTGACAGAGAGAAACACAGCCAGAGAGGGAACAGAAGCAGGGGGAGTGAGAGAGGGAGAAGCAGGCCTCCCGCCGAGCAGGGAGCCCGATGTGGGACTCGACCCCGGGTCCCCGGGATCATGACCTGAGCCGAAGGCAGTCGCTTAACCAACTGAGCCACCCAGGCGCCCAACAGATTGTTTTTAAAATCATTTCCAAAAAGCATCTAGTTCATCAGAAGAGTTGACAATTAGATAAGAATATATCTCAATATTAGTTAAAATTGAGCTTCGAAATGGTTTTGTGTGTATATACAATGATCATACAGGCATGCTGTTTTTAACTTAATTATTATGGTTTGTCTGGGACATCTATATCTTCAAAGCATCTTGCATAATGGTTTTTGATTAACATCTTATCACATTGAATTGAAGGTTCTAGGACATCTTAAGCTTTTATATTAGCCTTTTCCTAAGCGATGTTAAATAACTTTTAATTCATACTATAAACTCACAGATTTTAGATCCTCCCTAAAAAAAAATGAAAATTTTTCTGAACCTACTTTGATCAAAATAATGAAAAAGCCTAAAAAACTAATTTGCAAAGAAAACCTCTTACAAATATGGTCTATGCCCCAAGTGCTTCTCTTTACTTCTAATTACATCAAATGTTGATTATCATATGTATATGTGGCCTGATAACAAAATATGAGAAAATATCATCACTGTACAATTTTCTGCTTCCCTCTGACTTATTAACCATTTATTATCATCATCATTTGATCCCTTTCTTGTTTTATTTTTGTTTTATTTTACACCTAGACTTACTTGTAGGAAAGCATTTGTTTATCCAAAGAGAGTGATTTTTGGTCTTACGTTTTGATCATTTCAACTACCTGCTGCACAAAAATTTTACTAAAATGTGCTAGTAAGCAATGACTGAATTGACCTGCTGATTTTTTGGTTAAGGCAAAGCTGTATAGGAAGGGACCACTGTTATCCATTAGCAAGTAAAAGGGGTATCAACCATATACGGAACCAAATTTGATCTCAGATAATAAATAAATAAATAAATAAATAGCCAAAAGGCATTCCTGTTCTTGCCCCCAAAAAGAATCATTTATAATATGAGTGCAACATAAATCTATGTCAGGTTTGTGAAAAAGACAGTTGGCAAGGATTAAAATGACTTCAGCTGAGTAAATGTTTAAAAGGTTAATTATATCTTATAGTAAAAGAAAACTAGGAGCTACCAAAATGAGTGGAACTATCGGAAAACAGTAAAACTATAGAACATTAAAAGCATATGAAAGTTAGAAATGACTTAATAACAGAAGAGCATTGCTGACGTTACACAGCAGTAATATGCTTTCAAATATATATTGATAATCTCATTATCAAAATAATTTCTATAAAAAGGTATGTTTTAGAAAACAAATACAACTACAGATCCCCATGAGAAACTCACCAATTACCTGTCACTCATATAGCAAATTTTACTATTCTATGAAACTAATAAGGTAGCAGAAAGCCCTGACACAGTTGTCAGTCTTTTGCTCTGGTTCCCATGCCAAAGTCAAGTAGCCTCAGAAATTGGGGCTGCAACTTCGATTGTTCATACTGAGCAAATATCAGAAAATTGCAATTGTTCATATTGAGCAAGTATCAGAAATCTATGGCTACTAATTCAGAGAGAGTTCAGTAACTATTTACAGGTCATTTTTAACCTAGCGACACTATTAGAAAGTATGTGACAAATAAGACAGAAGGCATCCTAATGAGTTCACACTATTTGTTTCAGTGAAAAACAGCAGTAAAAAAGTTAGACAGCAGAGACCCAAACATCATTTGTAATCCAAGATCTTTTTAAACAGATCATTTTTATAAAGAATATTGCAAGTGTTATAGACATAGATTATCCAAAGACGGCTAGCCTTGGTAAACTATCATGTAAGACTGTCTCCTCTCCTTCCATCACCTCAGTCCAAAGAGACCCTTCCTTTGCTTCTGTTTGGTCCTGAATGCCCAGCCTCTTGTGCCTGCTGAACCAAGAAACATTCAGACGTTACTGACATCAGAGAATTTCTAAGTTCCAAACCCTCCCCATGCTCCATTTTCTTATGATTCTCTGGGATATACATTAATTACAGCTCAGATAGTAATGACCTGTGGTGATTGATAACATTTATTTTATATATATATTTATATATGTATATATATATATATATATATATATATATAAAACATTTATCTTTTAATGAGACACCTTGAACCTTGAATGTTCTATTTTTAAAAAGGTACAATAAGACCTGAAAGAAGAGAGGGGCCAGGGCAGGGAGGTACACTCCTGATATCCCACAAACCTCACACAAATATTACCATGTGGGGGGTCTGCCCCTTCCTCTGGGCCGAGCCTGACCAGACCTTTACTTCTCAGCACTATAGAAATGAGCAGGTATAAAATGCAGTTGCCCAGTTTATTCGTGTTTCTTATTGCAAATGAAGTAATGGTCAGTATGGCAATGATTTGAAATACAGTAGTGCAGACTATTTCCTTGTTTATAGGGAACTAGAAAGGCAATATAAATGTAAATGTACCAGAGAGAACCATAAAACTGAGTAAGCCCATTGACGAGACTACAACAGAAGGTGATAACTTTAGGTGAGCCCTAAATAATAGACAACCATAAAAAATAATTAGGTTTAAACACATAATCTAGAGAAAAGGCTAAAAACTTTTTTAAAAAAATACATACATCTAAAGGGAATTTAAGTTTAGATTTACTTAAAAATATACTTCTCATTTTAAAATATGGCATAGCTTGTCTTTGTACTTATAAGGAATTAGTTATGTCATGCTATTATTGGCACCTCCATGTTTTATCACACTGATTGCTTTAAAATGATATAATAGCCTTTCTTATTCTGCAAATGTTTTTCCAAAATTTTATTATAAAAATTGTCAAATATACATAAAAGTATACAACACACATTCATATCCTGATACATGGATGCTATAAGTAAGATTTTTCTGTACTTGCTTTTATGCATCTCTATCCATCCTGCCAATCCATCTCATTTTTTTAAAGTATTTTCCAATACTTTCAATACTGAGGTGAAGATACTGGTACACTTCACCCCTAAACACATCAGCATTATATAAATACTGTAATTTTCTCTTATAATTTAAAAAATATGTTGCTAAGGGATAATGATCATTAATAAAATATGTTTCTTACTGTGCACTATATCACTAGGAGGCTAGTTAACTTATCCATAGAGCTTAGTGCTTATGAGGCTATGGTCTTGGTTTTAACCTCCCTAATGGGTTAATTAGCTATTTTCTTTTCCATAGGTACATATTAAACCTCTAATAACACTTAGTCAAACTGAAACTTAATGTATTTTCAACAAGGGAGTAACGTGCAAGAATACAGGAATCTTTAGTTACATGCAAATTAGTGAGCAGCCCTATTGATGATGTTAATTAAAAACATTTTGTGAATGATCCATTTGTGTTTTGAGTGACTATGAAACATTTATTATTTGAAAAAGTATAATAAAATAATTATAGCTTTTTTACCTTGGAAGTATATGGCATTTATATATATGAATGCTTTAGTTTAGATATTTATTTCTGAAAAAGAGAGAGCATGAGAGGGGGCAGGGGCAGAAGAAGAAAGAGAAGCAGACTGCCTGCTGAGCGAGGATCCCAACTTGGGGCTGGTCCCAGGACCCTGTGATCATGACCTAAGTCAAAGGCAGCTGCTTAACCAACTGAGATACCCGAGGGCCCTGATATTTATTTATTGCAGATTATATCTTCAATAGAATGCAAATTATTAAAGAGTCTAATATTACCAGGCTGATCTTTGAACCTACCATAGAACAACAAGTAAACAGTCCTTGATTTTTCATTGAAAAACAGAGGCACTTTAATAAACAATTTACTCTTGAGTTATTGAAAATAATGAATAGTATGACTCATCACACTTATATAATTCCCTTTATTTTACCTAATATGCTCTTAAGTCCAAATTTATCTTGGTTTATTCAGTTTATTCAGAGTTGATATCTCTTTTTAAGATTAGTTGTTTTTATCACCTGTTGCTGACATGTATGTGTATAAATATATGCTTAGAAATGCTACATGTAGACAAAAGAAGGTGTTAATATACTTATATTTTGTATTATGCCAGAGGATAGCCAATTCTTAAAATAAAAAAGTGGCCTTCAACTTTCATGTATTTCATAGACTACTAGAGCTTGACTCAACAAATGAAGGAAAAGTGTATTTTCAAAAATGTAAAGTTCCAAAATTTTCTCTTGAGTAAAACAAATCTCTCTTTAAGACTTAGGATCTTGATTCTAATCAATTATTAGATGGATCTAATTCCATATGGAACTCTAAGATTCTTACCAATTTAGAAGCAAACTCCATCCCGTTATGTGTTGTTTACATGTCCCCCAAAAGTTACCGCTTATATGTCATCCATATCATTTAATATAAAGAATACATAAAAATAGCAAGCAAAAATTCAGAAATTGACATTTCCTTATAAAAAAGACTAACGTGTCTACCAAGAAAACCATTAGCATGCGATAGTAAAAAAATAAAAAAGTTATACTATGTGACTATCTTGCAGACTACAAACCGTTCATGGAAATTCCCACAGGAAACCTATCACATAAAGCCATGGTTCTAACATATTTTGTTTAGAATAATGATGCCATTAACACTTAGTACCACAGTTCCCAAATGGAAGTGAGTTTGCATAATAGTTTACTCTCTATAAACATAGTAAGTCACTCGCTATCCCTGACCCACGCCTACCTTTCTTTTTAGTTAAACAAATCTGAGTTGAGTCTGTTTCTTTATTTTATAAGAATAAACACTGAGTCTTATTTCCTTAGTAGTATAAAGAAAGTCAATACTAAAAATATGACAGTCAATAAATAATGTTAATATCAAACAAGGTAACAATTTTAATGTTGATGTTAAATTACTTATGTGGTTTAAATGAAAATAACTTGAATGAAAGAGTAATACTTTCAAAATACTAATAGAAAGATTTTGAGTTTATTTCCCCAACTGAGACTAAGTTCCTAAAAAGATGCTTCTACGAATAAATTAACAATTTGGTACAGTTTATGTGTCTTCCCTCCAACATCTGGCTCTTGCCCCAAACCTTATGGATGTTATCTAACGTGCTCACTCTAATATTCTCATGTCTGTGCCTTTTGTACTGTGATCGAAGATGATCTGCCATTCACTTTTAATTTTTCTTTCTCAACACTTGTAAGTAAAAGAAAAGCATCTATTTACAGCTGTATATGTACCACCATTACTTGGGAAATGGAAACCAAACCAATAAGAGCAAAATCTCGCTAACAGAGGTATAGTTCTTTCCCCAACAATATTCTGTCCTCAGCTTTTCCCTTCAGTTGCAAAGCACAATGATTTGCAACATCACTCAGAAGTTTTTCTCTTCTCCTAAAAGCAAAGGCTCAGACTTCCTCCATGTCTCACAGATTCCTTTCACTTACATCTCTCACCCATTCCCACCACCTGTGTGTATTGTGTCTACCTGCTCTGTTAACTACAACACTCCCCCACTACAGCCATTGGATTTTCCCAGGGTGATGCTTGTCTCATGAACCCTCTTTGGCCATCCCTTTTTTTCCTACTGACACTAGACCCTAAAATTACCTCATGTTGACAATGACTGCTCTTTCACCTTTTATTACACCTTGTAATGATTAATAATGATTAATTTCCACACTGCCGTCTCCCACAGTCCATACCAGCAGGTCACAGAAGGGGGCTCAGGGGTCTATAACAGCCATAGAAACACTCCAAGTGGTAAAACTCCATACAAACAACAGTCCTTTCAAAGTTAGTTCCCAAATCGATGGTACCACACTTAAAATTTCCTCCATGCTCCAATCCTTATTGTCTTTATTCTCCAATTCCTGGACTATTACAATATTTCCCTTTCCATAAGGGAAATATTTCGCTTTCCATCTTCCCTCTCCATTTCTCCACTTGTATACAAACCATATTCATACTCCAAAGGTGTTTTGATAAAATCCATTGGGCAGGCAAGGAGAGCACTTTCACTGTTTTACACACAGTTTTTCAAGTTTTCAGCGTCGTCTTCCATGATCCAAAACTTTATTTGAGATTTATCTCTCACTATTGCTATAAGCTGTGCGCAAAATGTTATCTTATTCTCACTTAGTCATCATATTTTTGAACCCTGCTCTTGTTATGTACAAGGAACAAGTGACAAAGGGTAAGTGATGTGAAGTAGCTAAGCAGTGATCACCTCTGGAGCAGGGTCTAGAATAAAGGTGCTGCGCTCACTCCCTCACACTAGCCAGCAGTTGGTGAGATTTCAGTAACTATCATGTGACTGGAGGGAAGAAGGAGAAAAAGCAGGAAAGAAAGGAGTGAAGAAGAAATAAAGATTAGCATTTAAGAAACAAGCCATAATTTACACTGTAACTATTCCAGAGGCATCACATCTATCACATCATTCCCCAAAATATATAATTTATGGATTAAAAACTGAACAGAATGTTGGAGTAGTATTTTTTAAAGATTTTATTTATTTATTTATTTGACACACAGAGAGAGAGAGAGAGAGAGAGAGAGAGAGCAAAGGAAGACAAGCAGGGGGAGTGGAAGAGGGAGAAGCAGGCTTTGGGCTGAGCAGGGCACCCAATGCGGGGCTGGATCCCAGGACCCTGGGATCAAGACTGGAGCTGAAGGCAGATCCTTAATAACTGAACTACCCAGGCAAATAGTATTAAAATACTTTATAGCTCTATTCCCTGAGCAACTGTGATAAAATTAAATTTTCAAGCCTAACAGAAAAATGCCAATCCATTTACCAATTTGATGTCAAAACAAACAAACAAAACAACAAAAACAAATGAAAAAAGGTAAGACATCAGATAAATGTAAGGGAATAAGTGAATTCTTTCCAATGAGTGTGTGAAAGAAGTTGATGTGGTTAGGAGATGGATGCATGTGCAGTTGGAGTGGCAGAGATTACTAGTAGCACTAAGTAGGAAATCATGGAACAGGGAAGATGCTGGGTTAGAGCCAAAAAAATATAGAGCAAGAGGGAAATAAACAGACAAATTAGATCATGAATTCAGCAGGATGAGTAAAATTAAAAACAGTAAGCACAACAGAGAGCTAAAGAGTTATGGAGAGAACTAAAGAGCAAGAGAATGAGAGAGAGGGAAACTGAGATTTCGCTCTGGAAAAAGGATTAGCCAGAAGGGAGTTGCAGGAGAATGGAGGAGATGAGCACGCTGACTTTGCCTGTAGAGACAGGTATCGTCTCTGTAACGAGTACCTCAGGGAGTAAGAAGGCATCACTGCAGCACTGGAGGCAATGGGACCCTCCTAGACAGGGCTGGTGCGGCTGCACCTGGTGCTCAGACTCAGGCACCTCATTATCCACACGGTGCAGAGGAGCTGGAAGGAGTTCAGAGACATGATGGAAGAATGATTAAGACTCAGAGAATAACGATTTATGGTGCAAGATTAAAGCACTAAATAAGCACGAAGTTTGGCTGGGCAACAAGTTGATAGGCAGAGTAGCTATCTACAACAGACAAAAGAGATAAATAACCTAGAAGAAAAACATTATTGCTTAACTTAGTACCAGGAGGAGCGGTTTCGAGTGAACAATTGCAATAAGGAAGAAAGAAGGCAGCCCTAAGATTAGGAAGGAAGTATAAACATGCAAGTGATAAATCTGTTTGCCTGATAATGGATCAAGGCATTGTCCTGGGAAATAGCTGGTATCAGTCTGTATGTATAAGATACAAGCAACTTGACCTCACAAATGTTGCCATGATTCTGGAAAACACAATCGACAGAATAAAGAAATGTTAGAAGCATACGAACAATTCAAGAACAGTTCTCAAAAGGACTCAAAAATTTAGCTTTATCCTCCATCTTTTGTTCATACAATGGTCTTATGAATTCATGACTTGAAATGTACAGAAGTTTCCAGAAAGGACTAAAATAAGTTAACTCCTTTCAATATTGCTTCCAGTGATTCTGTGTGTTGGTTTGCAATATGGTCTTTTTAAAGATTAAAATGTAAATGAATCACTTATACAATTAGACATGTGGGTAGATATAAAACCTGGAAATCACCACCCTTGTGGGAGTGAGACGGCTCCTCACAGAAGGAAGCAAAGGACTCCCAGGTGTAACTTCATCCACAATAACACATGCTGCCACATGTCCATGGAGGCCATCTGCGTCTTCCCTATGAATCATATTGGAATACCCATCCTATCACAAGAAGAAACTATGAACTACCCACACAGGTATTATTTTTGGATTATGATCTTTGGGTCAGCAAAACAAGTACGGTACCCACCCACCACCTCACACACTCCAATATTCACAATGCTACCTAGAAATTTTCTTTTATTAAATAAAACCCAAGGTACAGATTTCAGTATTTTAGGAAAACTGATGCTCAACCAAATTGAATCAAGTAAAATTCTTATACTGATTTGGTCATATTTTCCATTTGTTTTTATTAAAAATTTTTTATGCTTGACAAACTTTCATCTCTGTGCTTTTCTTAAAAAAAAAATTATTTATTTATTTGACAGAGAGAAATACAGCTGGAGAGGGAACACAAGCAGAGGGACCGCCGAGCAGGACGCAGGATGTGGGGCTCAATCCTGGATCTTCAGAATCATGACCTGAGCCGAAAGCAGTTGCTTAACCAACTGAGCCACCCAGGCACCTCATCTCTGTGCTTTAGAATCAGTATTAATCATCTGTACCTGTTGGGTAGTAATTTCGAATTTGCAACACATATGTGGGCTTCTTATCTCATTTGAACTTCACCTTTGAAGTTAGGTATTATTCAACCTCCATTTTACAAGGGACAAAGCTGAGAACGAGAAAAGTTACTGAGAAGCCAAAGTCAGATTGACAAGAAGAACCACCAACAGCAAAGACTGGCATCTTCTGACTGCAGGCCCTGTGATCCTTCCACTGCCCTCTACTTCTGATGTGATTCGTGTTCTCAATCACATCACCAATTAATATTTCGAGTTCTCACAACAGCGCGTATTATGTAAAGCCACATCATCATGAGTTTCTGGGGAGTCATTACAGCAATTTCCTTAAAAGTGTTACTATAAAGGAGGAAAGAAAGAAGTAGATGAAGTAGATCAGGAAAAAAATAAGACCAAAACTTAGTCGCTTAATTTTCCTGAAGGTGTAGCCATTTGTTTTTATAGAAGAGCACATTATAGTTGATTAAAACACAACTCGTGCCACAACGGAAAAAGACAGTAGAAGGTCCAGGTAGATGTAAGCATTTGGAACAAGAAGATATTTTGAAATGAGCTGGGGTGGAGAGAAAACAATGTGGCAGAGGTATACTAGGAGGGTGAAGTGAAATTTGAGGAAGAAGAATGTGGAAAAATAGTGGAAGCTCTGTCAAGTTTCCAGGAACTAAAAACCAAGCATATGCACAAAAAGAAACTTGGCAACTTCTTCCCAATGCACCAAGGAGCAATCTGCAGAACCGAAGATTCTAGTAGCTGAGAGGAAATACTCTTAGCAGAGGGAAACATCATCTTGGAACTGACTGAAAGGAAAATAACATTTAAAATGTTCAGATTCCTTGGAAGACAGAAGTAAAGGAACTGAGTCAACTATTGAATGTCACAGAGCAGAGGTTTAGAGGCTGAGGACATCCCAAGCAGTGAATAATGACATGGAAAGGCCAGGGTTGTGGTATGAAAGGTGAGGGACAGGAGAGGGAAAAGCAGTATATTCTAAATGGTCATTTACATTTTGAAGGGAAGCAGGAAATTTCTAAAAGAAATGTGCAAAAATTAAAACACAGAGAGAACAAAGAAGAAATTAAAAGGCAGCCTTTGAAAGTGCCTCTTCATGAAAGTTAATATTTGTGCATCTGAGAACCTGAAATCAGGAAACAAACTGACTGGATCCACATCCCATCTTTGTAGTAGGAGGGAATTTAGGCAAATTATTTAATCTCTTTGTGCCTCACTTCCCTCACCTGTGAAATGTAGAAAATAGTATCACTCACCATACAGTAGAGTAATAACTCAGTAAGAGAATTCTTGCAAAGAACACAGTGCTTATGAGACAGTGAAGAGCTAAAATTTAAAAAGAAAATCCTATTTATAATAGTTGAAAAATAAGAAATAAAATCTTAAAAAACCCTCAAAACTAGCAACAACAACAAGAACAAACAAAGGCTATCAAAATGGTAAGCCTAAGTGAAAATAAGTAAGAATCAAGTGTCCACCAGAAAGGATATAAAGAGAGTAAAAAAGATTAAGGTTGTTCTTTTTTAAAGTAATGAAAAAAATGAAAGATGTTACTTAAAATATATCTGATCCAAGGCAATTTACTATGAAAAAATGAAAAATGTAAATTGATGGAAAATGGGCAAAGATGCCCCTTATTTTCTGAAAGAATCAATTCAGAAATCCAGCTTCAATCACCCAGAGGCGCCCTTCTTCTCGTTCCCAAAATTGCTTTCAACTAGCCAAGTGTTTCAATTCTGATTCAAGTAAATAATCAAGCATTTCATGTTGGAATGGCCTTTCAAAAATACTGAAGAAAATTAATTCCTGCCTAACTTCCAAATATAAATTGAATCAAGTCATAGACGCTTGTTCTAACAAAGAAGTCTTAAGATTTCACTATGTTATATTTGTTTTTAAATGGTACGATCAATAATAATAATGACCAACTTTTTAAAATGCTCATTGCGTGCTAAACCCAACATATTTCATGTCAAGCTCCTACAGGTGTACATCCTTTTCTAACTGAAAACAGGTTCTGATAAAATTGATACTTAGAGCCATTGAAGTAGTACTTCATTCGGGTCACAGTGTCCTCAGCAGTACAGTATGGATTTCAATAAAAGTCTAAGTAGAAGTCTGCTCTTTTAATAATGTTTCCATATTGGAGCCTTTCTTGAACAATCACTTGAACTGAACCACTACATCACATAATGCACATCATTCTAGATTAAAAGTAGTTATTTAAACCAATATTTCTAAAGTCATTTTTAATTTTGGTAAAACAAATGTAACATGAAATTTAAGATCTTAGCCATTTTTAAGTATATAACTCAGTATCAGCATGCATATTCACTTTGTTGTGCAAGAAATCTCCAGAATTTTTTCATTGTCTACAACTGAAACTCTATACCCATTGAACAAGTCCCCATTTCATCCATTCCCCAGTCCTGGAAACTACCATTCTATTTTGTATTTCTATGAGTTTAACTAATTCTGATGCCTGATATAAGTGGAATCATACAGAATTTATATTTTTTGACTAGATTATTTCACCTTAACATAATATCCTAAAGTTGTATCCATGATATAGCATGTAATAGGATTTCCTTTTATTTTTAAAGGCCAAATAGTTTTCATTATATATACACGATACTGCACTTGGTTTGGCATTTATCCACTGATGGACAATTAGGTTGTTTCCACCTCTTGACTAACGTGAATAATGCTCCAACAAACATGGATGTGTAAATATCTCTTTGAGATCCTTTTTGCAAGTCTTTTGGACATATACCCAGAATGGGATTGCTGGATCATGTTGTAACTGTATTTTCAATTTTTTTAATGGAAACTCCACACTGTTATCCTAAGCTGCTGGATCATTTTACATTTCCATCAATTGTGCCCAAGGTTCCAATTTCTCCACATTCTCACCAACACTTGCTATTTGCTTATTGTTTGGATAGTTGCCAACCCAATGGGTATGAAGTGATATATCATTGTGGTTTTGATTTGAATTTCTCAAATGATCAGTGATGTTGAGCATCTTTTCATAGACTTATTAACCATTTCTCTATATTCTTTGGAGAAATGTCTATTCAAATTTTTTGCCCTTTTCTTCAATCGGTTATATTTTCTTTTCTTTTTTTTTTTTTAAGATTTTATTTATTTGACAGAGAGAAACACAGCCATAGAGGGAACATAAACAGGGGGAGTAAAAGAGGGAGAAGCAGGCTTCCTGCTGAGCAGGGAGCCTGATGTGGGACTCGATCTCGGGTCTCCGGGATCACGACCTGAGCCGAAGGCGGTCGCTTAACCAACTGAGCCACCCAGGCACCCCATGGTTATATTTTCTACTGTTGTTATTGTTATAGAAGTCCTTCATATATTCTGAATATTAACCATTTTCAGATACATGATTTGTAATTATTTCCTCCAACTCTACAGGCTGCATTTTCACTCTGTCATCTCCCCTGACAGATAGAAGTGTTTAATTTAATACAACTCAAACTAGTATATTTTTACCCTGACCCCATATATTATCTATCTATCTATCTATCTATCTATCTATCTATCTATCTATCTATCTATTTACCATCATCTATCTATCATCAATTCTATCCAAACTCTTGTGAATATGAGCAACCATGTCATGAAAACCAAGAAGATAGACTTTTTGAACCATTCAGCTTTTAAAAGATAATGCCGAGGGGGAAAAAAAATGAAATGCCCTTAGTCGTTTTCATTCCTCATAGTCTGAGCATCTAACCAAGCTGCATTTGATTTTCATGTTTAAAGATGCATGGATTTTTTCAAAAACACAGCCTCTAAATATAAGCCAATTACTTCATCTGTTCTGAAGTGAAGGAAGAGCGACTTGATCCAATGCAGAAGGAAATTTTCAGTGTTGCATGTTTTTGAGGGACTGAAAGCCAGTCCCTGATATGGCACATAAAGTCTGTATAATTTTATATCTTACTTCTTCAAATTTTCAGGACAATATTGACAGTATGAAATAAATACCGACCTAAGAATGTAGACCCTATATAAGTTTCAACTATATTGTATTTTGTTTATAGCTGGCCAAAAAAATGCAGTCATTTAGTCAAGGAGATAATGTTATTAAAAAATGTAGGGTGCCTGGGTGGCTCAGTGGGTTAAGCCTCTGCTTTAGGCTCAGGTCATGATCTGGGGGTCCTGGGATGGAGGCCCGCATTGGGCTCTCTGCTCAGCAGAGAGCCTGCTTCCTCCTCTCTCCCTGCCTGCTTCTCTGCCTACTTGTGATCTCTCTATCAAATAAATAAAATCTTTTTTAAAAAGTATACAAACAGATATATTTTAGGCAGAATATAAGTGCTATAAAAGATATAAAATGTATATGAAATAGTAAAAAATCATATCCTGATTGAGATGGGAGGGAAATGCTGTGGAATAGATGAAAATTTCATAGTCAGGATGTTATTTAAGCTGGAATTTTAGAGTGAGTAAAATTTCAAGAGACATAAGATATGACATGGAAGAGAGGTGATATCATAGTTTTATGTGGCTAACATCAGCATGATCTAAGCTTCAAAGTGAGATTACAGCCAGAGACATTTAGATTGGATTCTGCTGTCACTTAGGGCAAAGACTGGATGACAACAGTGGCAACCAAGCACAGTTGTTAATAAAAGGATCACACTGGCAGGAGAAAATCATGCCTTACCCAGAATGGTGTCATTCCTTGTGGTTTTTCAGGAACCTGAAGCACATGTACATCAATATCTAAAAACACAAGATTTTAAGTCCACTTCAGGTCATTTTCTTTTATCAAAAGAAGAACCTCAGCTATTCCTGATCTTTCTCATATAAATAGGAATTCCAAGTTATGAAGATAATATGTGGTAGAAAAAAATAAAGAGAGATATATAGAGAGATATGTGGATACATGTCAAGGTAAAATACAAACTGTTTCACAAGTTTTTTTTTTTAAACGTATATTCTCCATAATATAAAATTATATAAATATATACCCGAGCATATTACATGTGTCAGTAGTTTTTAATCAACAAAAGAAGGTGCCAAGAAAATTATTAACAACATAAGCAGATTTAGTAACCCTGAGCGTCTAAATTAGATAGAATGAAGTTGCTTTTGTTTCCATTTAATGTAACATTTCATTTACATAAATACATAGACATACCCATACACACACACACACCTATAAACATACAATACTTAATGCTTTAGTTTTGTTTAAATTTTCTATTTTTCTATAAGACCTTGTTCCTAGGGTCTAATGTAAAATACCATGTTCCTAACAAAGATGAAGGTTTTGGCATGTAACATCCTAAATTTGTTAGGGCTTATGATTAAATGAGAACAAGAATATGAGTTAGGAGACTATTAAAATTATTCAGGCAAAAGCTCATGAAGGTTTGAATCATGTGTTGGCAGTGAGAATGGAAAGGAGGGAAATTTTAAGAAAACTTCATGAACTAAGTGGAAACAGAGAGCAGAGGAAAGGGATAATAATAGCAGCTGACATTTATGTAGGGATAATTAAGGAACAGACACTATCCTAAACTGTAAAATCATTGATATATTTAATTCCCATGGTAACCTATTAAATATTCTTATTACCCCATTTTACAGATGTGGAAACTAAGATAAATATAAGGTGTCCAAAGCTGTAAGTCAATAAATTGACAAAGTCAGGATGGGAACCCATGTTGACCAAGCCCATAACACATGTTCTGCATTGCATTAGAGATGACTATAGTATGAAATTTAGGTTATTCATTGGATAATGGTAACAGAAATAAATCAAAGAGGTTAAGTTCAGTAAAGAAAATAAAATACTAAAAACCCCTACTTTATTTTACACATTTGTGTTAAATATGCAGACGGCCAGAAAGACACGTAGATAAGAAAACAAAAGAAGGTTTTGTACAAGAGGATATAATAGATTATGAGCAAAGCAACTGATTATACCATTGTCTAAATAATGGTATACAGGTGCTGTGAACATTGAGTATAAACTACCAAATTTCAAAAGTTGGATGAAAAAAAAAGTCCTGAAACAAAACACAAAGGAATTGGCCCTAGAGAACTATCTCCTAAGAGTGGCTGGTGAACAAAGAGTACTTTATTAGCTGTAAGTAAATAGAAATCACTGTGGAGATCATGGACACAAACCAGATTATGCATCACTGTGCAGGAAAAAACATCAACTACATCAAAACATCAGCATATGAGATGTTACAATAGGCTGATTTTGTTTTGTTTGACTAGAGATCTAGGCTGCATACACAGACAAGATCTGGAAATACGGAGTAACGTCAAAGGTAGACAAGGCACACACAAAAAAAAATCTGTAGAAGTAAAGAAAAGATGGGCGCCTGGGTGGCTCAGTTGGTTAAGTGACTGCCTTCGGCTCAGGTCATGATCCTGGAGACCCGGGATTGAGTCCCATATCAGGCTCTCTGCTCTGCGGGAAGCCTGCTTCTCCCTCCCTCACTCCCCCTGCTTGTGTTCCTTCTCTGGCTGTGTTTCTCTCTGTCAAATAAATAAAATCTTTAAAAAAAAAAAAAGAAGTAAAGAAAAGAAATAAAAGAGCTATAATAATGTTTCAATTATAAGTTTTCACTTTTAGATGGCAGTCAACTTTTTAAAAAAGATTTTATTTATTTGACAGAGAGAACCAGCATGAGTGGGTGAGGGGCACAGGGAGAAGGAGAAGCAGGCTCCCCTCTGAGCAGGGAGCCCTAGGCAGAGCTTGATCCCAGAACTCCTGGGATTATGACCCAAGCCCAAGGCACATACCTAACCAACTGAACCACCCAGGCATGCCAACAGTAAACTTTTCTATGACGCTGATAATATGGTTGGAGATCCATTTGATTATATTTTAGTAGGAAGATGATTATTTCCCCCTAAAATTCCCTAGATTTGTTTTTATGCCACCACAAAAATATCCTCAGGAAGAGTTATAAGCACTCAGGCTCAACCTTTACAGAGATACAATCAAAAGACCAATACATATAAGAAGGGAGAATGTATTTTCACATCTATTCACCAGTTTAAAAAAAAAAACATAAAAACTTAGAGAATTATTATTCCAGGAAGGTTGGAATTTCCCTCTACAGGAAAATATCCACAACTAAAAGATGTAATGCAATAAATAAATACATGATTGAGAGAAAAATAAGACTGCACATCTGCTTCCTGGTAGAATTATGATGAATACACTGGGAAATGTTGCTTTTTGGTTTCTATTATTAAAGGTGACCACACCAATAAAGCATGATATTGTGTAAAAATGTTATCTTTCTTTGTTCACATCCAGATGATAAATGGACAGTGGCAACACCTTAGGTAAGTCTATACCTCCTACAAACAAAGAGCTATAAACAAACCAAAAGCTGCACTTCATAATGTTAACATGAGTATTTTTCATGAGGACATTAATTTTGGATTAAGGTCTACACTACAGTTGAATGGTTTGACAGTATTTTGTGCCAGGGTTGCTTGTTTAACAATGTGGAAAAGGACGTATATCTGTTCACATAATCTATCCATTACCAAGCATTTCAGGGTCAGGGATGAGAACGGTTAGACACCAGTCCCATAAGAGCTTTATCCTGTCTACAAGCTATTCAGAACAAATGGTGTGAGGAATAGTCAACAGCAAATACGACTTAACAACTTCTAATGATGTTTAAGTGTGATCTGTTTTCTTAATTTTAAAATAGTGGAGATACTACTAAAAGCCTCTCTTTACATATGAGTTATAGAATGTGCATGAGCGTGAGTTGCCTTCAAATAAACCTATCTCTTCTTTAGGTTTCTTGAATGATGAAGTTATCTGAAAACTGACAGAAAACAATGAAAGTTGAGGGTAAACTCAAAAGAAAAAGAAAGCAAATCAAAGACTCAGCTTCTCAAGTTGACTGGAAGACTCTTCCTAAATGTCCGAAACAAGAGCGAGCATGGCATAGAACACTTCAGACATTCATCCTGTACAAGAATCATTCATTCTCTTCATACTTACTGAGCACCTGCCATGTATTTATTAGCACCATAGTGATAACATGGTGATTAAGACCTGCTCCAGTGCTCATCAAAGCTTACATTGTAATAGAGGACACAGACGAGAAAACAGGGAATTTCAAGGCAAGAGCATTTCAACTGGGAGAGTTTGACCCTGCATATGCTTTCATGTTATTCACTGTTGTTGTAAAACCTCCACGACGCACTAAGATTTCCCTCTTTTGCCTGAGTGTTTTGATTCTTTTATAATAATTTTTTGAAAATTTATTTAATAAGTTTCCAAAACCTTATTGTCATCAGATCTCTCCTTCTAACATGTCAGTCTTATATATACACACATATAGAAAAGGCATTTTAGGGGTGCCTGGGTGGCTCAGTTGTTAAGTGTCTGCCTTCAGATCAGGTCATGATCCCAAATTCTGGGATCAAACCCTGCATCGGGCTCCCTGCTCGGCAGGAGGCCTGCTTCTCCCTCTCTCACTCCCCCTGCTTTTGTTCCCTCTCTAGCTGTTTCTCTCTGTCCAATAAATAAATAAAATCTTTGATAAATAATAAACAAATAAATAAATGGCATTTTATATATAATATAAAGTATATGTAATCATACACAGAGTACATGTAATATATAAGTAATATATATACTAAAGGATTAACATGTTATACGACAGACAGAGATTTTTGGGAAGGAAAAATCATTTTCCCTTTATCCTTCTAGGTCCTTGTCTGAGACCACCCTGTATTAAAAAAAAAAAACAGATTAACAGGAGTGGGGCGTCTGGGTGGCTCAGTCTGTTAAGCATCTGACTCTCGATTTTGGGTCACGTCATGACCTCACAGTCATGAGATGGAGCCCTGTGTCGGGTTGCACACTGGGCATGGATTCCACTGGAGAGTCTCTCTTTCTGTGCCCTCTGTCCCTCCCCTCCTGTCCCCATTCTCCCTCTCTCTCTAAAAATAAACAGGGGCACCTGGATGGCTCAGTTGGTTGAGCAACTGCCTTCGCCTCAGGTCATGGTCCCGGAGACCCGGGATCGAGTCCCACATCGGGCTCCCTGCTCTGCGGGAAGCCTGCTTCTCCCTCTCTCACTCCCCCTGCTTGTGTTCCCTCTCTGGCTGTGTTTCTCTCTGTCAAATAAATAAAATCTTTAAAAATAAATAAATAAATAAACAAATAAATAAATAAATAAAAATAAAAATAAACAAAAATACAAATAAATAAAAATTTAAAAATTGAAAGATTATTTCAGTAACCTAAAATATTCAACTTCCTTCAGCAGGAAAAAAATCATTAGGTATTCTATATCCTGTTGGAATCACCATTAGCCTGGCGGGTCCCTATGAACGGCACCTAAAAATAATCCTCTGAAAAGAAACCCTCTTGCCCCACCAATTAAAAAAAGGCAATATATATTATCACCTTGCTGCAGAGAAAGGGGAACCCCTCTTACACTGTTGGTGGGAATGCGAGTTGGTGTAGCCACTTTGGAAAACAGTGTGGAGATTCCTTAAAAAATTAAAAATAGAGCTACCCTATGACCCTGCAATTGCACTACTGGGTATTTACCCTAAAGATACAGATGTAGTAGAAAGAATATGTACCCCAATGTTCATTGCAGCAATGACCACAATCGCCAAACTGTGAAAAAGCCAAGGTGCCCTTCAACAGATGAATGGATAAAGAAGATGTGGTACATATATACAATGGAATACTATGCCTCCATCAGAAAGGATGAATATCCAACTTTTGTAGCAACATGGACTGGATTGGAAGAGATTATGCTGAGTGAAATAAGCCAAGTAGAGAAAGTCAAGTATCACATGGTTTCACTTACTTGTGGTGCATA